>JAGPOW010001918.1:38881099-38893823 GCA_030014935.1 Caiman crocodilus | reverse complement strand
TTGGGGGGGCAGCCCTGGGGGCCTGCGGGTGCAGGTTGGGGGGGTAAGGCTGGGTGGGGCAGCCATTGGGGGGGTCTGGAGAAGGAGGGGTGGGGCTGCAGAAACTGGTGTGGGATGGGACCAGCTGGGGCAGCAATTGGGGGGCTGCAATGGGGCATGTGGACCTTGCAAGAAGGATGGTAGCCCCTCTTGGGACCATTTGGCTCCTGTTGGGGGCGGTACCCCTTGTTTGGGAGTTGAACCCCCTGTTGGGGGGGGGGGGCTGAATCTCCTATTGGTAGGGCATACCCCTTGTGTGCAGGCTGAACTTGCTATGGGGGGCTGATGCCCCTGTTGGGGGCATATACCCCTTGTGAGAGAGCCGAACCCCCTGTTGGGGAACCAAATCCCCTGTTGGGGTCCCATACCCCTTCTGTGGGGGTTGAACCCCCTGCTGGGGGGCCATACCCCTTGTGTGGGGGCCATTGCCCTGTGGGAATGCAGCAAAACCATGTTTTCATGAATTCATGAAACATGTATTTAGAGTTCACTTTATTATTATGATAAGAGACTTGCTTTAACACTAAGATATATCAATAATACATTGTCCAACTGTCTCTTTCTTGCTTGCTGTCTTTGTTTAGGCTCTGGCAAAGGAAGGGGGAAGTCTGAACAATGCTGCTACCAACATATAATGCCCAATGGGAAATAAGTGTGGGCTGAATTTCTCACCTCAGCTGCCTGGCAGTTTCTAGCTTTGATAATGTGACAAAGAGACCTGTCTAAATATGTACAATAGGAGGGTAGTGGGATATTTCAGATAGTGGATGGCTTGTAAGTTTCTTCCTGGAGAAGTAGCCAACATTTTGTATTTATTTGTTGTTGTAATCAATAAAATTATAAGGAGGCTTTACCTAGTTTGTCCTTATAACCTTATTTTACAAAATCGCATACAGATACAGTAGATTGCACAATATATAGATAGATAGATATCTATGTCTCTCTCTCTCTCTCTCTCTCTCTCTCTAGAGAGACATAGATATATATCTATGTGTATATATCTATCTATATATATATATATAGAGAGAGAGAGATCAGTGGCTGCAAAGTACCCCAAATTAAGGAACAAACCCAGTAACCTTCAATTCCTTTTCTCCCAGACAGGAGGAGACAGAGTCCCTTATTTAATTACTCACATTCATACATATTTGCCATTTAGTGTATCAAAAAAAGTCTTCTCCTTAAGAAACCACATTAGTAACTTCTCCCTGTTTTATAGTAAGAAACCTTCTACTGAAAGCCCTCTACTTGTGTCCTTACTGAGAAATCTACAGGATGAACATTGCACACATAACTGAAGACTTACAAAGTCAATGTAAATTTGAGATCCTGGTGTGAAACTTTATTTCCCCCCTCTATAAAATAGAGCCAGAAATGCTCATCTTTGTTTATTGTATGTTGAGATCTAAAGATGAAAATGCTATCTAAAAACTAATAACAAGAAAGAGACAGCATTCTGTTCTTAGTTGCTTCATTATTTTCTCACAGGTTTTTTTTTCATTCTGTGAAATCTTACTGGATAACTCAGTTGACATGGAATATGGATTGGCACTGAATTTCCCTTTTCCTCTCCAAGGATTTCTACCTGGAAGCAGGTGAAGTGGCCCATTTCAAGAATAACTACTCCTATACTGTGTCAATTTCATTTCCAAATGAAATTAGGTAGCAGAACTTAATCAGATATTTACAGACCATGAAAAAGGACAGATTTTGTTCTGGGTCAGAATCAGTTCGTACTTCATGTTTTAATCAGTTCACATGTTGCTGTTTAGTACGATGAACGATTTGCTTTTTTTCCTTATAAAGTATAAGTTGTGAAAAACCTTTTGAAAAATGGAAAGAAAATAAAAACAGGAGAGAGGGAAACTCCTCTTTTCAGAGCATGTATGAGAGAGAGTATATTCTAAATCTCCTCAAACTCAATACATAAGTGTTCCATTGACTTTTTCTTCTGACATCAGTGATCATTGGATCTGGCAGATGTTATGTTTGTTTACTACTTAAGCACATATCAATCTGATTTGTGTTCAAATCAAACAGGAAAAAAATAATGCTGTGAGACTTCAGGTTTGGTTGAATCTAACTTCTTCTCACTAGACCAGGTATTTTACAAATGCAGTATTACCTCTTAATCCAGCATCCTTAGGACCTAGCACCTACCAGAAATTTGGAAATTCCAGATTTTTTAAACAGTGTGTGGCCGCTGGTCGTGGACTGACCACCGCTACTCCCCTCCATCTCCCCCGCTGCATGACCACCCGCTGCTACACCCCCACCTTTGGACATGGAGACAGAAGCTTGCACACGGCAGCTGCCACTGTCATCCACTGCCCCATGCTGCCACTTCACGTGTAGCTGCTCTGGGAGTGGCTGCCACTACTCCCGGAGGTAGTGTATTCTTAAAAAGTGCCAGATTTTTGAGCATTCCAGAATTTTGAAAGGCAGATTTATGAGGTTATACTGTATTATGTAACTATTGCCTTGTGTGCTGCCCATCCTTCTACAAATGTGATTGACTGTACCTGACAGTTTAACATGTATGTTAATATTATTTTAAAGAAGAAATCTAGTTATTTTTTTAAAGGCTATGTTGCTGATTTCACCAACAAATAGCTTACAGGGAATTTTTTCCACCAGCTTTCCTTTCTGCTATAAGAATGATACTCAGAGACACCTAAAAAATATGCAACATTGATTCGTTTCTACTTCTGTAAAGTTCTACAGTTAAAAAGTTGACAGGTTGTTGGTTGTAGCCATATTGCTCTATGGACAAGGGCAGGAAAAGTTTTTTGGGTAGATGTAATCTCTTTTATTAGACCAAATAAATAGCTGGGAAAAAGTTATTTGCAAGCTTTCGGGCACAAACACCCTTCCTTAGTCATTGAGAGACTGCTGCTGTTCTGAGGTCTTGGATAAAAGACAAAAATGTCCAACTACCTGTGGATTCACACTTCACACAAGACAATCACTCCCTCTCTGATCTCTCAGTTCTAATCCTCAAAGGGAACTTACAAAACACCTTTCATAGATGAGCCTACGAACTTCACTTCATAAATCTACTGGATACAAAAAATCGTAAACTGAACATAGACTTTGGATTTATGACACATTACAACCTGCATGACATCTAATACACCAAGCAATCTGTCTTTTAGCTGACAACCTGCATTCCTTCACACTTTTCCCTACCCTTCCATCCCCTCCCTTCCCCTCCTATCTCTATCCTTTGTCTTACAAACATCCACTCATTTGCATCTTCACAGACATCTGCTTACCCTAGGTTCTTGTCTATCTTGGGACATTTATACACATACCTTTTTGTCCTGTGATGTGCTGAAGATCTGGCAGGTTGGAGCAGACTTGATTAATCAAGTCTGCTTTGCATGCGAGTTGACATGCACTGCACTGCGTCACGTGCAGTTGTTTAACAGTGCAGTGCATGTCAGCATGCAGAAAATGGCAGCAGTACACTTTTGAACTTAAACACTTCCTATGTGTTTTAGTTCAAAAATGTACTGCCACCACTTTTTCAGCACTGATACATATTTTGCCACTTATACAATTGAATGCACCACAGCTCTGGGTGCTTTTAAAAGCTTTTTAAAAGCACCAGGCGCTGCAGCACAAATGTGTCCAAATGCCTTTGAAGACCTCAGAACAGCAACAGTGGCTCCCAATGCCTGAAGATGGGTGTTTGTGTCTGAAAACTTGCAAAGAACTTTTTCCAACTATTTACTTGGTCTAATAAAAGACATCACATCTACCCAAAGAACCTTGCCTGCCACAATTAAAAAGTGAAGTTCAGTAAGTTAAAGTTGTAGTCCAAGGCTGTATGCAATAAAATATGAAAAATATTTGTATTGCTGAATGAACAGGAAAATATGTTTATGTAGGTGTGAAAATTACAAATATTTTCAACATTTAAATAAAAACACTGTGAACTTACTCCCTGAATTTTCATTTTGGAAGGATAAACAAATTACTAAACTAAGGTTTAAAACATATGCCTTGCTTCTTTCTGGTTTCATAACACTGACTTTACTGAAATTAGAATAGGAGTGAATATGGTCTATCCTGTTTCTACATGTGTTAATTTTCAAGTTTAAAATTGTTTTACTCGTTTAGAATCTTATTTTTTAAAGCTTTCCATTTTGCTCTGAAGAGATGCAACTTAGAAGGCAGGGTAGTTTTGGACTTTAGAGACCAGGAGTTGGCAAATATGGCCTGCAGGCTGAATTTAGCTCACGGAGGGACTTTGTCCAGCCTGTGCTAGGTCCCTTGCTCCCACCTGGACCAGACACTGTCCTGTCTGTGGCACATTCTGCTGCCTCTGGGTGTGCAGAAGGGCTGGGGTGGAAGCATTTATGGACTCCCATGTCCTGGCAGTCTCAACAGTGGCAGCTGCTGCTGGCAGCCCCAACACCACAGAGACCAGGAAGAAGGCTGCATCAGCAGCGAAAGAGAGGTGGTCATGGCTGCTGCCAAGTCTCACTTTTCCCCAATGCTCAGCAGCAGCTGCTGCCCAACTGCCGCTGCTTTTTGGCCACTATTGCTGAAGCTGGGCAGCAGCTCCACCCCCTTCTCAGAGTAGAAGGGCAGCCCAGAGGTAGTGCTGCTGGTGGCACTGCTGAAACTGCCACCCACCTGCACCCATACCAGTTCCCACCCATCCATGGCCCCATCCCACATAAGGAGGTTTGGTAAGCTGTAGTAGGGGGAAGGGCACTAACCCAGACTTTGCCAGCTTCCCAGAACTCCCTGTGTGGCTCCCTGTGTGGTGGGCCAAATAATTGCCCACCACTATTGTAGACTAACCAAAATAGATACATATATATTACAAACTTTCATGAGCTGAAGCTTAGCTCATCAGGGACTTGCATCATCTGATGGAGTGAGCTGTGAGCATCTGATGAACTGAGTTTGCAAAACTTGTGCTATATATAATTATCTATTTTGGTTAGTCTAAGGTGGAGATCTGCCCTGCCTTCTCGTTGCCTTCAAACTAATATGGCTATAACTCTCTCTCTCTCAGATATAACTTGAACATGTTTACCATTTAAATTATGTGTGGGACTGATAACCCTCCAATATTCTTTTGCGTTTTTACTGATGAAGGTCAAGGTTAGTCCTGGGATCCTGTGTGGTTCAGAGGAGTTGCTTCACTGACTTGGCTTCAAAATACAATCACAGGAGCCCATCAGATTGAAGCTGAAATATAGCTATCCTGCCAAAATAGTTACCTAATGACTAATATGTTATGAGGAATTACTGTTTCTATTATTTGTGGACTCAATGGATAGGAGCAATAACAATACCTCACAAAGGTGTAGAAAGGATAGGAGCAATTGCAGTACCTCTGCTCAGAGGAGCATAGATTCTGTTCCTTCCTAGTGAAATGCACCTGTGTGCAGAAGGCTGATGTGTTGGCTATGCACTATCACAACTTTACTATCAAAATAGGACTTCAATAAGAGTTAATGGGAGGTGTTCATTTTCTGCTGAATCTCTGCACTTGATGATTTTCATTCTCTATGTACTCTGATTAAAACAAATCACCCCCAAAAGGGGCAGGAATAATTTTGTTGCGGGGAAGATGAAGGCTATGTCATCCTCCTGCATAGCAGGATCCAAAGTATTTCTTCTTCTAATGCCCCATTCCTCTCTGAGCTTACACTGGAGTAGAATAGTTGAACTTTTACCACTTCTCTGCTTCTGGCCAGCTATATTGTCCTGGGGATCAACAGCATAAGTAATGATTAAAACTCAGCATGTTATTTACCCTAACTACCCATCTTCTGCGTTTGAGAGACTCTCTTTCAGGCTGGCATACTTCCACCTAATGTAAACTATTTTAGAGGTTTAAGGTCATAAGAAAGACAATAGTAGAAATATGAATTTATGACTGATGGTACTCTTTCTAGCTTGCACTTAAATACAGAGTACATTAGTCTCTTGCTGTCAGTCTTAAAGTTTGTGAAGACAAGTGGAAAACAAAGGTTCTGAAACTTATGCCAGGAAAAGCACACACACACAAAATTGATGTTTTAAGTTTTGATTTTATTGTAGTTGAAAAATCAATTGTCTCTCTAATGTAGAACTGCCATTTCCTTTTTTTGTTATGTTACCGCTTACAGCTGATAGCTGTATCACATTGTGCAACACAACTCCTGTGTGTGTCTGTGTGCACATACATATTAAGTTGGTTCAATGATATATATTCAAGTTGGATGGCAATTTTATTATTCAAACCTGACATATTCAGGACGCTGTGCTTATTATCTCAATAAACTATTAGAATTGCTAAATATATTTCCAAGACAAAGTTACAAACAGTGAGTGTTGTATTCTATTTCGATATCATGTGTGTCAAGAGTTTCCCAAGGGTAGAGCTGTCTTAATTGTCTAGAAGCAGGAATGATGAAACAGAGGATTATATTACTGCAAGATATTATATTCAGCTAGGTCCTGAACTATCACCAATCTTCATTTTAGTTCAGTGAATCTCATTTGCTCAGAACTCTCTCTTTGGGTGATCTGTTCCTCCTCTTGGACAGTATTAGTAAATAAATGAATGATGCAGAGAATGCATAAACGATTTCCTTGGTTTAGTTCTACTTCCCTTGCTTGTAATTGTTTCACTTCTACCTCTGATTTCATGCCAGGGTTAGATTGGGAAAGCCAGTAATTTAGCACTTGTTCCTTAACAGCTGAATATATACTGTGTAATATACCAGGTACAACCAAATCCATAAAATGACAGCCTCTGAAGTTCTCACCTGATTTAATTATCCAAATTGGCTGAACATCCTGCCTCTTGAGTGAGTTAGCCAGAAACCTGTAAATCCTTCCTTACTATAATTTCAGCACATCGATCAAATTATTAGTTGATCAGACATCTCATGTTAATGCCAATATAGTTTGCAGTGAATTATTTGACCAGCTGTACTTAAAATGAGTGCTTGGTTGTCACATAAGAGAATGGATAGCACTATGATATTCATCTTCTAAATAACAACAGTAGATGGACATTGGACTCTTCCTCTTGCATGATGAGGCATCATAGTGAGGGTGATATAAGCCCAGTTAAGGATAGTGATGGAGTGGATGAAGATTCCAAGAAATCTGTGAAATCAAAACATGAGACAATAATATTTTCTGAGTCTATGCAAATATATAATACTAGCTGTATCGTAAAATTTGGCAGACACTACTGCAACCCAGCAAAAAGTGCCCTATCTCCAGTTAAGTGACTGGCTGGATCCTAGAGATGGGTAAAAGGAAAGGAGAAGAAAGGGAAGTGATTTTTGAGGCTTTATGAACTGATCATTGGGACCTTAAATAGTAAGACACTCGTTTTACCTATTTCTAAATCCTTGGGGCCAGATTTGCCGGTGCTCTTTGGCAAGCTCCGTTAATGACAGTGGGAGTGCTCCTTATAGCTCAGGGATGATGCTAACGTATTCAGCTGACAAGCTTGTTTAGTAAAATTGAGTTTGAAAATAAATGCTAGAAATGAAGGGAAGGATCTTTTTGGCAGAAAAGTTCAAATGGCAACCACTGTAGTTGATGTCCCAGTGTTTTCTTGTCCCCATGTGCCAACTTTTCCTTTTGGCTTGTAATACCTAGCAAGAAACTTTGCTTTTTACAATGTTCCTGTCTAGTATGTAAATCAGATCTGGAAGTAAAACTCTCCTAGGTATTTAGGGCTTGGATTTGCATTCAAATACAACCTATTATCAAGGGCAGTGCTGGAAGGGGGTGGGGTGGGGAAGCTATAGCCACCCCTGTCCAAGCCCCCTGTTTCCCCCTTTCTCCCCTGGGCTGCTGCCACCTGCCCCATGCAGCTGAGCCCTCCGTGTTCCCAACCACAGAGGCACAGCACTCCCAGCTTGGCCCTGCCTTTGTCTGGGCACCTCTCCTCCTCCCCTCCCCCCCCCCCCCCGCAGTGTTTTGTCTAGCTCACCTCCGCTCCCCAACCAGGAAGAGGCTGGTGCTGCCCCTGCCTATTATCAAGAGAAGCCAACACTACGAATTTGATTTTACATCCACTTTTAGAGCTGATTTTTTTTTTCCTGATCCATCTTTCATAACAAATAATATAAACATGTAAAGAAGGTAAAATACCAACATTTGGATACTGAAGTGTTAAAGTGCTCAGTTCAGATAAAAAAAAAAAATTCCCCACTGCCCATTTATATCCTAAAGTTGCTACAGATGCAGGCTGTAAACATTTCTCTTTCTATTGGACAGGAATGCCAGAGTCACATTTGCATTACAGTATTCTGTATTTAAACTGAATAGTGAATGTGAATAGAGAAAGTATAATCAAATAGGTGAAGTGCCTAAATCAGAAATAACAAGCATTTTATAAGGAAGTTGATTTCTGTTATACTGACCTGTTGTGATGCATCCCAGCAACATAGTTAATGACAGAAAGAAACAGATACCATAAAGATCAGACCTTCTGCTCTTGAATGGAAAGATGTATCTGCTAATTTATAGAGGTGGGGGGGATGACAACTGACACTAGGCAACATACTTCAATAGATGCAATGAGATATTCAGGTAGAAGTGTCAGCCCAAAAATGGTATGTATGCCTGAATCCCCTTCTGTGTCTCCATTGTCCTTTGTGCTTGAAGGCCACATTTCATCTCATGGCTGTGGTATTCAGTGCTGGGTTTAATGATGTTGTGTAAACCTATTTTTTCCCTAGAATGTATGGTAACATATTGAACAGATATTTGATGATACTGTAGACTGGAAGGACTGATCCTGAAGCCAAAACATTTTAAGTGCCTGTGGTTTGTACTACTTAATATGCTGGTCCTCAAAGTTAGTTATGCCATTGTGGATCAATTTTCATCATGTCTTGTAATTTATGTTCCCAGCTTGAACAATGCAGCATTGATTTGGGGTTACTTTTAAAGAGCTCTTGTATATTTTCTGTTGCCTACTCTGTGAACATTTCTAAGAGTGCAGCCTTCTTTAAAGGATTTGCTTGGAAGTGGATTATCCAGTATCCTTACCATGTTGTCAGACCATCTTAGTTTTGCCTTCATAAATATGTCCTCTATACTTGATATATTCACATACTGAAGGATTTCAGTATTTTGGAGCCTATCTTACCATGTTATTTTTATTATCATTATTAAACAGCTTGGGTGGAAATGGTTCAGCTTCTTGAGTGATTGGTGGTAGATTGTCCATTATTTAAGTCATAGAGTCATGAGGTCAGGTTACTCTCTTATATTTTGTTTTCACACAGAATTACGCCACTCATTGCAAAGATATTAATGCATTCTTCCAAAGGTTTTGTTAGCTTTAGCAATTGTATTCAGTTCTTTAACATTAACGTAAACTTTGTGGAAGAGTCTCCTTCCAAGGGAGTTAAATTCATTTTCAGCTTGATGATATTTTGTTAAGGTTAACTGTTATTGCAAAACATGAGTATGTACCTATAAGAAGATTTATGAATTACTTTTTCACATATGGAAATATTCTTCTTTCTCTAAACATAATAGTGAGATAACTGTTACCTGCAGAAGGTTAACCAGAGTGACTTTGACAACACTTAATGGCATTTTTTCCCAACTCCTACCTTAAATTAAGGAGGTAAACAACACAAGTCCTAAACAAAGGTTGCTCAGTCACCTAGGGAGCTCCCAGACTCTGTACTGCTGCTTTGATGCAGTGAAGTGAGATTTTTCTGCTTCATGCTGCCTGTATGTAGATTTATTACTACAGTTCCAAGTACGTCAGCACTTGCAGGACTTCAGGGCCAGATACAAGCATTACATTTTTCCCAGTACAAGTGACTGGAAACTAATCTATACCTGGAACAGAACAGAAGTTCAGCACACAAAACCAGTCTATAGCCAGAACAGAACAGAAGCTTGATGCACAGACTGGGCTAAAATGGTGGAACCCAGCCTAGATTAGCTCCCCCACTCCAACAGAGGGCAAATGTGTGCGATTGATTCTGCCTTGTACTTTGTGAATATTTGTACCTAGCCCAGAACGATATTTAAGATGTTAGATGAAATGCACTTGCACATGAATTGAATTTGAGTGAGGAAGATTTGCAGTGAGTCAACACAAAGACTAAGGACAATATAGTATATAGACAAATGGAGATGAGGTTTGCTGAAGAGGACAGCCTGCAGTATCTAATGTACCAGTACTTATGACTTATAAGAAGATGCACAAGATGTGGCTGACACCTGAACAAAACTGCTATTTCTTTTGCTATGCCCTGTCTCTCCCCACTTTACTTCTGAAATGTTTGTCAGAAAGTTAGGTTGTGGACACCCTTGACTTTGGTCTCTAACTTCTCCAAGAAATTAATGAAAAAAAATTGACTGAAGGGCATATTTCTTTTGATATCGGCTATGCATGAGGAGGTATTACATCAGGATTTGCCAAATATTGATTCACACCCTTGCTCTTGTAGTGAACAGTTATGAATTTCCTACAGGGTCCATCTACAGCAAACCTGAAATGGCTTTTAATTAAATTTGTGATGGTTGGGTCCAAATGTCTGTTACAGCATTTGCAAAGGTATACTTTTTTTGTTTTGTTTTGTTTTGGGTTTTGCTAGTAACAAACCCACTATAAAATGATTCTGAATGTGAAATCCTGAACAGTACTTTGTCCCCTTTTAGCTTGTATGTTTCTAATCTAAAAGCCTGATTTAAAAAAAACCCCAAAACAAACTGTCTCAATAAGCAAATACATTGGGGTTACAAACACCAAAACAGAAAATCTAGAGATAATCGAAGCCATGGTGATTATTATCAGAATTAGTTTAATTGTTAGTGCAATGGAATAAAATCAAATACATGGTACTTAGAACATTCAAGCATACTCTGCTATTTTTATTTTCATCATATGGTACTTGTAAGCTGAATGAAAACAGTTATCCTGAATGCTTGAGCTAAGAGGTCACATTTGAACAATTATGGTGGAATAAACATGTAGCATGTGTGAGTCTGGCTCTGTTTCTCCCTTTCAGCTGCTTATAGTGTTACTATTACTGATGCACATGAAAACCTTGCAGTCTTGGTAGAATCACCAAAAAAAGGGCATGTTAGAACCAATTAGTGAGCTGATAGAGGCATAGCTCTATGAATTTAAGTGGAGATAGCCACATAACTCATGAACAATATGAGTCTCACAATTTTCACAACACTGTGAGATAGAATCATTGTCTACTTCATAGATTGGGACATCTATTAAATTAATTGGGATTACTTGAAGCTCCTTAAGCAAATACTAATCAATGGATGATATTTAACTTCACAGGGACAGAAACAGACCTATGCACTAATTAACTCCCCAAAAGACTGGAATTGTTAATTGCAGTAAGGACTATTTAGTGTATTTAAGGGATACAGAATTTTTCTCTTGAAAATGTATACAATGTATGTTTTAGCCTATGAGATCTGAAGAAGGGAAAAGCCACCCTTGGCAGACTGTTCATTATTATAAATTTGGATTGTTGTTACTTAAAACTAGAAGGACACTAATGCACAAAATCTGCACATAAGGCATGTAAGAGCTTGCCAAATAAAGACAACAATAAGTTTGGTTCAACAATTTGGACCATAACAGTTACAAATTAGAATAACTAATATTCTACCATATTTCCACAAAGAATGACCAAAACAAACTCTTTAGCTGGTTTTTCTGTACATTCCAATGTGTTTATGTACCAATGGCACTATAATTGCAAAAGAAGATAAATATCTTTATTTGATTTCAAGTTTTTATGCCGTAAGTAGTGTTTCAGCAAATTGTAATATAGGTTGTCTGAAAAATCTCCAACTAATACTGCATAACACTCCATTTTTCAATGAACTCTTAAAAATCTCTAGGACGAGATTATTCTGCTCCTTAAAAATAGACAACAACTAAACTACAGAGCAACCTAGCAAGTATGTATGAAAAATAACTGTTGCTTGCCTTCTCCCATAGAAGCATTAAAGGATCAAGGGAACGGATCAAAAGGGTTAAATGCACTAAAATACTTTTCTGAACTTTCTGTACTGAAAAATAGTCCTGACTTGATATTTTGAATGTATGCACACAATTTCTGCAAGTACAGATACCAAGGTTGTAGGGCACCTGTGTGATTGTAGATTGACCCAATGCATAAGTTGAGTGAGATTTCTCTGCTCCTTCTGGAAGGGAAAAAACGTAGACTTACAATATGAACAGAACAATACAGTGGCCTTTCTTCGTTTGATTAAGGACTTTATAGTCACAGGTTCATTCCCTGTGCCAATGATACAGCTATGATCTCATAGTCTTCATGTAATAGTATATGCTAGTGTCCTGTTTGGAATCTGTCTGGTTTGCCACAAAGAAACCAGCCTTTTTTTTCTCAGGTGAAGTTTTTACCTTGCAACATCCAGTCAAAATTGAAATTTAACATGGGCAGCACATTAAATAACTTATCATCTATGTTGGTTTAAATTGGAGTCATTTTTTATGTTATAGAAGTACAATAAAAGGATCAGGAATTTTACTTTCTGTGCTTTTTGTGGGAGACAAGGCCCGCAAGCTCCGGGTGGCTGTGGAGGCCTCGGGGCCTTGTGCCGATCTGCCTCACCAGGTAGAGCGCCGGGTGCCGGAGGGCAGGGCCTACCCAGGTGAGGTTGGGCCCGGGGGAGGGTCGGCGCGAGA
>JAGPOW010001918.1:38855000-38873849 GCA_030014935.1 Caiman crocodilus | reverse complement strand
AGGCGACCTTGTGGCTGCCTATAAGTTCATCATGGGGGCACAGAAGGGAATTGGTGAGGTTTTATTCACCAAGGCACCCCTGGGGGTTACAAGAAATAATGGTCACAAGCTAGCAGAGAGCAGATTTAGACCAGACATTAGGAAGAATTTCTTCACAGTTAGTGGCCAAGGTCTAGAATGGGCTCCCAAGGGAGGTGGTGCTCTCCCCAAGAGAACCTGAGCTCTAGCTGGGGTCATCTGAACCCAGCACTGTTTCCTGCCTATGCAGGGGGTCAGACTCGATGATCTATTGAGGTCCCTTCCAACCCTAGCATCTATGAATTTATAAAACCATGGCCCAGCAGTCACAGACAAGCACAGCCAGGATTTCTGTCTGGAAGACAGGTGAGGATACCCTCATCTCCCGGGTGGCGATTGAGCCAAACCCTGCGCTGCTGCAGACCCTGTGGAAGGAGCCAGGCCATCTCCACCTGGCTCTGGGGGGGCTGTAGTTTGCCGGTCCGTGGCCATTTCCACTCTGGCAGCTGACCCTTCATGGCCTGGCACTGGGCCACGGCCTGGGAATTGAGAAACCCTGTTCTAGCCAGTTCTATTCTGAACTTTTGGCATTGGAATAACTTTGCAGAATCAAAATATTTCCAAGTTCTCATCTGATAGATACAGGACGTGTCTACATGTTCATTAATGCACCTTAGTTACCATGCATTTAGTTTAGTGCTTGCTTAATGAAGCACTAACTAAATGTGCATTAACTAGAGCTATTGCACAGTAGCAGTGCATGGTTATTTTGTGATGCTTACTGTGCAGTAGCCTAATTACACTGCTCAGTAGGCTATTAGAATAGGTTTTGACCAGTATGCTACTGTGCAATGTTATTAGGCTAATGTGCAGTAAGTATCTCAAATAGATACACCTACTGTATAGCAATGATGCAATGCAAACCTCACTATGATATTTTCATGATTCAGAAAAACCATAATTTTGGGGGAAAAATTAAGGATTATGACTGTTTTCAACTTCTAAAGAAAATTCAAACTAAAAATTCTTCCTACTATGTAATAGTGAGACTACATATGTGACATGTTGTGTCCCTAACAGTTTGTCTGCCTTTTTTATAAAAATATACACACATGCATGGTTCCCACTATTTCAAGTCTCAAATGCTTTACAAAATGGAATATATATGATAATTGCTACTAAATTTACTCATCACAAAAATATTTATTCTTTTATCATCTTAGAAAAACCTACTTTTAATTGAAATTTTGATGTCAGGGTTTATATGAATATTATATTAGAAAATATTGTGTTATGTTTTGCTATGAATACACATACCCACATTAAATGTAATTGCCGAAATTAATTTCTTCAGTATATGACTTTAAAGCAAATATCTTCTGTATAGTATATAGCTATAATGGTACCATATATTAAAGAGCATGAATTTTGTTCTATTGTAGTATATGTGACTTTTGTAAATTAAGTTCCCTTTGGTTTCCCTTAGGATAACTTAAAGAATGTCTATGGCCTGGATTTAATCCAAATTTTTTTCCTGGATCTCTAGTCTAATATAAGATGCTTTCAAGGCTCAGTTCAAGCCAGCATGTTCTTTCCACGTATACAATGAGCATGGGTTTATGTGAGAGCATATTATAAGATTGCAGGCTCCCTGAGAGCTGTATTTGTTTCTTTTTTAGATGTTAAATGGCTTTAGGGTTCTAGTTTAACAGCAGCTGTAAAATGCCATAAGTATGTTATCTCTTGGGCTGTTCCAGTTATGCAGGATCTGGTTTCTCTTTTTGTGACTGCTGTTGAGTACTGAAATGAATAGTGTATTTGGAGCAAGGGAATTATGATAGTCAGGATCCTGTTTACACCAGATACCTATGGGAAAACTGATGAGAGACTTTTGGAGTTGACCTGGAACTCATTTTTGTATTGTAACTGTTATCAAGGAGTTTGGGTAATTGGGAAGCAGACTGCCTGAAACCACAATACCTCAGGACCTCTGTCAAACTATTTCAATGCTAGAAAATATGAGAGACTGCTGCAGTATGACATCTTTCTGGAATAAACTTCATTAAAACAGTATGGTATATTCATAATTGCTAACCAATAGTTATTTTATTCTTGCACCATGTGAGATGAGGCTAGATAAATATTTCCTCTTGCTCATTACTATTAATTTGTGACTGGCAATTCTTTACACTTGGATTTAAGGGATAACCTCAGTTTTATCTTATAGCCTAGATTATCTGAGGATAATCAAAGATCTTTTTCTGGAGGTGTATGGAGTCCTGCTACTTTGTAGGATCTTTGTCATATCATCACACTTATAAAGACAAACTCATTTTCTTTGCCTTATCCATCCTCTAGTGTAGAATGTTCATTTTTGCAAGCTAAGTGCATAACATTAGATAAAGGCTTCTGGTGACTGGCCTTGAGAACATAGGCCATGAGTCCCTTGGGCCAGTGCAGGAAGTGAGTATCCCTTTTTTGTCATGCATTAATGAGTGGCAAGAGTGCTGAGTTGTGCTTAGACGGTCATTTTATATACATTTGTTAGATGTCTTGGGATGTCGTCAGGATCCAGAAATTATTTTTCCATAAAGGAGACCTTATTAGTGCATAGTCAAATGATAATGATCAGGTTTGGTTCACTGAAGATGGTACTGGTGGGCACTACTTTTGCTTAACCCCGTTGGAATGTTCTGGTGAAGATATTTCTGAATCTACCTGTCCTCTTGTCTTTTATCTTCAGTGGGATATTGAAGTGGGATATATGTAATTTTCCAGTATTGAGAATTTTATTAGAATGTATGCGTTTATCTGTGTTAGGCATAATCAGTAATTAATAGAGATCACTTCAAAGGATCCAGACTGTGCTGTTGACTCCAGTGGACAATTATTTCAGCTGGTGGCCACTTAAGGAATTTTGGTGACTTGTAGAGGGTCACATTCTCCCCTTCCCCATGCTTTCCCTCACTCCTCCCTGCTGCTGCAATGAGCACAGAACCCTGAACCCACTCACAACTTTAGCATGCACCAACTGCCTGCTTCTGGCCAGAGCCCACCCACACACAGCTGTAACACAACCCACGGCCCCTCTCCCTCTTGTCCCAAGTCCAGACCTGGCAGCTGCTGGCCATGTCCACATCTTCCTGAACACAACCAGCAGCTTTCAGGTTGGGGCTCTGGGCACAGGAGGGTGGGGCATGCTACAGCTGTAACCAGCTGTAACCAGCATGGAAACTGAAACTTACTGAAGATGTAGCATGCCCTCCCTCCCCCATGCATCCAGAGCCCTGACCTGAGCATTGCTGGCCATGTTTGGACAGCTGTGGGTCTGGCTGGAAGTTTCCAGGTCCAGACTTGGGATGGTATATGCTACAATTCTAGACAGGCTCATGCTTCCACTTCCATACAGGTGGCAGCCAAGGCTACCCAGCACTATGTGACCATCAGAGCTGCTGCCCACCCATGACCCAGATATATTCACTTGGCAGGCACCCAAATGCAGGCTGGCTCCATCACTAGGAAGGCCAGATCTGGCCCATGAGCTGCATTTTGCTCACCTCAGCTATAGGCAGTGATGCTGCTGGTTTAGGGGGGACACTATTCTCTCCAAGTTAGTCTGAGATCAGTGCCTTAGCATGTTACTAAGGAGTGTTGTTCTCTTAGAGATAATGTCTTAAAAACAATGACAACTTAGTGCCATTTTCCCTTTTCCCATTGTAGATTTAGTAATCTCAGAAGGAGCACCAGATTAATTCTGAATCCTGTTTAACTTGTCAGGATAAATCAAGATTATGCCTATTTATGGAATTATCATGGACCAGATTCTGTATCCTCTTACAATTTTTCAATAACATCAATCTCTTGACTTCAGTACTCTTTTTTAATATATTAAATGGCTTGGTTTATTTAGCTTGATCATTAGTTCCCATTATTCTCAGATTTATTCAAGCAGCACTTTGGGAGTAGTATCATACATACCATTCCATTCTTTGTTTACACTTTTTTTGAGTGTTTTCAGCAGTTAAAAGTGTGAAATTTACTCAGGAAATCTATTATAAATCAAAATGGACGTGTACCCTGTCTACTGCACTAGTATGCAATGATGTCAGAAAAGCAAAGGACTGATATGAGTGTGATGATATACAAGACATTAAATGTATGGAACATTGACAGAAACAGGATTCTAGAAAGACTATTTGACTAACGTATCCTAGCACAGCTTTAGAAAACAGTTTATATTTTTTTGCTTCAGACCAGAGATAAAATTGTTTAAGATTGTGTTAATACCAAACAGATAGTTCATAACAAGCCATTTATATGAATTTATCCTTCTCTGGTAATGGTTTTCTCGGTTTATTTGAAATAATTCAACTAAATATTTTGTGAATGTTTTTAAGTCCTGCATTGATTGATTTTGATTCATTCTTTGAGCACAATGTATAGTCATAATTGAACATTATGATTTGTCAGTTAAGTCACGTGTCACTGCTTCTATATTTCAGTTAGATGAAGACACCAGGGTGACCCACTGCTTAGAATCCATTATCAATTATTTGCTGTGCTTGGGCCATAAGAAGAGACAAGTCTGTTTTATTTGCTTCTAGGAGCCTTAGCTCAAAGGGTACTAACTCATGCTCTGGAGATCTGGTTCAGATCTCTGTGGCTAAGTAGACAGTCAAAAAGTTTGAGGCTGGATTTATTCAATCTTTTCAGGTTAGTCTAAGCTGCATAGATTGAAACCATAAGCGAGTGAATGGATATTCACTTTTGATTACAGAAATGCAACCACATGCTTGTAGCGGCTCACTCAAGAAGCCAGGCGGCACTAGAGAAGGCCTTCTTGCTTTGCTTGAGCAGACAGACTGTGTCAAAGATGGCCCACTAGTCCTGTAAAGGGGGGGTCTGTCGGGGATGATGAGGGACTGTGAGTTAACTTGAATCTGGAGGCGATCTGGGACAGAATTTTGATAAGCCAATTTAACCTAGAATGATTAAGTCTGATACTGCATACATCCAAATTTATCTTAAACTGGTTTCTGCCAGTTTGAAAGCAGTTTATATGTACTGAACTTCTGTTGTGTTACAGAATTGAACCAGTTTCTGATCACTTACCCTGGTTTGTGTGTAATTTCTATCCCTAGTCTGAGAGTTAGTGAAGAGGGAGGCCATTATATAAGCACTTTTGATGTAAATACTTTGTGCGTAGGATTGAAACATTATGTTTTGGAGAAAAGAAGTGACTGCAGCTTTCCAATGTTTTTGTACAAAGATTCATGCCTGTGAAACTCAAAGGCTCAGGTATTTTCAGAAAGCAAATACAAGAAAGACCAAACATGCTTAAGGAGAATTCATTTAAAATTTTGAAGGAATGTTTGTGTAGAAGTCTTGCTCTATTTGCCCAGCTTCCTGCTAATATTATTACCAACAAAATTTCTCCAGCCTGTATATTTGCAGAAATCCAAAGAAATAAGATGTGAATAAAGTTAATGAGCAAATAATTTGTTTAGACAAATATTCATAAACATTTTCCTATAATATCCATCTATCTCTCTTTAGTAGCTTGACTTGCATCCCTTCTGAAGTCCTATCTTTTTTTTAATCTCTCCAGTGGTTCTTCTACTTTTCAACCATATCAAACACAAATTACATTGGTTATTTTAAATCTCTTCAAAGTGTACCTCCACCTATGTATCACCTTGTAAAAGTTATTGAGATGTCAACATCCACCTAAGCTCTTACTAAAAATGGCAGCTTTCATCACCCCCTTGTTAAAGTTTCTAGCAAATACATCTCGCCCTTCATGCATGGGCAGAAAAGCCAATAAATATCTATAAAGTAACCTCTATCCTCCTTCAAATCCTTTCTTAAGACTCTTCTCTACCATAATGTGAACAAACATTTTTACAATGATTAAACAGATTATTATGCTGGAGCTACTGCCTACTATGTGCTCATTGGTATCATGTCATTGTTACCTTTTGCTGTCTCGGCCTGTTGCATCCACTTGTCGTCTCTTATCTTATACTTAGTTTAGAAGTTCTTTTTAATTTCTTCACTAGATAAAATGGCCCCTAAAGTCATAATTGGAGCCATTAGGCACTACTGTAGCATGTGGACACACACACACACACACACCCCTCTTAAATATATAAATCTGACCACTTTCAAAATTAAAGAAAAAAATAACTTGCTCTCAATAATTTAATTTTAGTCACACATAATAAAACCATTCAAACATGCAAATAAACAGAAAGATTTTGAATGATGCTGATAAATGGGAAGTCTCTGACAGGGTTGCAGATATCCAGATTCTAACTCCTGCTTTAATCTCAGTGTTTTAACTGCCTTAATCTCAGCCTTGTTCTCCTTAGAAGTTAAGGACAGTATTGCAGAAGGAAGGGGATTATAATATAAACAAACTCCAGACATCTCCTGTGAGTATTTTAAGATTTTCTGTGAATGCTGATGAGGACATAATGTGAGAGGATTTTGCTGAGTCCATTGGGTGATGTCCATTGGGTCCATTGTTGATGTGCTTGCTAATGAAGACAAATAGAGCAAATCCTTCTGTTCATTAACTGAATAATGCTTTATAAACAGCAAGACATGGTCCAAGGAGTAGAATCTAAATATATGCTAATAGGTCATATTTTGGCCTTAAATTTATAGATATTGAAAAAACAAGATGTTTTTAGCAGGCAGAGGATTATATATATTTTTTGTTTGGTTCTTTTTTTAAATGCACATATCTTCTTTCCTTGCCACGCTAAAAATATAAAAATTCCAGTTAGAGCAGGTTTTATGCAAACATTCCCTGGTGGTGTCTGCAACCCAAATACTGTGTTCAAACCAGAATATGAAATTCATTAGAAAGTATAAA
This sequence comes from Caiman crocodilus, assembly GCA_030014935.1. Classification (NCBI taxonomy): domain Eukaryota; kingdom Metazoa; phylum Chordata; order Crocodylia; family Alligatoridae; genus Caiman; species Caiman crocodilus. The sequence continues at coordinate 38,866,951 of JAGPOW010001918.1, read as the reverse complement.
CAAATGTTTATAGCTTATTTTCAATGCCTCTGAAAAAGCAAAAGCAAAAACAGCAGAATAGTCAAAAGCAAAGTTAATTTTAAAGATTCTTTCTCTTTCAGCAATTAGAGATAATATTTATAAAAGAGAGAATATGTTAAATATGAATTTTGTTCATATTTTTATTCTTTATTTATTCATACTATTATTCTTTATTTGATTCCTTGAAACACAAAGGCTCGTAATGTTTTCCACAGCACAACCATTATGTTCAACAATATGAAGTCACAATGTTTGAGTATAAATGAACTTAACTGCATTATTTACAATGACAATATTGTGATTTTATACATTTGAATAGGGCTTTCCATGGGTATACAAAGTTTGGATTCAAGTTTGATACTAACAGTGCTTGGGTCTGGGTTTTAATTTCAGGTCTGTGTCTCATTAAACTCATGCCAACTGTAAAAGGATCATGACTTTAAGAATTATTTCTGTCTATCAGTTCTAGTTCATTTATCACCTTATGCTCTAGCACTGGTGATGGTTAAAACAGTTATCCACATTGAATATTTAATATGAACAAGCAAAGTGGAATGGGTTTGATCTAAATAAGCAGAAGTCAATTGTCTGTATAGGCAATTTTTACTGAGGTAGAGCCATTCTTTTTAAGGTAACCTACTTATTCCCCCCCGCCCCCTCCCCCCTTCACAAGCTACACATGCAAAAATACATCAGCAAATGAGTTCATAGGGTAGGCCTGAAAAACTGAGTCTTCTGTATTATAGTGTACTGTCCAGGTTAGTGGATAGTGCACTAAGTACACTCAGAGGAAGTGACTGTAAGGAGCATGGGCCATTACTAATGGCAGAGGGTATCTCATGATTGGGATGAATAAAACAGCAACAGTGGAAAAGACATCATATTTAGGACTACATGGCTCCTTTAGCCCTGCCACCAAACAGGGACAGTAAAGAGTGGAAATAACTCTAGATCAGGGTTGGCAACTGATAGCCTGAGGGTTGGATTCAGCCCATGAGACTTTTGGATGTGGTCCACATAACCATGGCTTTGGCAGCATTTGGCAGTAGTGTGCTCTCCATGTACCACACTGCTGCTGGGACTCAGGCAGAAGGAGAGCCTTGTCCATGCCGCGCTGCAGTTGGATGGCACAGGTTCCAGCAGAGGGGGGGATTTTTCACCACACCAATCTGCAGCTGAATGGCAGAGAGAAGTAGTCATGATGAGTAGGTCCATGTGCCTGCCTGTCTCTGACACAAGCTGGCTCACTATGGCCTCCCTACTAGAAAACGTTTCTAACCCTATCCTAGCCTATAGGACTCATTAGGAAAAAATAATCTTCTCTGTTTATAGATTGTGCTTCATAGAGAAGAAAGATAATCAGATTTTTTCAAGATAGATGATTTTCACTTAGCATAAATTAAAGTGGTTCTACTGGCTTTAGGGCAACTTAGCCCTAACTGTATTGTCAACAATGGCAAGGGCACAGACTGCTGTTCAAGTACTGTGGTTATGGGGAAAAGTAGGACATGGGAATTAGTGGTTCTTTTACAGAGTGCTAGCAAGGGTGAACAGAATGGATGAACAAGATGTCTAAAATTCACTTAGTGAGTTTTAAAATACTAATACTTTAAAAAAATAAAGCATTAAACTAATGTCATTCTTTATTTGCTGACTTTTCTTGCATTACAAATCGGGCTATGAAGAGGCTGCTTATGTAAATAAGCCCATTACATATTTCTTCTATTTAGGAGCCATTCTATCAGCAGCCTTTAAAAAAAAAAAACCCACCAAAGTGATTGATTTTTAAAATGACCTTTTGAAGAGAAACCACACAGCCTGGTTCTATCCTACTGATAATTCAAATCTTTATTTTCCTGGATGTATCTACAAATTCCCTGGAATGTCAGTTTTGAATCAATATACTGATAAATTTCCCTGTGGTTATAAATATATGTGTCCTTTTTTTCCCCCCTGTAATTGCAGGAGAGGGCAGGGGATATTATTATTTTTCTGTTAGCCTCAAGAGAACTGGCCCCAGAGGAGAAACATAATTGCAGGTGGCTGTTAACACACTGCTCATCACAAAGGTAAAATCCTGTCACTGATAAAAGGTTGCTTCATTTACACTGCCCAATTCCTACTTTATGTAAAGTGGGCCTCTTCATCTCTTAAATAATGGCTTATCAGCACACCTCCAAGGAGAGACAGTCACAGATGTGTTGTCAAGTCTCCTGGGATGGAACTACTTCAGTGTTAATGGTGTTGAGAAACTTTGCTGTCCACTGTTCCAATAAGGTGTGTGTCAGTGATAACAACACAATATGCTCTGGAAATGTCACATATGTCTGCAATTGGGTACTTCTGGACAACAAAAACACAGCTGGAAACCTGGAAAACAGATGTTGCTTTCAATCAAGCAAGGTCAAAGAAGTCTTGGGATTAGGAATGTCTATATCCCTTTTTTCAAGAAAAGATGCTTGGATAGTTTCAGTGGAGCAGTAATTATTTTAGCAGGTTTTGTAATTTTCTTCTCCAATGTATGACATTATGTCTATAGAATGGAGCAACAAAATATATGGCAGGCTTTCATCCAGGCTGCATGGGACAATTACTGAAAAAGGATGAAAAAAAAGAATAGCTTTGGCTAAGTTCAGGGAGCTACACCTGGTAACTCTATAAGACATACAGTACGTGTTAGACTAAGATTCCTACTTCCTGGTTGATAGAAATATTTATAGGTTACCAGGACAAGGTTTTCTTTCTAATCCCCGAAACACAGCTAGTTCATGGTCCTAAAAGGTTCTTTTCTTTTCTTTTCTTTTCTTTTCTTTTCTTTTCTTTTCTTTTCTTTTCTAAATGTCATCTCAAGAAGGCTGAACGAAAGAATCTTAGGGCAAATACAATATGTAGGGGAAACCTGAAATGATGGATCCCAGCACAGAAAGAGAATCTAACTACAGTTAGATTTTCATATTTTGATTATCAGTTAGAGCCCTGGATTTTTCTGCTTTGCAAATGGGCATTGGTGTATAGAGGTTGACATTTGAGGGTTGGATTCTATTTGACGAGTCTTATTACATTCAGAACAAGATTAAGCCTCCCTGAACTCCCCAAAAATGCCCCTGGTTTTACATAGCCCATGAAGCTGGTTGAACAGAGGATGAGAAGAAAGCACAATAATATTGCACTTGTTGGACTCCCAAATGAATCTGAATATGACAGGTTTCCTGCACACTTCTCATCAGACCTTTTAGAAATTGAAAATACTGTAATGACAAAAGGAACATGGCTTTCTTTTTTCCTCTTGGTGAACTTCTGGTACTGGACCATCCCTGATGGATGTTGTTTAATTGTATTTGGGGAAATGATTCCTGCTTTTGGTACTGGACCATCCCTGCAGGATGTTGTTTAATTGTATTTGCTTCTCCAGGGCTAAGGTCTAATTCGCACCCTCTCCTCCAGTCTTGCTTGTGATGACTTGTTGTAAATATAAAAAAGGGAGGGTGATTATTATGTGGAAGACAGTGGAATACTTGCAACACAGGGTACTTGTTTCACAGGACTCCTCCTCCCCTACACCCTGTTCCTTTCCTCTCAAGGCACCAATGGCTGATCTCATTATGTAATCTACAATTACCAATTTGTTTCCCTGTTTTAGATTTTTTTAGTCCAGTTTCTGACATGCCTTCAGTCCTTAAAGAAATCAACCTAGATCAATATTTAATCTAACAAAAGGACCACAAAATTCATCAGTTGATCAATTATCTGTATCTGTATCTTGTCACCTACAGAGGCTGACAGTCACAGTTCACTCTTTCATCAATTCAATTCATCTCAAATGACAGCCTACTTATAATGTAGCCTCCATTACCTCACCGTCACTTGAGAAATCACGGCAACTCAGTACAGTCCATTAACCTGTTGGCTCTCTTCTCCCACAGTTTATCATATAGTCAGTAAATATTTAAAGATCCACTAATTCATGATGTCATAGAGATAAGCAACATAATCTGAGGGAAATCAATTACTAATTACAGTCTGTCCATTTATGAATGCACATCAAAACAAACAGAATCTGGTAGAAAACAAATAATCAAAAGTTTGTTAATTCATGAACTTTAACAGAGACTCAGTTTTGCAGGTGATAAAGTCCATCCCTCTGCTCTGGGTTTGGAAGTAGCCAGTCCCAGCCACTCTTTAGTTAATACTTAATAATAAACAAATCAAGAAGAAAACACAGTGGCTTCTGTCTCTCACACACACTAATGTGCTGCTTTGTGTGGCCTCCCTGCCTCCAGTCCTCTCAGTACTGCCTGGCTGCTCTGATTTTGTCTCAGTCTGTCTTTTGCAGCGCACCTCAACCCTGTGCTTTCCCAAGCAATCTCCTACTCAGAGCTGTGGGTAGCTGTGGGTTTCACTTTCCAGGGAACCCAAGAGCCTTGCCCCACATTTTCTTTTTCCCAGAAGCTCTATGGCCCAATAGAATCCCATTGTGGGAACACAGGACTTCAGGGACTTGGAATCACAGTTCTCCACTAAGGCTTTGCGAAACAGCATCATTTTGTTTTGATTTCTGTTTCACCATTTTGAAGTGACACTGTTTTGTTTTGCTGTTTTGAAGCACTGTTCCATTTGATTAAGTCAAAACTGTTTTGCTGTTTCAGTGTGTTCTGCCATTTTGCCCATTGGCTATAATGGGGAATCACAAAAATACCTATAGCGTTGTCATTTCTTTCCTGATTTCAATGAAAATAGCAGGGATCATATCCTCTGCTGAGACCACAAAGCCTGTCAAGTTTCAAGGAGATAAGTCTAGGGGTTTCCAGGAAACTGCACTTCCAACTGCAGAGCCAAACTCATGTCGCTTGTAAGTGGAAGGCACAGAGAAAGCTTAGTTCAAACAATGCTTTTTATGCTGTTTTTCTGTTCCTCCCCCAGAGCAGTGGGACTGGAAGGAACCTCAGGGAAGGATCACAGTCACTGGCCAGCTACACATGTCAATATCAGAGCAGTCCTTCCCCCTTCTTCCCCGCCCCTTAGTTTCCGCTTAGCTGCAAGCAAGCCCGGCTTTGAAATTCAAAAACATTTTGAAACTTTCAAAACTTTTTGAGTGTCTTTGTTTTGTTTTGAAGCTGTTTTGAAGCCTTTTATTTCATTTTAATTTTGCTATTTTGAGCTTGAACCACATTGAAACAGCTTTGAAATGAAACACCTGTCGAAATTTGCACAGCTCTATTCTCCACCAGGTGTTTCTTCTCAATGACTCCTGCTCAGTATCCTTGCCCCAATCACTACCTTCTGAGTCCCAGGGTCCAGTCTGAGAATTAGCCCACACAGGTGAACTCCCTGTGGGTGGAACAAGTGTCAGGGTGTCCTATTACAGCATTTCATGAGCAAGATATGTTCAGTCCTGTCCTTACCAGGACTCATCACTTATAAAGGCTATAAAGAACAGCCCTGAGTGTCCTTTAAAGGGAATGTATTCTATACATTTGAAATCCCTTTCACCTGATCCAGAGCTGCTTGGGTTACAGTGAGTATTTAAGATAACTGTGTATACTGGTAAGAGAAATTTCTAATTAGTAATAAGTGGACAAAGTCAGGTTTTATTTTCTACCCCCAACAAAAAACACAATAAAGCCTCAGTTATCTTGAAATAATGTTGGATGCAGGTAACTAAGGGAATTTTCAGTGTAATTAATAAATGCCAAGGGATATACCCTATTTCAGATAACTGTAAGTCTACTGTAGCCTGAAAAAGAATTGTCTCCTGTTTCCTCTTTATTTAAATGTATTGACACATAGAATGAAGTACTTAAGAGAGCTTATGACAGATATAAGTTTCCACTACATCTTTTAGAACCTTGAAGAAAATGCTTCAATGTAAGGAGCTAAACTTTTTGGCTAAGGACAGACATTCAAAAAGCCTGAATTGATTAAATCTTTGCAGGCTAAGTTTAAATCAGCTTGAAATCTTTTCATTCTTTGCAGGCTAGGCTAAATCAGCTTTAAACCCAGACAGACATCCCAGAAATGCAGGTACATGCCTACACTTGCTCAGGCTAGAAGTCATGGAGCGCTAAAGGGCAGTTATGGGGCGTGGTCAGGCCCTGGCAGGATGCCCCTTCCCTTTCCTTTCTCCCCCCATCCCTCCCCCAGCTACCCAACAGGCAATATTTATCACCCTTAACTCAGTGTTTGTCAACTCTTTAATAAAACAAAGCCTCTCTCCATTAACTAATGGAGCTCTTCTTAAACTGCTCTTTCAAGGGAAGACATTAAACTACTTGTCGATTATCTCCAAAAATCCGGTCTGTCTCTGTCTTCTCCTACAGCACAGACTGTACCTAACATGTGGCCTTCTAGCTAATGCTGAGGTGTCTGCATAAGTCAGAGGGGAGGAGGGAATAATTCCTGTTTAGCATGGAAAAGCCAGGCAGAAGCTCTGTGCCTGCAAGTCTTTGCCAAGTTCCAGCCGAGGAGCAGAGGGGAGGGATCAGCCCTGCAGCGGAGCAGAGAGCCCCGCCCCATCCAGAGAGCATGCTGGGATCTCAGACCACCAAAAGGTCTGGGACAGACATTGCATAAACTGGTTTCAGCCAAATCAATTAAGTCTGATACTACATTCAACCAGGTTTATCTCAAACTGGTTTTAGCCGTTTTCAAACTGGTTTATGAACATCTGTTCTGTTACAGGTTTAAATCCGTTTCTGATCACTTAACCTGGTTTATATATAATGTCTGTCCCTAGCCTTTGAAACACAAGGTTTACAAATTAGGTGAGGGACAAATCTGGTATATTGTCTGTCAACAATACACCACAACATGTAGTGTAAGGAACAAGTATAAAATAGTAAGAAAATGGACTAGATTTCCTTCTTTCCCCATTTCTAATTTCTGTGAGGGTCTTTAGGTATCTTTTACAGCATCTTTCACAGCATCTGATAAAGTGAGCTTCAGCCCATGGAACCCTGTGATATACACACTCTTTGGTGACTCTGTGGGTGCATTTACACATATTACTTTGGCAATGTTGTCACTGTGCCATGATTTAGTACTTACTTTGGAAATACTGCATCCAGTTCTGGGCACCACACTGTAACAATGTGGAAAAGCTTGAGAGAGTCCAGTGAAGAGCCACCCATATGATCAGAGACTTGCAAGGCAAGCCATATGAGGAAAGGTTGATGGACCTGGGTCTCTTCAGCCTTAAAAAGAGAAGACTGAGAGAGCACTTGGTAGCAGCTTACCACTACATCATGGGAATACATCAAGGGCTCAGTGAAGAACTGTTTACCAGGGCACCCTTGGGTAAAGCCAGGAGTAATGGTCACAAACTCCTGGAAGACCATTTCAGGCTTAAACTAGGAAAGCCTTCTTCACAGTTAGGGTGTCCAGACTGTGGAATAAACTCCCTCCAGAGGTGGTACAATCACCTACCATGGAAATCTTCAAGAGCAGATTGGAGGGTCACCTCGCTGGGGTCACCTGACCCCAGTTGCCTTTCCTGCCCAGTGCAGGGGGGTTGAACCCAATGAATTTGAAAGGTCCCTTCTAGCCCCTTACAATCTATGAATCTATGGTGCAGTAACAGCTCATACTGCATTGTACATGCAGCGCACAGTTATTTTTAGCAGCTACTTTGCTGTAGCAGTATGCTATACTGGGGGAGCACATTGCCACAGTGAAGTATCTGCTGGTCATGTGTAGACACCCATGGATGCTACATTGATGTAGTGTCTGACTATGTCATTATAGCGTCACATGTAAATGCACCATATAAGATGAAAATTTACTCTACCTTCTATCTTTTACATGTCTCTGCAAATGTGCCAAGCTCTAAATGGAGTAAGGAAAACTTTCCCATGTTGAGTTATCATCACATTCTGGCTTAGCTAGATCATAACTAATAGTAAAGAGCATTGCTCATTCAATCATCTTTTCCTTGCTTTCTCCACTCAGAACGCATCAGTTTGCATAGAGAGGATGTTTTGTTTTTTGAGGTTTTTTGTCTTCCAAAACCTGGTCAGAGACAGCTTGCTCATTTCATACATTCTGCTGAGCTAGGTAGAAATGATTTACATTCACCTGGTCAGGATTTTACCCAACAACCAAATGACAAAAAGCTCCATATTCCATAGCCAATATTTTGAGCTGCTGTGTCCTTGGAGGTGAAATATTTTAAACACATGTTCAAGAAATAATGTAATTGATCTCATAGCCTCCATTATGGCCTCTTCTAAGGATCCATCAGTTTGAAATTGACTCTGTTCCCAACATAACTGCCTCAGTTTTTATGTTGAATGTATGGAAACGTTGTAGGCTGTTGTAAAATGGTGAAAGCACATTGGGGGTTGAACCAGATTTACATTTATCAGAAAAAAGTGAATAAAAGAAATAAGATAATTTTGTCTCTGAAACCAGCCAGTCCTCATATAGTAGTGCCTGTCTCCTCTTTTGCTGATCATGCCAGTATTATGCACAAGAATATTGTTGCTTCTAATTTCCATTCCCCAACTTTGCCCCTAAATTCACCCACTGTTGCTGTATTTCAGATAAATGGCATGACAGTAAATAAATTTGTAACTGACTGTGAACAACCCTTAGAGGGGCGTGGGCTGGTGAGGAACACTGGGAAATGGAGAGGGATCTTTCCTGGGTGTAAAGTGGCAGTGGGTGGGCAAGAGGGATGGGAAAATGGGAAAAGGTTTTATATACCTGGATGTGAAAGAAGCTTGGGAACATTGCTGGGGTAGACCAAAGGCTTTCCCTTCTAGGAAAAGAGGGCAGCAGAGTAGGAGTGGGTGGCATGAGGAAAAAAAATTAAAATTCAGGGTGTGAAAGTTTTGCTGTAGAGTGTGTTATTTCTCATCTTGTGGGTTGGTTGGTTGTTATTGTAAAACACTCTGAGACTTTCAGAATAGGGTGGGATATAAATCTAAATAACAATAATAATTCTGGGATCAGTATTTACTATAGATGTATATTAGGTAAATGTGGAAACGTGACCAATTTCATGGGTAACCTTTTAAAGGCACTGTTTTATATTGGTTTGCAACTTTATGGCTTTATTAAACCAGGGTTTCTGACGGTGTTGGAGTAAAAGTAGTAACATAATGAATTGCAAAAGACTTTGTATATGTTCTGAACTCTGTTCTCAAGAGAAACAAAAAAAAATGTGGTTGGGGCAATAGGGGTGGGAAGAGGTCAAAGGTCAACTCTGTGTCTATCAAATTCTGACCTAACTGGAATGATGAAATGGCTGGCCAGGGGTTGCACTGGAAAGCACAATATCCTAAATTTCTGGACATACCTCCAAATTATTTTCTTTCACTTCAATCCCAGCACATTAATGTCCCTTAAATTACATCATAGCTGTGATGTTCCTGGAATACTGAAGCAACCCCTTCCAGCTCCTTTGTGGGCCCTGTCTACTACTAGAACAGCACACATGGCTGATTTAGCCCCTGGAATCTTGTTTGTATCAAGAATGACTTCTTGATAGAAATTTGATTTTTTCCAAACCTGGATGAGTAATAGAAATCTTGGAGGAATGGAAATTCCAAATAATTTTGCTTTAGAACATCAAAATGTTTCAAACTGAGTACACTTCCACAGAACAGATTTTGATGAAACAGAGTTTTTGTATGGAAAACTAGTCTGTCAAAAATGTTTTGCTATCTCTGCTTCTGGATGCTCAAAAAGCAAGTGTTGCTAGTTACTTTTTTTACTTCATTTTTGCCTAGAAAGGAGATTATTGTTTTTTTTCCTGGGTCATGTGAACTTCACGATTAGAACTGGGAAAATTAAATGAAAATAACATGAAAAATCTTATGGAACATGGATGACAGTTTGGAATATTTTAGTGCAGACATTACAGAGAAGCTACCCAGAAATTTCAATTAGTGCAGAATTATTATTATTAGTAGTAGTAATAATAATAGTGTATAAGAAGAAGAACCTCTCTCAGAAAACATATGACTGTTTCCTTGCTTGTCTAAACATTGTATGTTGCATGTTATACTCATTTGCCAGAGATTGTATTGGTCCCTATTAATTTCTTAATCCTATTTGAGAAGTTTTTTTTTTTAAATCTCTAAAACACTTTATGGTTCAGATCTAAAAACTTTTTTACTGTCATAGTTAATGTCAGTCGGGATGTTCAAGCTAACAGGTCCTAGACATGAATGTCACAATGCTGGAATCAAGGTAGTCTTAGGTTTTTAACTTTAGAATTAGCTTCCTTCCTTATCTAGGGACAATTCAGTTTTATTGATCCTTTGCCTTGCTGCAAAGGCAAACCAATGTTGACAGTTTAATGTAGGAAGCAACAACAAATAACTTTTCCATTTGAACATATTGGTTGGAAGAATATAATATAATTATAATATTGAAATTTAGACTTCACACCGAAGTTAAGACCTCTATGCTTACAGAAAAAAGGGAGGCCTAAGTTGTTTGATTTTATAAGCCATGTGAAGCATGGCACCTTAAGCAGCATGCATAATACCTTTTAGCTAATATTGAGTGATAAGCAATTATGATACTTACTGAATTCCCAGCCCCCTATCTACAACACATGACATAACTGTTCCTTACTAGTCTTTATCCAAATATTGACATGATCTGTTTTAGTGAGAGTCTATGAGAGCTTGAAGGCAGAGGAATGGTGGACTGCAATTATATTATTTTAAAAATCAGAAAGTAGTGTTAACTTTTCAACCTATTATTAAACAAACATAAATTATTTTTGAAGAATAAGTATATTAATGACTAGAGCTGGTCAAGTATAATTTGTCAAATACATGGATATCAACAAAAGACATATGGTAATGTATTCACTTTTTTTTTTAATTCAACAAACTGCATATTAATGATATTGAGGTCACCATAGGGCAAATCAGAGACTATATTGCTAGCCAGGGAAAAAAAAGACTCATGCTAAACCTTCATCTCCTAATAATCCAGGAAACATTTATATTTAACTAGTCACACTTTCAGAATTTTTACTTTATGAAACAAACCATGACCAGCCTGCAGATATAGCACTAGAGATGCAGTTTTACAAAACAAATCTCAGACATTCATTATTGCTATTTGCTGAGTTGCAGTCATACCAAGAAGAGCTAGTATGAATGTGAAATCCTAGGGGGGCTACACAGAATGGGGCACCAGTAATAGGAAGATTTGCCTCATTCCCAAAAAGTTTAGCTTCTAACTAGAAAGGCCAGGTACAGAAGACAGAATTTACAGGCCCACAACATAACAGAGAGGCAAGTGGAGAGGAATATAGGACATAAGAATTGGAAGAAAACTCCTAGTTCATCAAGTGCAGCACCTTGCTGTTGTAGGCACCCTCACTATATTCATAGATTGTAAGGGGCTGGAAGGGACCTTGCAAGATCATCAGGTCCAGCCCCCTGCATCAGGCAGGAAAGATAACTGGGGGACAGGTGACCCCAGCAAGGTGACCGTCCTGTCTCTTGAAGATTTCCAAGGTAGGTGATCGTACCACCTCTGGAGGGAGCTGATTCCACAGTCTGGACAATCCTGACTGTGAAGATTTTTCCTTATGTTGAGCCTGAAATGGTCTTCCACAAGTTTGTGGCCATTACTCCTGGTGTTCCCTAAGGGTGCCCTGGTGAAGTCGTTCACCGAGCATCTGATGTATTCCCCTGATGTAGCAGTAAGCATCTACCGAGTCCCATCTCAGCCTTCTCTCTGAATATTCTCTCTGAATATCCACTTGGTCCAGGAGGTGCGTGGCCCCACCAGAGGGGATGTGCTGCTGGATCTGGTCCTGGTCTCGGGGGACGATCTGATTGCAGGGCTCCGGGTACGTGACTCCCTGGGAGACAGCGACCATCGCCTGATAGAATTTGCTGTCAGGCGCAGTGTAGATAGGGCCCACACTAGGACTAGGGTCCCAGATTTCAAAAGGGCCAATT
>JAGPOW010001918.1:38837650-38853474 GCA_030014935.1 Caiman crocodilus | reverse complement strand
TGTAACCTGGTCATAAAAAGAGACTAGATTAGTCAGGCATGATCTACCTGCTACGAACCAGTGCTGGTTTCCCCTCAGCATAATTTATCCTGCTGGGCTTTCGCAAATGTGAGCCTTGATAATTTATTCAAAGACTTTGCCTAGGATGGAGGTGAGACTGTCTGGGTCCTTCTTCCTCCCCTTCTTGAAAATGGGGACCACATTGGCCCTTTTCCAGTCCTCTGGGACCTAGCCCGTGCACCACGAGTGCTCAAATATTGCCACCAGTGGCTGTGCAATGATGTCAGCCAGTGCCTTCAGTACTCTTTGATGGAGCTCATCCAGTCCTGGTGACTTAAAGGCATCCAGTTCCTCCAAGTGACTCTGTATCATCTCAGGGTCTACGCATGGCAGTCTGGTGCCTTGCTGCTGCCTCTCTACAGTTCCTGTGAGAGACTTGTTCTGCCCCTCACTTAGGAACACTGAGGCAAAGAACTCATTGAGGAGTTCAGCCTTGTTCCCCCTGTCCATCACCAATTGCTTCTGTCCATTTAGTAGAGGTCCTATTTCACCCTGGGCCTTCCTTTTACTCCCTATATAGCTAAAAACAATTTTTGTTATCCTTTACTTTGGATGCCATCCTCAGCTCCATGTAGCATTGGCCTGTCTAACTGCCTTCCTACAAGTGCGAGCAGAGGAGGTAAAGTCCTCTTTGGTAATCTCTCCCTGTTTCCACTTTGTATATACTCCCCTTTTAGTCCGCAGTCTGCCCTGGATTTCTGTGGTCAAACAAGGACGCCGCTTGGCCCCTTTCCCTCTTTTTCCTTGCATCGGGATCATCTCCCTCTGTGCCTGAAGGATCATTTACTTAAGGTACAGCCACTCTTTCTGGGCTCCCATCTCTTCAAAACTCCTACTCTGCAGTGCATCCTTGACTAATCACCTGAGTTTTGAAATCAGCTTTTCTAAAGTCTAGCACTTTCACCTTATTAGTTACCTTACCCACTCGACATCTTATGATGAATTCTATTATTTGGTGATCATTGTCCCCCAGGTGACTACCAATCTGTAGGTCTCCTACCATATAATCCTCCGCTGCCAATACCAGGTCCAGTTAGGCATTCCCCCTAGTGGGACCGCATGCCTCCTGCGTCCGGTGGAGGTCCTGTACGCAGGCTAGGAATGTGTGTGAACTGTGGGACTTTGCTCTTTGTGTCTTTCTGCAGATGTCTGGGTACTTTAGGTCCCCCATGACTACCACCTCCTTAGTTTTTATGGTCTCTGAGAGCTGCCTCAGGAGCCCCAAATCTAGCTCTTCCCTCTGGTGTGAGGGTCTGTAGCAGACCCCTACCACCAAATCCCTTTCTTCTTGTCCCCTATGCAACTCAATCCACAAACCTTATACTTTCTCCTCCTTTGATTCCGTCTTGATGAGGGTTGATGTATATTGCTCATTGACATAGAGCGCAACCCCTCCCCCTTTCTTCCCTACCCTGTCCTTTCTGTACAGCCTATAACCCTCAATATGTACCACCCAGTCGTGGGAAGAATCCCACCAGGTTTCAGATAGCCCTACTAAGTCGCAGGTGTTTTCTGCAAGCAGGAGCGCTAGTTCATCCATTAGTATATAGGCATTAGTATATAGGTAGTTGAGCCCTGTGACTGGTGCCTTTTTTGCCCCCCAGCTCCGATTCCCAAAGGGCCCCTTATTGCTTACCTGCTTATTTCTTACCTGTGCTGTATTGCTGTCTGTCTCATGGATTGCAGGTTCCTGATGTTTTCCTTCAGGCTGGGCTGTCCTTGTGGGTGCCACATGGTTCGGTGGTCCATGGCTTCCCCCGCCCTCATCTTCCCCTCCCCCCGATGAGCCTAGTTCAAAGCCTGTCAGAGGAGATCTACCAACCTAGAAGAGAACACATGTTTACCTTTGCGGGGCAGGTGAAACCCATCCCAACTAAGCATATCCCTCATCGTGATGTGCGGGTCGTTATCCAGGAAGCCAAAACCTGCCTCAAGACACCATTGCCAAAGCTGCCAGCTGGTCTGTCTAATGCAGTTCTCGTGCTGTCTTCTGTGTCCGCTTACTGGTAGAGCAAAAGAGAATACCACCTGTGCACTGATCTCCCTCAGCACACCATACAGAACATGGTAGTCCACCATCAGGTGATTGGGGCTTCTCCTGGCCGCATCATTAGTACCTGCATAGACTAGGACCATGGGGTAGTAATTGGTGGGCTTAATCCTGGCCTGGATTATTCCCGCCACATCCTGAATCTTTGCTTCAGGCAGGCAGTAGACCTCTCGTGTTAGAGATGGATGTTTGTATACTTTACGGCAGGAGTGTGTGAGCAACCTGGAACTGCACCCTGAGAAAATGCTTTCAGGGTTGAGGGGCCCAATCCTGTCACTCTGGGAATTCCTTGGCAGATTTGGGCCCCTCAAGCCCTAGTAGTGCTCGCCTAGTTTTTCCTGCTTATACAGAGACATCCCTGGGGCTTCTGGGGCACCTCTCATTAAGCAGGAAAAGTCAGGGTTTCCATGCTTTCTGAGTTGTGTCCCCAGAATTTCCGGTAAGGTCTTTCCAGTAATACCTCAGTCAACAGGAAAAGTCAGGAACGTGCCACCCATTGTCCCGCAGCGCCAAGAGGCTGAAAAAGAAATGACACGCATTTCACCCAGTGAAGCACAGCATCTGTATCAGGATGTGTTCAGCATATCTGAGCCATTTCATTTGACTATTTTGACCATGGGACTTTACTTATATGATATTTTTTTTCTGAAGAATGTTCACAATAATTAACTTTACTACTGGACTTCCAGCAATAATATAGATGGGGACTCCCATGTAATCATGTCAGATGCTAGGATTTCTACAACTGTACTCAGATGAGTTTTAGACAATGTTGTCAAGATGCCAGGGCCTTGAACTAGTTTTAACAGAGGTGAGAAATTTCTCAGGAAAAAAAAAAGAGGGGGTTCAAACCATCAGGCAAACCCAAATCCTCTTTGAAGGAGAAAAAGGATAGACATTTATCCAACTGTGAATATGTTTCTAGAGGGAATATGTGTGCTTCTAGCTGCTTGTGGACATTTTAGTGTGCTTTAAATCTAGTGCATTCACATCCAAAGTCATCAGGTGACGCATAGATGAGAGTATCGTGCTGTATATCAAAAAGACTTTCCTGTCAACAAGTCACCATTCTTGTGGAGTGAAGGTGCTAGCAAGCAATGACAGACAGTGGGAAAAAAAAGGCTGCCTAATCTTCATTCTAGGAACTTTCCACAGCTCCATAGTGCAAATGCTCCATAAAGATGCCACATTTGCCAGCACCTTCATTTATGAATGAACGGATGTATTATAAATTAATGTAGAGACTAACTAGACTACTTTCTTTTTATGATTTAAGAATTCCAGTAAAGATTTTCAATTAATCCCCAAAACATGCCTGCTTCTGGAAGCGTAACTTGGGAACGCGTCCCAGTGGCAAAACACTCTCCAAAGTGTTATGGACTAGCATGGACCCCCAGTACTGCTTCACTGGTGTGGAGAGTCTGGAGCCAGTGAGCATCATCATACATTTTCACTGTTCATATAAACACCTTTATGCCAGTGTAAGACAATATATCCAAATATGTTTTAGTTGCAGCAAACATAATGTATCACTACTCACTGTCCCAGGGTTTCAAGCATGGATCTACACTGAAGAATGACCTTTTAAAAATAGCGCTGTGGAAAGTCATATTCTCTGTAGCTCAGGACTTTCCCGTTGCAGGTTCTAACTCAAAAGTTGTTATATTTCATTTATATAACTGCAAGCTTGTAACTATTCATCCTGGCCTTTAGCAGGCAGACTAAGTTCTTTATATCTGGGGCTGTATCATCTGTAACAAATATTTTGCAGGCCAAATTATTCTGTCCCATAAGCTCTGGAGCAGGCTTACACAATAAACATGGCATTATAAAAAGACAGGTTAATAATACTGGAAGGAAATTTAAATTTAATTTGTTTATGCTTTCTGACTAATGAGGACAAGTAAAATAGGAAATGATTATGAGAGTCCAGAATTTCCATTCTCTGTTCTCGTGTTGCTTCTTTGCATCCCTTGTTGTCAAGGATGATTGTCTTCTATGGTTGTCCTGTCCGTGGGTCCGAATATAGGTGACGAGGCCAATCCAGGATCAACAGACTCTGTTGAAACTTGGTCATGTGTTTCTATGTGTGTGTGTGGCTCTGGGTACTTGATTTGATCCACAACACACTGTTTTTGCTGCTCCCAGTTTTTCATCTTCTGTTGTCATTGTAAGTGTCCTAGGGGAACTGGGAAGCTGGAAGGCCCCTGGGGCAGTAAAGAGTCCATCTTACCTCCTGCAGGGCTGGATGAGCTGAGGGAGGCCCTCATGCTGAGAACACCGGCACGGGTTGTCAGCCGGGCATTTATTCAGCTGCAGCAAAGCAGCAGGGGAGGGGATGCTTTCTGGAAGGAACAAAAGGCGGCCCTGCCGAGGCAACGGGGTGGCTGGATGGAGGAAGCTGGAGCAAGGAGCCTCAGTGAGCGGGGAGTCAGCCGCCACCCGCGGAGTGCAGGAAGGAAGGAAGCGGAGACAGGCCCGGCTCCGAGAGATAAAGAGGAGCAGCTGGCAGCAGCACAGGTGGTAAAGCTGGCACTGTGGGTAGCGGCATAGCCGGTGGGGAAACCATCAGCAGTGCCAGTAGTAGGACCGGAGGAGGAGCTGGCAGGATCCTACTCAGCGTGGCTGGGAGAGGAGCCAGTGGCAACTCCAGCGAGAGAACCAGAGGATGGGCAGATAGGGCCCTGGGCAGCCCAGCTGGGGAAGGAACCAGCTGCTGCATCGGCAAGAGGAGTGGGGGAAAGGCTAGCTGGATCTCGTACCATAGGGCTGACAGTGAGGGCAGCTGCGGCAAGAGTGACAGGAGCAGAAGAGAAGCCAGCCGCATCGAGAAAGGGGGCATCGGTGAAGTAATCAGGTGCCCCATACAGAGGGAGCCGGCAAGAGATACAGTGACCTCGCAGACCCCCGGAGGGATGCAGGTACCATGCCGGAGTGACCGGGCTGGGGTTCTTATAGGGAATACACCCAGCCTGAAGACCGGTGTTGACGGCCAGAGTATTGGGGTGAGAGGCTGGCAAGCCAGGACATCATGGAAGTCATAGGAGGAAGAGCCTAAGGTGGCGAGTGGCCGGGGTGTAGGGGAGAACAGAGCCCCGAGGTTACCCGCTGAGGAACAACCCAACACTGGTGGATACCCCAAAGGAGGACTCCCCACTGAAGGTACCATCAAAGTTGTGGCAGGCGAGTTCAGGGGTCCCCTTGATACCAGCAGGGGTAATCCCCGGGGTGTGCTCATGAAGCCAGGGCGCACGGAACCTCAGGGCCGGGCAAAGGCACTGCAGTAACACCTGGTAGAGCGGAGCTGGGTACAGTAAGGTTTCAAAGTACTGAGATCCTTGCAGCAGACTCTTCCTCCATTTGGAGCCGTCCAAGGCAATAGTCTCTCACAAACTGATGTTGATGTTGCATTTTTTTTTCGAGTTGGCCTTGAGGTTGTCCTTGAAGCGTTTGAGGGTATACCTTAACTGAGCTGGGAGAATAAAACTTGCTTAGGGAGTTTGGAGTTGGACATCCAGACGACATGGCCAGCCCAGCAAAGTTGATGTTAAATGATCATTGCCTTGATGCTCATGGTGTTTGTTTGTGTGAGGATACTAATGTTGGTGCATCTGTCTTCCCACTGGATTTGAAGGATCTTCTGCAGGTGGTGTTGATGGTACTTCTCCATTGACTTGAGGTGTCTCCTGTACATTGTCCATGTCTCAGCTCCATATATTATGGTGGGGAACACAACTGCTTGATAAATTATGAGCTTAGTTTTGGATCTGATGTTCCAATCTTTGAACACCCTTTTCCTCAGGCATAAGAGGACTGCACTTACACAATTGAGGCAATGTTGGATTTCTTCTGATATCAGCCTTTTGCGAGAGACGGCTTCTGAAGTATGGGAAATACTCAACATTCTCCAGAGTCTCACTGTGAATCTGAATTACTAGAGCTGGGGACTGCTTATAAAGAGTCAGTTGGTGAAGGACATTAGTCTTCTGAATGTTAAGGGTCAGTCCTATTTTCTTGAATGCCATGGTAAAGATGTCAAAGATTGCCTGATTGCATCTGAGTAAGCACAGACTACAGCATCACCAGAATACTGGAGTGTGATAATTTCCTGTTCTAAGCAAAAGATAACATAACTACTCCAACATGCTGATTCCAATTTACTTACTATCTTTACTTTTACACACAAAGGGCTTCAATATTTTACAGATCTCCTTAGCCTGACATCAGTTTAAGTTTGAAAAGAGGGGGAAATGGGATTACTTTGTCTGCTCAATCAGGATGCCAAGTCACTTTGAAGTTTCAATTCCAAGGTCAAAAGTAATAGTTAGATACAGTAAGACAGATTCAGTGTTTCAGGGATAAAGGACAAGAAATATCAGATTCCTTTACCGAGATAAACTAATCAAATTGGTATGATACTCTTTTATTAATTTAATGTTTTGCCAGACAATTCTCATTGAAATGTTTCCCATTTTGGCTCAAGGTCCAAAGTCTTTTGACATGTATGGAGCTGCTAGCCTCTTTCTCCTGAGTTATTTTATCACCACTTAAACTGTAAGCATCTGTCTCATCATACAGAATGGCAAGGTGAAAGCAAGAGCTGCTGACACTGAGTACCTATTCCCAATTGCAAACACTGTGTGGGTGTTTATATATCTGTGCTACATGTGCACTTCATGTTTCTCTTAAAGGGCAATATATTGCAAACAGCAGACAACAATTACAGTGTATTTAGTAACCATGGCAACCAGAGACATGAATTTTAAAACGTGTGACAGACTCCTTTTTAAACTAATCTCTCCTCGCACCTCAGATACTGTAGAGTCGATGACTTCTATATAATGATGCACAAAATATCCTACATGTGGTACCACTCTGAAAAGTGACTTGGTAAAAATTGCATTGTAGGGTTTTATATTCAATGTGCCTCATTGATTTCCATATCAATTTGCTCAGTTTGTAAGTTATATAATATAACTGTCACCCAGCAAATTTGCTCTGAGCTGTGCCCATCGAGCTGTGTGTTTTTGATTTCATGCATCATCACCAGTGAAAAAGATTCTGTAGGGCAAATAATACCCACTGCTATACCCAGGTAACTTTGCTGTCATATGGGTGTTACGCGTGGCATAGCCTGAAGACAAAGGTTTTGTTAGATTGTTATGCAGAGAAGTTGAGTACCAGAACTGCACTTCTGTGCCAGTTTCATAATCCTAAAATAGACTTAGCAAATGTCAATTAACAAGGTGAAGTAGTTGAGAAGATTGGAATGATAACTTTAATATGCTGGGATTATAATAACAATTAGTGTTGTCTACACATAGTACATTCAGGAGCACCTGTTTTCTAAATAGCCAGATACTATCTGTATCTTGATTTATCCAAAAAAAGGTAGATACCTTTGTGGATCTGCAACTTAATGACCTATAAATATTACTGTGTACCCAAAGATCTATGTATTTCTGTATGTTTTGGAAAAAAAGTTCTGTTTATGTAATTAACTATAGATAATCAAAACATTGTTGTATTGAAATGAGTATAAAATAAATATTGTGGAGGTTTTTTTTAGGTGGTAGCTATAGCCTCACTGTTTGCACAAAGAGTTTTATTCGTATACTTGGCTTCCGTTCTGGCAATGGATCTGCATAGATTAGTACTTATGTCTATGTGGAGTCTTACTAAATTAACTAAGATTCTACGTACGTAACTCTGCCAGTGCATGCTCATAGGAATCCCACTGCATGAACAGAATCATAGTAATTACAGTGAAATGTATGGAGCAAAAATGATTAGTGATTTTAGTCTATTACATTTTTTTTGTACCCAAACTGAGGTCACTTAAAGAGGCCTGATTATCAGAAAGTGCTCTGTGACAAACACTATGACAATTATAAAATGCCTTAAGTTGGGAATCCTAAATCACTAATCATTCTTTAAAAATCTTAAGCCTCATATACTTAATACTGTGGTACTGATATAAGAACTTCAGACTTCTTTATTAGTCTGCCTTGTTTTTCACACTGCAGTGCTTCTGCGTGATGCCATGTAACATTTCTGAACCCCATTCATATTCCATCAGGAAGGCCTAGTTTGATTCAGAAGCTGATTTCTCATCATAAATTACTTGGGGCATTCTAGTAACCATTGTAGAGCAAACCAGAAGATTTGGAGTGTATATAAATTATACAGGATGTTAACATATTGGACTGCTGGCATGCTAGGAGAAGCTTTTGACAATTCAGTAATAAGTCATATCAGTTTAATAATGTTAATTTCAGCATGATCATTAGCTACACAGTATTTCATCACTCTATATATACATACAGTATTTCATCACTTTCTCTCTCTACACACACACACGCGCACACACACACGCACACACATTTTCATTATCTGTATATAGCCTATTCCTAAGTGAGTGGACCTCAGAGTGTTTTATCTGGGTTTCTACTGATATTAGCATCATGAGCCCTGACAAATACTAATGAAACAGCTTATGAGCTGAAAACAATGAGGGAACTGATTTGGTAAAACAGTATTTTTCTTAAACAATAAGATGCTTGATCAAATCATCTAGAGGCATAGAGAAAGGAAGAGAGAAGCGGTATTGCAGAAGAGAAGCTTCTAATTGAAACACAAACAATAGATTCTGCATCTGAAACATCTGTAAAGGAAGAGGCTTTGTGGCATCATTACACATTAATATACCAAATCTCAGCAGTAGATAGTTGTGGTTTTGATTTCCACGAAAGCCAGGTGTGCCTACATCAGTGTATAGAATTTAAAGTCAGAGGGTTTGCAAGAGAACATATACTAAATGAAATCTATTTACTTTACAGATATTTCCTCTCCCCACTATGAATTCAATCATCATTAAAAATGTGGGATGAGGAAATATATTGATACAACACCATTACCTTTAGCTATCTGCAAGCAGGGGCATGTAAAAGTAAATGGAATATTAGAGTAAGCACAAAACCACTGATTATATGAACCACATTAAGTAATGAAATGTAAAAGTAAGTAAAAATCTATCCTTTATTTTTGAGATACCTAGCTGTAGCCCTAAACCAAATGTAGACCATGGGTGAGTCAAGGGACATGCTTCTATGTAGATGATGGCTTCCAGAGCATTTGTAACTTCTGAAGAATAAAAATAAAATTAAAAAAAAGGGTGATGGGGGGTGGGCTGGAAATGTTGACACCTGCATTGTTCTGAATTGTGGGTACTCAGACTCTAGCTCTAATACAGTTGGTTTTACTCTTCTTTACAAGCACCCCAGGGTGCCAGTGGAGATTTACTGAGCTAAAATCTGAAGTCAGGAAAGTTATTTAGTTTTTGATTAGGGATGGGCAAAATAAGGTCTGCAGGCTAGATCTGGCCCACCAAATGATTCTATTTGGCTTCTGGTGGGCCCCTCCCGGCCCAGATGTGGGGGGGGTGGAGGGAGGGGACAGCTGAGACAATGGCACATGTGGCTGTAGACAATGGGCTTCTGGATGTGGAGGTGCGACCTATTGTGAAGTGCAGCCTCATCCCCATGTGTAGCTCTTAGGGAGCCAGAAGCTGTAGTCTGCAGGGCTGAGCGGCGTGGAGGTGAGGCAGTGCAGCAGCCAGACTTAGCATCCCAGCAGCCCCTGTAACAGTGGCTCATTCTTGCCTTTACACTCTGGCTGTCATTTCCAGTGTGCTTGCTGCCACCTCCGGACCCAGCCCCATTCCCTGGGCACCCCGGCTCTCTGACTGGTGAGTGGGTTTTCCATGGATACTTGCCCAGGACCTCTATGGGCAAGGACTGCTTGGCTTGGCAGATGGGATGGGGCTGTGGGTGGGCAGGAAGTAGTTTCCAGAAGCAGCAGGGCCAGGGCCAGGGCCAAGATTGTGAGGCAGTGACAGTGCAGGGCTGGGGTTCAGGGTTAAACCACAATCCATTTTGCACCCCTCCCTGTGATGGGTGCCGGTTCCTCAGGAATGTGCAGGGAGCAGATCACAGGTCTGCCCTGGGCCCCAGCCCACACTGTCACTGTCTCATAATCCTGGCCCTGGCCTCACCCTCCCACCCATCTTTCTCCTTGATGTCACTCCCCACCTGGCCATGGCTCCACCCCATCCTCTCACATGAATGTGCCCTGCCTGCAGAGGTCTTGGTCCAGTCTCCATGGACACTCCACTTGCTTGCCCGCCCACTCTGTCTGGCACCCTGGATATGGAGCTCAATAGGATCAATTGGCATGTCCCCAGCCCCTTGTCCCCCATTGTGCAGGGTGGTGTAAATAGCTGTGATGTGGAGCCAAGGCCAGGTCAGCAACCCCATGGCCCCAGCCCCCAACATCTACCAAAACCCCTTAAGTGGCCCTCCAGCCCAAATAATTACCCACTCATGGCCTTAAGGATATAAAGGTTGAGGAACACTAGTGGTGCCAGGGGAAGGTGCTGAGGATAAGACCTCACCCTACTGTGCCTCACTCTTACGCCCTGAAGAGTAGCAGCTGAGGCCAGAGACCAGAGACATCTTGCATGCTAGAGACCAGAGCCATCTTCTCCTGTGGCCCTTCCTACTGGCCCTGGGAACATGAAACAAGCTGTGGAGGTGGGTTGGGCTGAAAAGTGAAGCTCCATCTGCCTGTTTATCCCTAGCAGGGAGCACTGCTCGGGGCATGGGAGTGAAGAGAAGAATCTCCAAATTGGGACAAAGGGAGCAGCTCACCAAAACTGCGTATGGCTGGACAGATGGATTAGTTTGATGACATGAGATTGCATGAGTATAACCTCGATTCAGAAAACAGTTTAATATGAGAGCAACTAATATCCTCTTTGTTGTAGGCCCTGTGGCTTGTGCTTGTTACCTGAAAGACCCTGTGGAGTGCTACTGCTAAAGTGCTAGAGATTAAAGTACAGTATTCTAGGCACATGAAAGAGACAGTGGGAGACCAACGAGCATTTAGCTGCATCCATCCATTTTCTCACTTCAGGGTTATACACCTTAGATACTGAAATCTAGTGACAGATGTGGAACCCAGTTTTCTTTCTGTTTGGGCAGGGGTTATATAAACTAAGGTTTTTTTAATGTCCCTGTTATTTTCCCCCAGAATGTTGTAGTCAGAGTTCAAGAAAAATAACATTTTTTTCTTCTGTCTCCACTTATATAAATGAGGGATAAAAATCAATTGCAGCATAGCAGCAGTTCCACTCACTTCCCTAGAGGCAAGATTACATGTCAGGTCCTTAGCAAAGGTCCCTTGGAAAAAAAAATTACTATAACCTAAAGATAACACCTCCTTTATGCTTCCCATTCTTTAGGCATGATGACCATCTCTACTTCCGTTATTATTTTTTTTACTAATAATTTGTATGGGTTCTAAGAAAAAGGCATATAGCACAGCAGATGATCTTTTTCTCCCCTGGTATTTCAACTCCAAATCATAGAATTGCAGAAGAATGTGGCTGGAGGGAACTTCAACAGGGAACCTAGTTCAACTTCAGCTCAGCCCCTGTCTAAATCATTCCAGAAAATTGTTTGGCTAACCTGAACTTAAACATATCCAATGATGGGTTGTCTTCAGTTTCCTTAGGTACGTACTTTGAGTTCTTATTTACTCACACATTTATGAAGTTATTCCTAATATATGGCCTAAATCTCCCTTGTTGCAAAAGACCATTCTTGCCCCATCTCTTTGGACACAGAAAACAATTAATTATCATGCTCTTGATAGAATTTCTTTTTTGTATTTAAGGACTGCTATCGAATTTCCCAACCTCGGTCTTTTCCCAAGTAAATAATTATAATGTTTACAATCTTTCCTCATAGGTCATGTTTTCTAGACCTCTGATATTTTTTTTTTACCCTGTTCTGGACTCTTTCAAATTTGGTCATGTCTCTCTTGAAGTGCATTGCCTGAAATTAAACAAAGATTCCAAGGTTGGCCTCATCAGTATTGAATCAAATGGAAGAGTCACTTCCTGTGAATTGCATTACTCCTGATAATAAATCCCAGTATGCTATTAGCCATTTTGGCAACAAAATTATGCTATTGAGTCATATTCGGAATAGCATGCTCCTGCAGGCCACATGTCTGCAAACTTTGTATGTGTGCTTAATCATATTCACATGAATAGTCCCACCGAGGTTAACACACACGCTGAGTTTGTGCACATTCTGCTAGACTGAGTCCTCAGACATAATTAGAGAGAGAATATTGATGCTTAAGATCTAAATTTGACCCCCTTTTAGTTCCAAAAGACAAAAAAACCTGTAAAGAACAGCTCATTCAGATTTGTTTTTTCCTCTGTAGTCACTGAAGATTATATAAATATTTGCTTAACCTAAAATTTGTTCCAAAAGAAAAGGGGAGTTCATAATTTTAAGTACTGTAATCAAATTATAATAACTCATCTACTGGCTTACACTAGCTATGACAGAAAACACTGGAATGTTCAATTCCAGCAGGGAGAAAAAACACCTGGCAAGTGTTGGAGAGATGGAAATTGAGACCCATCCCTCCCCCGCACCCTCCCCCCAAGTCATCTTTCATCTTTCTGTGTTTTTGGCTCACAGCCTTGTCAGGTATGACATCCTAAAGATGTCAGTGTCAACAAGCATGGCCAACCATCACAGGCTAAATGACAGAACTATAAGCCAGAATATATGGAAACAACATAAGACAAAATCAAGAACGCTCTTTAGCATTTCAGAATGAGCTCATACTTCATAACCAGCTGCCAAGTCTTGATTTATCTCTCAAAAGAGAAAGAATGATACCACTTAAATAAATAAGCAACTACAGGGAAGGAAAGTTAAATATAACTGTCAGGTGTACATTTTTTAAGGAGATATGGATGCCAATTGTAAGTTATCTGATTACGGAGATCCTTTCTGTTCTACAGCTTGAACAGAATTCCTGAGCTGTGAGATATTGATTCCTCTTAATACTTCCAGACAGGGGTACTTCATCTTTATAATCTTCAACAGCTCATTGAAATCAAGAATTTCTCATCAAACAGGAATGGGATAACAATAATTGTTTCTCTCACTTAAGCCTTCTAAATTATCTACCTAAGTCAATAATAAAATTAATAATTAGAGATGGTACAGGGAGCATAAAGTGTAGAAATAAGCAACCAAGCTTTAGTCTATGCATTTGTCTATCCTTGTCCTTATTTTGCCTTGTATGTGTCTTTGAGTCCTCTCTTGTCCTCTCTAACTCATTACTCAGCCGTGCTTACAATGGGATCTATGGAATTGCGCATGTAAAGACTATTTACTTATAAGTAAACATTTTCAGATCCAAGGTTTTTAGATTGACAGTTTCTCAAGAAAGGAACTATGAGCTGATACAGAGAGTTATGAGCTGATACATAGAGTTATATGGGCATAAAATTGGTAATGTTTAAATAGTTTTATTCTAATTTGCATTGGAATCTACCTCTGTTTCTTTTTTTCTTTTCTGAATAAAATGCTGTGAGTGCTTATAGAAGCATTTACAATGAATGATCCCTGCCCCTATTATGTGGGTGTTTCTGTGGATGACAGCTGGATTTAGATGAATACTGTAGTATTAGTCAATAGTATTTTAAATCAATCCAGATACTGTTTATTGATTGTTCTTCTTGTTACTTCACAAACCAGAGACACACCTTAGACGTATTGGAACAGATTCCCTACTTTACCCTACTCAATTTGTGCTGTTTAGACAGCACAAGGCGAAAGAGTAGAGCCCTAACACTTTATTAAAGGTTACAGCTGTATGGTGTGGAGAAAAGTTCAAAGATATATAGTAGGGCTGTGCAAAACAGCACCCTTTCATTTCAACTTCTGTTTCATTGTTTTGAAGGGTCAGTATTTCATTTTGCTGTTTTAAAGCACTGTTCTATTTCATTTTGTCAAAACTGTTTCACTGTTTCGATGCATTTCAATGTTTCAACTATAGGCTATAATGGGAAATCATGAAATGCCTATAACTTTTTCATTTCTTGCCTAATTTGGATGAAAATTGCAGGGATGGTAGTCCCTTCTGAGGGAATGAAACCTGCCAGGTTGCAGTTTTGGCTGCAACAGAACTCCAACTGGCTACTAGGATCAAGGATAATAAACAGTTGTTTTTTAGAAATGTGGGGAGTTGGAGGAAAAGCAAGGGTAACATTGGACCCCTGCTAATCTAGATGGGACAACTGACACCCAGGAAAAGCCAGCTTACCAGATAGGTTCTTTGCATTGGTCTTTAACCTGTCCCATGGGACGCCTCTGCCCATCACAAGACAGGGAAGCATGAGTGAGGGAGATTCCTTGCCCTCCATCAATGTTGACCTTGTGAAGGAACTCCAGGAGAGGCTGGACACCTCCAAGTCAGCTGGCCCTGACAATCTGCACCCCAGGGTACTCAAGGAGCTGGATAGTATTATGGCTCAGCCCCTGACACAGATCTTCAAGAACTCCTGGTACTCTGGTGAAGTGGAAGAAGGCCAATGTGGTGCCTATCTTCAAGAAAGGGAGGAAAGTGGATCCAGCAAACTATAGGCCCATCAGCCTGACCTCTGTCCTGGGGAAGGTCCCAATCTTATTTCCTTTTATGACCAGGTGACCGTTTCACCTGGACAAGGGCGAGGAGATTGATGTTGTATATCCTGACTTCAAAAAAGCCTTCAATCTGGTATCCCATGATCACCTCTTGGCAAAAGCGGTCAGCTGCAGCCTCAGGTCCACCATGATCCGCTGGCTGGGAAATTGGCTCCGTGGTCAGACCCAGAGAGTGGTCATTGACAGAAGTCAATCATCATGGTGCCTTGTGAACAGTGGGGTCCTTCAAGGCTCTGTCTGTGGACCTGTATTGTTCATATCTTCATTAATGATGTGGACATTGGAGTTAGAAGCCAATTTCATCGATGATACCAAACTTTGGGGTAAACCATTCACACCTGAGGACAGGAGGATGATCCAGGCTGACCTCAACAGGCTCAGGAAATGGGTGAATCTCAACCTGATTGTATTTAACACTAAAAAATGCAAGGTTTTTCACCTCGGGAAGAAAAACCTGCAGCATCATTATAGCCTCAGCAGTGCTACACTGGCTAGCACTATGAATGAAAGGGACGTGGGGATCATGACTGACCACAAGATGAACATGAGCCTTCAATGTGGTGCTGCAGCTAGTAAAGCAAGCAAAATGCTGGCTTGCATCCATAGATGCTTCTCAAGCAAATCCTGGGATGTCATTCTCCTGTTGTACTTGGCCTTGGTGAGGCCAGAGGCGGAGTATTGCGTCCAGTTTTGGGCTTCACAATTCAAAAAGGATGTGGAGAAGCTTGAAAAAGTCCAGAAAAGAGCCATACACATGATCAGAGGTCAAGAAAACATACCTTACGACAACAGGCTAAGAGCTATGGGACTCTTTAGCCTGGGAAAGCACAGGGCTCAGAGGCGATACGATGGCCATCTAAAAGTTTATAAGGAGTGTCCACTGTCTGGTAAAAAGGCATGACCACCTACCAGATTATTGTTCGAGGCTAAATGAGAACGCTAAGGCCCACTAACAAGTCAGTGTCATGGTTAAGATACACAACCATCTTTGGGTATTCGGTATCATAGTATCATAGTATCTAGGGTCAGAAGGGGCCTAAAGCAGGCCATCTAGTCTGACCCCCCACCAATGGCAGGAACAAGTGCTGGGGTCACAGGACCTCAGCCAAGTACCTATCCAATCTACTCTTAAAGATGCC
>JAGPOW010001918.1:38807633-38837550 GCA_030014935.1 Caiman crocodilus | reverse complement strand
GCTGTCTGTATTCCTGTCAGCATCACGTTGAATCCGTTCCTGTGAGTAAAGTTTCAACTTTGTTTATTCACTTTGTGTCTGAGTCCATACCTACCTGCTGCCGTGACCTGCTGTCATCCAGGTTGGTTTACCACCTGGTGCCGATACACATCCTACTTGTAGCATGGCGACTACTTGTCGGGACATCCACCAGGATCTGGAGGAACGTTTGCTCACCAGAGCACCCCAAGGGACAACAAGGTCAAATGATTATAAACTCCTGCAAGACCATTTCAGGCTAGACATAAGGAAGAATTTCTTTACTGTCCAAGCCCCCAAGATCTGGAACAGCCTGCCATCAGAGGTGGTTCAACCATCTACTTTGAACACCTTCAAGAGAAAATTGGATGCTTATCTTTCTGGTATCCTATGACCCCAGCTGATTTCCTGCCCCTGGGGCAGGGGGCTACACTTGATGATCTTCCAAGGTCCCTTCCAGCCCTAATGTCTGTGAACTCTATGAAAGCAAAACTCATATCGCTTGCTGGCAGCAGCAGATTGCTGTTATCCCGCACACAGATCTGAGGGTCCACTCCCCCAGGAGGAGACTGGCACAACCCTGCAGCACTCCTGTGGGGTGTGGGCCCCCAGATCTGCATGCAGGATGACAGCAGGCTGCCACTGCCAGCTGGGGCCAGAACAAGCACTGGGTCCTTCCTAGCTCTCAGTGCAGGCTGTGCTGGGCAGACTTGGGTGCTGGCACTAGCCCCAGCCAGCAGCTTGCTGTCATCCACATGTTCTGCAACCAGTGAATGCGGAATTTTAAAAAACAAACAAACAAACAGAAAGCCCTGCACTCACCAGTTCTGGCAGTGGCAATTGGGACCTCTGGGCACTCATGGCAGAGCCTCACTGTACAGTGCAGAGCAGCAGCAGACACTGGGGATCAGTCCTCCACCTGGCACCCACACAGCAGCTGACCCATAGCGCAGGTGCAGCATGGCACCACAGGGGCCTGCAGATTTTTCCAGAGCTGAGGCAATTCCAGCAGTGAGCTGGAGCTCCCAGTTTGATTCCCCAGCTCTCTGATAATTCCTCCGGCTCTTCCCAGGAGATGCAACCCCCAGATCTGAATGTGAGGTTTCAGCAGGCTTCTGCTGCCAGCTGGGAAAATAACTCAGAGCTGCCACCATCCCCAACTGGCAGCAGCAGCCTACTGTCATGCTGCATCATCCAGGGGTCCACGCCACCTGGGAAGAGCTGGGAGAAGCAATCAAAGAGTTGAGGGAAAGATCAGGGAGCTGGGGAATCCAACTAGGAACTGAGGGACTGTTCAGGGACTTGAGACCATATCCCCAGCTCAATTTCCCAGCTCTCTGATCATTTCCCCAGTTCCTTCTGTGGGGTGCAGGCCCCCAGATCTGTGCTCCAGGTTTTTAGCAGGCCGGGACCAGTGGCAGCGCTGCAATCATCCCGGTGCTCAGCATAGGCTGCGCCTAGTGGCTGCTGCAGGTCCCAACCTGCAGTGGCAGCCTGCTGAAACCCCGTATGCAGATCAGGGGCCCGTGCCCCCTGGGAAGAGCTGGGGAAATGAGCAGAAATCTGGGGAAATTGAACCAGGAGCTAGACACCAATATCAGAGAGCAGTGCTTCCCCTCTCTTCCCCCTCCCTCTCCTTATTTTCTGTTTAGCTGCAAGTAAGCTCTGCTTCAAAACTCAAAACATTTCAAAAATTTCGAAACATTATGTGTCCTTGTTTTGTTTTGAAGCTGTTTTGAAGCCTGTCATTACATTTCAATTTTGCTGTTTTGAGCTCAAAACAAGTCAAAACAGCATCAAAACAAAATACCCATTGAAATTTCACTAATAGTGAAACAGCACTATTGCATAGACCCTGTACTTAGAAACTATGCCTCCTTAAAGCAGGGATAATCTGATAATAGCAGGTACATTGGACAGGAAAACTAGAAGGAAAACTGTAAATCACTATTTTACTTAAGATTCTTGGGAAATTGTAGTCAAACCCAGGTTACAGTAGGCCCAGAGGCCAAATAAAAAATCAGTGAACTGTAACCACTTCCCACAAGGTTACCTGTCACTGCTGATCTCAATAGCACACAGATACCTAGATCCTCAAAGAACCTGGTTAGTTGACTACCATAGGAGATGTCAGGACCCAGATTTGAATATCATTTATTTTCTGTGATTTCCTGAGTAAAAGAGATGTTTCTCAGTTTTGGTTCTTGGGGTTAAAGGAAATTAAAGTCTTTCATCTAAATCTGCTGGTTAATATATCATCATAGGATCCTACAGAAAGGAGCATACACCATGATACAGAAAAGTCAACCCTCCCATTCCCTGCTTCGATTCTCTCATGGACATAAGCAGCAATCAGATGCTGCTACTGTAATGCCCTCCTTACTTGTTCACTGATGACTTCTGAAGCAGTATTGTCATGGTAGGAACCTGTTGGAACTTCTTTCAATGTTCTGGAGCATGATGATATCCTCTCCCTCTGCCCACCTCCCCTCCCCCTGCCACCACGCACAGTCTCTCCACTCAGCTGACCTTCAGCCATTTAAGCAAAGAGTTTAAAGGGGCTGAAAGTATGATGCAAGTCCAAAGCAAAAGGACTAGAAGGAATTAACTAATTTTAGCATATATGGTATTTCAGCATGGGATTGAGAAATAATAGGACAGCTTAAACCATGTGCTAACATACAATAGCACAACTTGAGAAACTCTTGAGAAATAGACTTTTTTTCTTATAACCAGAAGTGATAAGTTACAGTAACACTTGTGAACATGATTACTTTGGGTTTAACTTTCAATAATACAAATATTATATAGTACAGGTAATATAAAAGATCATCTATCCTGGTATAACCACTGTGCCAATATATACGGCTAGCAGCTTTCTTCTGCCATGATGAATTCCCACAAAATACACTTTTATAAACACTGAGCTAAGCTGTGAATGGGAGAATTTTGGACTCATATATACTCAGCAGAAGATCAGTTTTAGTTCTGCCATTTTCTGTTGACAGTGCAATGCTTTCTTGTTAACTCAGTGACAGATTCTGATATTTAAACATCCCTCTTCTATCAGGATTGGGATCCTGTACAGCTTTGATTTTTCTGCTTGTGAGGCACATCTATCCACAGTATATCAGGACAGGTATGCTGAACATTGGTATTTCTACAGCCCTTTAACTATTTGGCATCAATCAGGGCAGTTATTAATTCAAGCCATCAAAAGCCTTCCCAAGCCTAACAGGCCATTGGGGGCTAATGTAATTAAGACACGTACGGAAGTTATGTAGCCACCTGTTACATCCATCATATAACATTCATCACATCTAGCCACCTTTGATGGCCCCACTCAAATGGCCAGGTACTTATTTAGAGCTGGGGCAACTGTGGGCAGAGTAGACCTTTAGTAGAATAGGATTTGAAGTCATGCATCCAGAGTCTAGTAAAACACTTCAACTGCTTTGCTACCTTACCTTATTATCAGATCAACTCCTTTAAAAATCTTGTTTTCCAGAAATCTAACAGTCTTTGACTTTACAACAAGTGTTTCAAGTTTGAGAAATCCAAATGCTTTCAGAAATGTAATTTCCATTTCAAAAGTGGCTTTTCTTTTAAATATGTTCACTTTAGATTAAACAAAAGGAGGAGATAGGAAAAAACACCACCTCTTTTCTTCTTTAATCAAATCTCCACATGAACACTTTATTCCAACAGTTATCTCTAGATAAATTTCACTGCACATGACATTGTATAGAACATATATTCAGGGGAAAAAAATTCTGCTGGAGTAAGTATAACAAAGAATAAAATTTAATTTCCAGGTGATTTAACATAGCACATGCATCAATACCTTGCACAATAATTTATGAATTGTATTTTAGATAGTTTTGGGTTTTAGGGAAGGAAAAGCTTGCTTACAAATGCTCTCTGTGGTTTCTTTTATTTCCAAACATTTTTTTGATAAAACCAAAATGGTCAAGCACATAAGTATCTCAAAGCAAAACCGTTTTAAAAAATAGACTGAATGTTTTTAAGTTAATTTTAATGGACTATTTAATAAGAGAAAATTGGGAGATGGAGAGTTCTCCAGAGAGCAGTGAACTATGAGTGAGGACATTGAGTCTGTTACTACCTTTGCCGTAGTCTAAAGCAGGGGTGCTCAAGCTCTGGCCTATAGGTAAATGCAGCATGTGGAGCCTTGGAATCCGGCTAGCAGGGCTCCTATGGGTCAGGAAATCTGGGAGCACGGGAGAGATGGCAGTACTGCCACCCCTCCCCAGTGTCAAAATCCTAAGCCCTAGGGGCCAAATCAGCACCACAGTACACCCTGTTCTCTCTGGGCAGTTAAATTAGGAAGCTAGAGCCAAGCTGTGCCCACTTCTCCCCATGGGACCAGGGTAGGCTATGCACTCTTTTCTCTACCTGACCAGGTTGAGTCTGGACCATGCCCCTTACCCCTATGCAGCTGGTTTGGGGTCAGGCCATGTCCTCTCCTACTCCCTGTAGAGGGATAGGCCATGCACCCTTCCCTCCATCCCTCCATCCAGCCAGATTGGGGCCAGGCCACCCCACTCTTTCCCATGGGATGGGCCACGCTCCCTATCTTTGCAGACCAAGATTGGGGCCAGATCATGGTCTCTTCCTGGCATAGGGCCAGGTTGGGGCTGGCCCAAGCCCGTTTCCACCACACAGCTGAATTGGGACCAGGCTATCCTGCTTTGCACAGCTGGAGATGGATCCTCATTCAGCCTGCTGCCAAAAAGAACTGTTGAACACCACTGGTCTAAAGCTCTGATCTCACAGGCAGTTGCATGCAGACTGTGTTAATGGAAAGCCCTGATAACTTCAGTAGGGCTTCCCAAGGACATAGTGTCTTGTAGTGTGAAATAGTATGCTTAAGCCAAAGATTCAGGTCTGATCTGGGGGGGGTAGCTTTTTTTTTTGCTTCAGTTTAACCATCTATAAAATGGGTACACTAACATGAATTCTATTTTAAACTATATACATTTTTAAAATACTTCAGTATCCTTTTTCTTGTTCTCTAGTTTGTTCTATTTAGGTTCTTATATTATTGTCATCAGTCCCCTTCTGTAGTTACATGATATGATCAACAAAGTTTGTTTAATAAAAGTAAAAGTTCAAGTTTTAATAACAGCTATTCTTGTGTTCAAAAACAGTGCCTTAGCCCTTTTAGACAGCATTGCCTACAGTATAGAAATCTAATTGGAATAATATTATGTCCTGTTTTTACAATCATCAAACACATTAATTATTTAAAGGACATTTTCTTTTCTTTTGCTCTGAATATTTATCTTGCTGGAAAGTAAAAGTTAATCTTTGCTCTGTTTCCCCTCTTATCATACAACAGACAAATGATTCCTACAGCTAGCGTGGTATAATAGAGCATCTGCCTCTGTATGAACAGACTGCCAGATAGCCTTAGTGAACAGTCAGTTTATGAATCTGACAGGTTACTTTATCAGTTATTTGCTCAAGAAGGGTTATACTGTATGCAAAACATTGACATAAATTGGGGCAGAACAGATTTATTAAGGGTCTAGATTCATCTTTTACCATTTGGTATGTGAAATTTTTATTGATGTAGTGCATTTGTTTAAAAGAGTTGTGCTGTAAATACAGGATTTTTCAGGGTTAGGATAAAGTGAATATATTAATTTTTATTCCATTTATCCTTCTAGCTGGTATGTGTTGAAAAGGACAGATATTTAGTAGGCCTGTGCAAAGTGGCTAGTATTCACTTCAGATTTGGATTCAGTTGATCTGGGGGACAGTGATTTGAGTCGGTGATTTGAATCACTGTCCCAATTCAATTCAGCCGAATCTGATTTGAAAAGTCAGCTGCTGCTGAATCTCTGAATCAACCAGGCCCATCCCCCACAGCCTAGCAATGGCTACCCAACCCACCCCAGCTCCTGGCATTATTTAAAAAAAAAAGACCCAGCTTATTGGATGCTGTCAGGCAGGATGGGGGGGCAATCCTTGGTGTTCACCACTGCCCCATGCTGCATGGGGAGTTCTGCATGAGCCCCCAAACCCTTCCTCACTCCCCCAGCTCCCCCTTGGGTGCTCTGCCAGAGCCAGCTCTGGCCCTTTAAGAAAAAAATCCAAGAAAACCCGCAGACTCACCACTCCTGCTGGCAGGGAGTGATCCCTGCTGCCCCACACTGCTCCGCACAAGCCCCACCCAAAGCCCCAAGGCCACTGCAGGAGCCGTGAGTCCCGGGGCTTTTCTCTTGTTTTTTTTTCTTAAAAGGCCATAGCTGACCTAAGCAGGGCACCCATGGGGGGCTGGGGGACCACCCAGTGTGGGGCAGTGAGGAGCAGTGGGGATAGCCTCCCCCCAACCAGCAGCACCCAGTGAGCACTGGGGCTTTTCTTTAAAGTACCAAGCTGAGGCGGATGGGGGCAGCCATGGGCTGGGGGAGCGGGGGGTGTTGCGGGGAGTGGCAGGGGTTCCCCTATGGTCCCTTGCCCTTCCCCAGCCCCCGCTTCCCTGCTCCTAGTACTTATCAGCTCAGAGTCCAGCTGCCACTCCCTGCGGCAGCCACTAGGGACTGCTCAAATCATCAAAGCTCTCTGACTCTTTTCCAGAGATGTGGAGAGCTTTGAATCAATTCAGACCTTTAAATTGTTCTGCTGATTCAATTTGGATTTGGAGATTTGGCCACCAAATTGGGCCAAATTTCCTCCGAATCGAATTACCACCTGAAGCTTCGCACAGCCCTAATACTTAATATCATCTTTTTCTGGTGAGAGGGAGTGAGAAAATTCACAGCTGTCACTATGCTCCATACAGTAGTTGATTGGCATTTCACAGTTCTGAGGGAAATATATTTCAGATCCTTGTGTTCTGAAAGGACAAAGCTGTTGCCACTTGAACTAATGGAAAATTCCTGTTAAGCATGATACAGTGTCCATTCTATTGATTTCAGTGGGCATAGAATCAAATGTTTAGAGGCACATAGAAGAACAATGATAGCTAGAGCTGGGAGGTATCATAAAAAATGTTGCAAAAACTTGTTTTCATTTAAATGTGGAGTAACTTTGATTTTTTTTTTCTGGTTACTTTTGGTATAAACTCATGCTGCTGAGCTTTGCTTAAACAAGTTCCCATTTGACGCTTCCATGATATGATATGAATACCAGGAATTACATTTCAATTTTGTGGTCTAGTGAATCCTACTACAGGATAACCACTGGCCTATGGTTAAGGGTACTCTGAGGATGTGGAAGAGTAAGGCTTAGTTCTATGGCCTGAAACAGCCCTTACCACTGACCATTGGCTATTCTGGTGTAGATTACAAGTCTCTTTCATTTCCATGAAATAACTTTCCCTGGTCTTATACTTCTCATGGTATCAGAAAATTCTGAAGTCTCAAAAATGATGCAAAATAAGACCCCTGTTTCCTGCACAGAACTAATGTGGACATTGGCAGAAGACTTAAGAGACTTGTGTTCAAGTTCCTTTTCTGCCGTAGAGTATTTCTATAACCTTGGGTCAGACAATTGGTCTCTTGGGCTGTTTTCCCCATCTGTAAAATGGGGATAATAGCACTTGTTGTTAAGATAAATGTGTTGATTATGAGATACTCAGATTCTTTAGTCTTGGGAACCATAGAAACAGGATATATAGAGATGAATTTGAAAAATTTAGGAAGGTTAAGGAATCATAGGCAGTATAAAGCTAAACTTGTTCTATAAAATTAATATCCTCAAATTACTTAATTTTTCCTCAGTATACATAGATTTGGAATATCTGATAGTTACTGTTCTCTGAGTGGATGATACAAACTTCATAAATAACTTTTGGAGCAACACCATTCTTGTGTTTCTATAACAACGGTTGTCCTTTTCAGGGAAGGCCTGCATCTACCCTATCCTTTTGCCAAGTTCTAATTCTTTAAAGGACAGGAGTGGAGAAACAATGTCTTTGAGGCCAGGTACAGACATTATACTTTTGTTAGCATAAGTGATCGGAAAACCAGTCTATACCCATAACAGAACAGAAGTTCAGCACACACAGACTGGCTTAAAAATGGCAGAACCTGGTCTAAGATTTGCTCTCTTCCCCACACTCTCCCCACCCCGACAAGCATGTGTTCTGTTCACTACTAATCTAAACTATGCCACTTACAGAAAACTGTGTAACTTAAATCAGTTCTACTTTGGGCTTTTCAAAGGCTTGTATCTAGCCTGAGGGTCAAGTAATCTAGGAGTGCAATTAATAACAGAGTAAAAGTGTAACATCAGGACCTGGGAGAACAGCTGTTCACTAGAACTCCCCAAGGGATAACAAAGTCTAATGGCCATAAATACCAGAAAGACCAGTTTAAACTGGATATAACAAAAAAAGTTCTTTATGGTGCATGTGTCCAGGGTCTGGAGCAAACTCCCCCCAGAGGTGCAAGAACCTCTCATTCAAAAAACGGCAGGGTTTATTTCTTGCTGTGGTCACTTGATCCCAGCTGACTTCCTGTCTATGGCGGGGCTGGACTCAATGATCTTATGAGGTCCCTTCCAGCCTCTAATATCTATGAAGTCTATGTAACTTACAGCCAGCTGGTTAAAAAGCTTTCAGTTGACACCATTCTTCAATGGAAAATTGGGTTTTGCATGATTTCTTTTCTAGGTTGGAAATGTAAATTCTCTAAGGTATCATGGAAGATGCATTTCAGATTCTTCATGCCTAGCCATAGATGTTCTTTTCTATGGCTAAGTGTCCCAGCTGAATATCTCCCATGATGCACTGCAGTAG
Organism: Caiman crocodilus; assembly: GCA_030014935.1. Lineage (NCBI taxonomy): Eukaryota > Metazoa > Chordata > Crocodylia > Alligatoridae > Caiman > Caiman crocodilus. Next base: position 38,828,762 of record JAGPOW010001918.1, on the reverse strand, counting down.
CTCAGCAAAAAGGGAGATCCTAGTCACTAGTGCTTCCTTGGCCAAATAGTATAACTCATAAAAGAGAATCAGAGCATGAAGCATGCAAACTACAGCTGCCTAAGAGCATTGTAAAAGCATTTCAAAATCAAAAATTCCCTGCTAAAAATATCCAAGGTTTGTTTGTGAATCCCCGAGCAAGGTTTGTATTAGGCAAACAGATAATCCTGCCTGACTGGGACTGGGTCGTATAGCTTGAACTGGTCCAAATTGTGCTTCTTTAAGGGTTTCTTGCCAAGTTTTTAAAGAGAGGTTTAGAGAAATCCTCACCTTGTAACTCAGGGAAGTCCTAGTTTGAAGCTCTGTGTGAGAGGTCTGAGTAGCTCTATTTTCATCCTGAATTCTTCTACTTACCCTGGAAGAAGATTCTTGGGATTTGACTGTTGCATCAAATTGCCCTACAAACCCAGAGATTGGATCAGGATGCTGAAAAGGGTAAGTGATGCATTTACAACCATAAAACAAATCTTAATTTCTAGACTAAATCAATTTTGGTTATAGCCTATTCAGACTAAATCAATAAAACTTCACTGATATGAATGCTTGCAAAAATAACAGAGGCAGTGAATGTGCCCCAGTCAACTGTGGTTCCAAATCCAGAGAATAGGTTTATCTCACTATTTTCTCAACCTTAGTTTGAGTAGCCACACTCAAGAATTGTTTTTGACTGTTGTACTTATCTGTGGTAGAATTAATCCTATGTTTTAGCTTATACATAAAAAGCTGGTAATACTGAAAAACACTGTTGTTTTATTTAAAACAGAATCCCATTCTCTTTGGCTGAAAAAGCTGTCACCCAGGCACCTATCTGCTGAGGATCACTTTTGCTGACACTGGGTGCATCTACATGTGCAATTACCCCATTGCAATAAACTCCAGCAAAGTTCATACCAGAGTCAGCTGCTCTCAGCAGTGTTTACATGCATGCCCAAGATTGCAGCAATTTGACCAGGGTCAGAGGAGCCCCAGGCTGGCAGGAAGCCCAAGGGATCAGGCCGAGGCTCCAGGTGGTGGCATTAGCTGGCGGAGGGGCTGGCTGAGGCACAAGGATGGTAGGGTAATACAGTGTGGGACTAGCTGGTAGGCAGTCCCACACTAACACCCTCATTCCCTAGCCAGCCCCTGTCACCGTCTACATGTACATTGCAGTGGCATAAATTACTCTGCCATAAGATTGTACTTTCTTATAGCAGAGTTAATTAATTTAATGCACCTTAATATGGGCATACATATATACAGTAATGCTTTACTATGGGGCTAATTAGTTGACTGCATAGTAAAGCGCCTGTGTAGATGCATCCACTCAGTTGAAGCTAGCAGACCAGGGAAAACAATCAGAAGATATGATGAAGAGTCTAGCTGCCCCTTTGAAAGTGTGGGTCTACTGTTTGCCAAGTAAGATTGTCTTTGGACAGATGGCGAGGCAGTTAAATCTCCAGTTGTTGATATATGACCAGACAGCAGCAAAAGGAAGGGTGTCTCTTTTCACTTTTCACCTAGCTAGACGATTCCAAATATTTCTTTACAGTGTAGACCTGGCTAATGTGATCCCTTGCTTAGTTCCTAGCAGCTTAGCACCCTGTAGTTTGCCTTCTATATATTAGGGTATGCAGCAGTTCCCAAAACTGTTAAGTTTAGAATGCAGGATACCATGGTCTGTACTTGTTGCCAATTGGGTTTGGAGTGGAATTTAAAAGTTTGACTGAACAGTAGGTAACATAGAAACAGGAAAGGGAAGTTATCCACTGAAGGTGTGCTGTTTATCAAGGCTAGGTACAGATATTCAAAAGACCAAGGTGAAATTGATCTAAGTTACGCAGTTTTCTGTAAGTGGCATAGTTTAGATCAGTAGCAAACAGAACACACATTCACCTTTTGGTGGTATGGGGGAAAATCTTGGACTGGGTTCTACCATTTTTAAATCAGTCTATGTATGCTGAACTTCTGTCCTGTTATGAGTATAGACCGGTTTCTAATCACTTATACCAGTAAACGTGTAATGTCTGTACCTGACCCAAGTTGTAAGGGAGAAAGGAATGATGCTCATATACTTTAACCTTTAAAATGATGCTCATATTATTTTAGTGGGGTTAAAGATATGGAAAAAAACAGCACTTTACTTTCAGTTTGGTGTACCCCCACCCCAAGCACAGCTCATGACAAGAAGAGGCAGCATGTTAGTTTGTCCTGGCTCGCCCAACATTTGTATAGAATGGGCGCTTCAGTGGGGCTTTTGAGCAATTTTATCTACAGCTGATTCAATTAGCTATTACATAAAAATGTCCCAATCTCTACAGATGTTGGGCAACCAGGGTCAAACTAATGCACTTTTTCTTCTGGTAAAATGATGTTTGTTTTTTTCACATCTGGTAGCAGCCTAAATTATTTTTGTACCTGAGAGTCCTCTGTCCTCTCCAGCTCACAGCTGCGATCAGTAAATCCACTCAGTTATATAAGAGATTCTTAATAGTAAAGTGTGCCTTTCTCCTAGTCTACAATAAACAAAACTGGTATGGATTGTGGGTGTTTCTGTCCTCCTCTATGGGGAGGGGGGCACATGGCATTTTTCCTTCTATCTCTTAAATGTATTTTAACAACTCTTGCAGTGGTGGGGCACTGACAGCTCTCATCCTCCTGCTTTACCTGTGTCATATTAGGGTGTATTGGTGATTTTGGACAACATGCCCCATAGTTCTACAAGTTCATTAAACTTCTAATGTTTTGTTACCGATATTACCTGGTATCAGAATACAAAATGAAAGTATTAGTCAGAAGACTGAGAAAAGGGTCCACTTCAGGCCCAAAGCAACCTGCAGAATGTTGAGTGGGGAACTGGTTGTTTCTTTCATGTCTTGTGGGTTGTTTGTCTATTACTGTGAGCTTTTCTGGAGAGGGTGAGGTATAAATCTGGATTGTTGTTGTTGTTGTTGTGCAACAGGTTGTATAGCCAGGCCAAGCATTCGTATGGGATGGTTTGAATGGAGTGATCATGCCTTGAGCAAGGGATTGGAGAGGTCCCTTCCCACCTTTTTCTATGATTCTGTGAATACTGAAAGTGCTCATCTATTTGCTAGAGATGCAACAGATTGCAATATAGCAGTGTGGTTGGAATAGGGGATTACTTTGGTTCTTGTGATTGAATATTTTGTTATATGGTTATATGTTCTGTGCATAGAGGTAGTTGGAATCATTGGGGAATTGGGGGATGGTTTCAAAATATGAAATCTTGACATTTAAATTGTGGGTAGAAAATTGGAAAAGAATTGTTTAAATAAATCATGAGGGTTTTTTTTTACTAGCCCTAATGTTGTCTAATTACTAAAGGGGCTGTTATATGATGCTTCTGAAATGATGTCCACCTCTAAAACATACCAACCTCGAACCATTTCAGGGATTCTTCCCAAGTCTCATGCAGCAGCACACCATCAATTATGCCTTAAATCAGGTCAGTGACCTATGGCCCTTCGGTCAGATCTAGCCTGAGAAGAGGTCTAATCCAGTCCAAGATGGTCTGACCCAGCCTGGGCCAGCACAGAGAACTGAGTGGCATTTGCTGAGTTGCCTATCCCCTCTACAACTTGCTTCTCAGCAACCCTCCCTGCTGCCCTCTTGTACCTGTGCTTACCTAGATGCAGAGGAGTGGATATTGTAACACAGACAGCTCAAGCTCTCTGGAGGGCAGAGATCTGTGGCCCATGGCAGAGGCTCAGGTAACAAGCTCTGTCCCATGGGGCCAAAAGATTGCCAACTCCTACTTTAAAGCTATGATTCTAGTCAAGACAGCTTCAATGGTTCTCATGCCTGAGCCATTTATAATTCATTTTGGAGTTGCTGAAGTTTTGTTTTAAGGAGTCTTTGAAGATTTTAATGGATTAATTCTTTCCTGGTGGATTATTTTGTAAATTGCAGATCCAGAATGAAGAGTTTTTTGCATTGTTTTCTTTATAAATGAATCCCTCATGATTCCTTAAGGACTCATAGATGTCTACTCAAAACACACATACACAGGGAGAGAATATTTATTAGGGATTCTTGTTGCCTGGAGATCTATTAGGATTATAGGTTCCATGAGAGTACTTTTTTAACGTATAATTTCATTTTCTTTTTGTTTTCTTTTTGTGAAGAATAACCTTAAAAGGTTGTTGAATTCAGTTTGATGGAAATAAATGCAGGTTTGGCTGCTAATACTTTTTGGTTGGGTTTGAAATCTTGTGCTTTGATATTCCATGTGTTCTGCTATTAAACACAGCTGTACCCAATTCTAAAAATGAAAAAAAAAAAGGAAGTGGGGAGAGGGGTAACACAATATAATGTCCTGAACAATAATGATTGTTTTGTATAAATTTGGTTCAAGTTCTTAAAAAATTGTTTGGGTGTGTTCCCATTTGGATTGAACCCTATGTACCAGTCTCTTGGTCTCTCAAAAAATATTTAAACGTGATATAAATTGGTAGAAAAATATATAGACAGGTGTTATATTAGGTACATATCACTAGCGCTAAATCATGTTTTGTTTAGTCATAGTCAAAGCATTATAGTGGGAGTTGGACAGAATATTTAGTATCATTCACAAAGAGGGAGAGAATTTGCAAAGTACTATACAAAAGAACGTAATAATATGGAACAAGGAGCTTTCCATATGAACTTAATAATGCATAATTCAGTATCTTTAGGGCACATAAAATGGAGCATTGCAGATAATTTTACTTCCACACTAGAGACAAATATCAGGCCTTTTTTATCTGAATATAAAACTATGATGTTGTTCTCTATGTTTTCTATTCCTAATTTAGGTCATGGCTGAGAATATATGCCTGGCCTTATATAAAAGGAAAACACATGGCTACTCCATCTAAGATGAGCAGTAAAAAAACCTGTTTTTGCAAGATGTCCTCCTGTGTCCTCATTGCTCTAGGCTGGATTTATAGTAGCCCTTGTTGAGCTCTACTACACTACTGTGAGCTGAATCCTGGTAGCTGTGTCGTTGAGAGCACAGTCAGGCCAAATCCATTCACTTCCTCTTTCTGATTGTCTGTTCATTGGAGGAGGCATTAGTGTCCACATAATGCTTATATCTTGAGTTCTCCCCCCTGTGCTCAGGCAAGGTTCTTTGGGTAGGTGTGATATAGATTCTGTAGACTTTCATAGACGTTAAGGCTGGAAGGGACCTCAGAAGATCATTGAGTACAGCCCCCTGCCCCAAGGGCAGGAAGCCAGCTAGGGTCAAAGGATCCCAACAAGATAAGTGTCCAAACATTTCTTAAGAGAGTCCAGAGTAGGTGCTTGCACCACCTCTGGTGGGAGTCTGTCCAAGGCCTTGGGGACTTGGACAGTAAAGAAGTTTTTCCTTATGTCCTGCCTAAAATGCTCTTGGAGGAGTTTGTGACCGTTGGACCTTGTCATCCCTTGGGGCACTCTGGTGAACAGGCATTCCCCCAGATCCTGATGGACATCCCTAATGTACTTATAGGCTGCCACCAGGTCACCCCTGAGCCTATGCTTTTCTAGTCTGAAGAGTCCCATGGTTCTCAGCCTCTCATCATAAGGCCTGTTCTCTTGTCCTCTGATCATGCATGTGGCTCTCTGGATTCTCTCAAGCTTCTTGACATCCTTCTTGAATTGAGGAGCCCAGAACTGAGTGCAGTACTCCAGTAGCAGTCTCATCAAGGCTAAGTACAATAGGAAGATATCCTATTGTAGAGAAATTTACTTGAGAAGTATCTGTGGGTGCAAGCCAGAGTTTGGTTTGCTTTACCTACTGCAACATTGCATTGATGGCTCATGTTCATCTTGTGGTCAATCATGACCCCCAAGTCTTTTTTGGCCGTGGTGCTAGTGAACACCACTGCCAAACCTATAAGCAAGGTGTGGGTTTTTTCTCCCAAGGTAGAGCACCTTGCATTTGTCAGTATTGAATGCCATCAAGTTTGTATCTGCCCACTTTCTAAGCCTGTCCAAGTCAGCCTGGATCACCAACCTATCCTCAGGTGTGGACGTTCTACCCCAAAGTTTGGTGTCATCAGCAAACTTGGCCAGTGTGGCAAAGTGGGGCTTCCCGCCTAGCCACAGCGCTAAGTTCCCAACTTGCCATTGGGCATATCACCTACCTGACTCGCTTGCCATGCCTTGCTCTTAATTAATTAATAGTTGTTAATTAAGGTGGGAGGCTGCCCATTTTATGCCCTGATGCCAAGGAATGCTATCTGCGGCTCTGAATCTTCCCTACACAACAGCCCATGCCTCACAGATGGCATCCAGATGGTTACAGTGCTCTCGGCCTACAGTCAGACCAAGCTTAGGCTGCACTGTCAGGCCTCAGTCATACACACATTCATACCACCCTTCTCTCACTAGGGCCTCTCTCACTCTACCCTCTCTCACAGGGTCTCTTTCATATGTCAGCAACTCATCCTGCCTTGCTACCTCTTGGAGCAGGCCCCTTAGGCCATAGGCTTAGCTAGTCCATCCTTTGGGTGGCAGATATACCATCTTTTGAGCCCCTCCTGCAACCCTCACTGGGGTAGTGGCCAGCCAATTACCTGACCGGGTCTAAGCTTGCTCTAACCCCTTCCGGGGAAACTCTGTATACATAAACATAGTGGGCACTCATCCCTCTGATTTTCCTTCCCCCCACCACTGGGAATCTTCATCTCTGCCCCTTTCTGAGGCCACTCCTCACCAGGGCATCCCCTCCTTATCCCTTTACTTGGGCTCCACACTGTCTTATCCTTCACTTGGGGCTATTCCTCTCTGCCCACCTTGCTTGGGGCTACTCATCCCTGCCCCCTTCACTCAGGGCTCTACACTACCCTCTCACCTGGGGCTACCCCTTCATTGGGGTCCTCATTTCTGCCCTCCTTACTGGGGCTCTACACCGCCCCCTCATCTGGGGCCATGGGGCTTTGCTCCCCAGTGGGCTCAGGTGGCCGTAGCCATGCTTGACCCCACTCTCCCTCCTCATGGTCTCTCTGGGTCTTGCACCCCACAAAGGGCTTAGGTGGCCACAGCCATGCCTGGCCCCCAACTACCTCTGGTGTTACTTAACCCACCCAAACATGAGGGCTAGGGTTAAGTTGCCCTTACCTACCTTTCACTGGGGTGATTTCCAGGGGGCTCCTGCGCCAATGAGAGCCCCATCAGGCCACCCACTCCCGACAAGGTGCAATTTTAGGTCATGACCAGGACCAGGAGCCTCCTAGCCATCCCCTATAGGTCCTCCTTTACCTCCAGGATGTTTATGAAGCCTTGCAGCCGGATGATGTTACTGCCTACCCTTCCAGTAGGAAACTGATCTGTTTACATGGGTGGCCAGAGATCTAAAATGACTGTCACAGTCAAGCATCTGCTGGCTGCTTGGCTCTGGTCTTAACGTGGCAGGCACCAACAGTGCCCTGCCACACACCTTCCCCCTTTAAAGGGTACCTGGGGAAGGTTTCCCCAACTTCTCCTCCAAACCAGGCTCCCCTCGGAGCCTGTGAGAGCCCTCAAGTGGTGAGCAGAGCACCCCCGAAGGTGCCCTGCCACAGCCAGTCAACTTCTGACACCAATATCCACATTGTTGATAAAGATGTTAAAGAGAACAGATCCAAGGATGGAGCCTTGGGGAGCCCACTCCATTCTTGGATGCCATGATGATTCACTTCTGTCAGCTACCACTCTCTGGATCTGACCTTGGAGACCAATTTCCCAACCATTGGACTGTGATGTAGCCTAGGCCACAGTTGGCCAATTTTTCCATGAGGAGATCATGGTATACCAGATCAAAGGCTTTTTTAAATCCAGATATATGACATTAAGCTCTTTTTCCTTGTCCAGATGATATGTCACCTGGTCATAGAAGGAGATGAGATTGGTCAGGCAAAAACTACCCACAACAAACCCATGCTAGTTGTCCCTCATGATGTTGCCATCAGCTAGCTTGTCTAGAATGGTCTCCTTGATAATTTTTTCCAGAATCTTTCCAGGGCTTGAGGTCCAACTGATTGTCCTGTAGTTCCCTGGATCCACTTTCCTCCCTATCTTGAAGATAGGAACCATATTGGCCTTCTTCCAATCTTCAGGTACTTCACCTGAGCACCAGGAATTTTCATATATTTTTGCCAGTGGCTGGGTTATGACTCCTGCCAGCAACTTAAGTACTCTGGGGTGCACTCTGTCAGGACTTGCTGACTTGAAGGTGTCCAGACTCTCAAGCTGTTCCTTTACAAGGTCTACACCAATGCTGGATATAAATTCACCCTCACCCTGGCCGCCCTGCATCTTGCTAGGCAGGGTGGTCCCTTTGGCTTGATGAAAAACCAATCTGAAGTACCTATTAAGCAGGTTGGCTTTTTCCTAGGTGTCAGTTGTCCCATTTGGTTTAGCAGGGTCCCAGTGTTACGCTTGCTTTTCATCCAACTCTCCACATATCTATAAAATGACTTTTTATTGTCCTTGATACATGTAACCAGGTGGAGTTTGGTTGCAGTCCTGGCTTTCTTGTTTTGCTCCCTATAGGTATGAAACAGTGCAGAAGACTCCTTCTCTGGTGATCCTAATATCTTTTATTAGACCAGCTAAATAGTTGGAAAAAAGTTGGTTGGTTTAATAAAAGATATCATATCTACCCAAAGAACCTTTCCTGCCTGTTTCCTTAGACCAACATCCCTGCTGCTTGTGCTCAGGATCTTGAGGTGAGTAAGCCATACTATGCATCATGTTTTCCATCACTGAAAAGAATAACAGTATAAAGCTAAATCTAAGGGGCAACAGTGAGTGATGGAGTATTAGATGGGAAAATGGGAGGTGTTGGAGCCCTTGGTTTCAGTGAATCTGCAAACTAATTTCCACACTTTTACTTTTGATGCGTTTTCTGGACTGTTCTCAGGTTGGATTCCACTGACAAATTTCTTTTGTAACTTGTTTAAACAAGCTTTTCCTTTGGTGAGATGATAGAGTAAAAGAAGCTCAATATAAGGCAAACCTTGTATAAATTAGTGAAGTCAATAGAATGACACTGGCTTATATCAGCTAAGGATCTGGCTTTGTCTCTGTAACTGACACACACAATATGAATTCTAATGTGTCTTGTGAGACGAATGCTCTGTACTACTTTCCAAAAAATATAAATTTACTACATCCAATAAAGCCAAATAGGCCTAGTTGTTGTTTTAAATATTACTTTTGAAGCTCCAGCTCCAGCTGACATTTTTAATAGACTTGTGCACAGAGCAGTTTCCAACAGTATATCCTTTTGTGCCTTGATACTGAAATAAATGACACATTGGAGAAATTCTAGTGGCATTTTGTTGAAACAAATAGACAGGAAATATACTACTGACTCTAGAAGTTACTTTGAGCCTTTTCAGGACTCTAGTGGCATTTTTTCACCTCTGCTTTAGAAGTCCTTGAGGCTTGAAGAAGCTTTTTATTGGATCCTGCTAAACATTCCAGAAATGGGATAACTAGGACTTAAATAAAACTTTCTCAAGGCATTACAGAACTTAGTTTCATAAAAAAGGAAGTGGGGGGACAGAAAAGGACTGAGATGTTGCATAACAAGATGAAGGAATATGACTCTGGCATGGAGCTATGTTGCAAATCCTTGACACTCATACAAGACTTAACATGCAGCCTTTTTACTTTACTTTTCTTTTCTTTTTCTTCCTTTATGTAGGACATTTCTGAAAGGAGGGAGAGTGTATGTCCTGAAGAGAAAGCAGTGAGCTGATGTTTTATATTCATCATCTCTATATAGAAACTTTTATTCATCATGAATACAGGATTGCTAATGTCAAACATTAGAGAGAGAGAGAGACTATCCCTCCCCAAATCATTTTGTAAAAAATAATTGTATTGCAAGGAAAAGGTGGCCTGGCTCCAAAGCATGTAAGAAATCATTTCAGGTTTCAAGTTCAACTTTAAGTGTATATGCAGGAGGACTCGTGGCTCCAGAGAGACATTTGATTTAACCTTCTTCTAAGCTAAGTACAGACAGTCAAAAAGCCTGAGGCGGAATTGATTCAATCTCTGTAGGATTTTTAAAACTGCATAGATTGAACAAATAAGCAAGTGAACTAATGTTCACTTTTCAAACAGGAAAGGCAGCCAGACCACTGCAGTGGCCCATACAAATAGCTGGGCGGGGCGGAGGGAGTGCTACAGCATGCCTCCCTGCTTATTGACCACTGCAGAGCTGGAGTCCTCTGATTCCCTAAGCCAAGCCCACTCCTCAGCCTCCCTGCTGGCTGAACAAGGGATGGGCTTGGCTTGGGGAATCAGAGGACTCCAGCTAAGTCTGAACCTACCCTTCCCACCCCACACTGGACCCCTAGCCAGGAGCAACCCAAGAGTCATGAAGGGGAAGCTGGAACTGGGAGGTTTACTCTGCCTCCCCATCAGGGAATGGGGCTGGAGTCTCCTAGACATGCTCCTTCTCAGCCTCCAGTGAGGGAGGGAAGCCTGTACCTAGGCTTGGCTCTGCCTCCCATAGCTGAAGTGGGGCTGGAGTCCCCCTAGCTATGCCCTATTCTCAGTTTCCAGTCCCTACTGGGACTTGGCTCTGCCCTCAGAGCCAGAAGCCAGGAGCCGTGTCCACTCCTCAATATCCACATTGGATGGGGGAAAGAAGCTCATAGTGGGGTTGGGTTTCACCCCCCCTCTCCCCCAGAGCTGGGGGTGCATCTGGAGTCCCTTAGTCATTCTCCCTTCTTACACTCTTGGCAGGCTGAGGGTAGAGGGACAGAAAAGGAGGGGTCAGATGGGGATACAGTCAAGACTGCAGTCTGCCCCACTGCAGACTCCTCCTCCTAAGACCAGCTGCATCTGGTCTGGTTCCCTCCTCCTTGCCACCAGCAGCACCCGGCTGGGGGTCTGGTGCTGGGTCAGAAGGGTGTTTGTTTTTTCCTCCAACCTCTCCTAGGCCACCTGAAGGGCTAATAGTGCTCCAGGTAGGGAGCAGAGGGGTGGAGTAGACCCTGATCACTGGAATAGATAACACAGCTCAGGGCTGCTGAGCACTCTGGGATGCTGAGGGACTGTGAATTAACTTGAACTAGGAGGGGATCTGGAACTGAAGTTCCATAAACTGGTTTAACCTAAATCAGTTAAGTCTGATACTGTATCCATCCAGGTTTATCTTAAACCAGTTTCAGGCATTTTGAAAGTGGCTTAGTACACTGAACTTCTGCCCTGCTAGAGATTTAAATCAGTATCTGATCACTTAAACCAATTTATGTGTAACCTCTGTCCCTATCCCTAATGTCTGGGGTGGAGAAACTGCTGTTCTGTCTGGTTAGGTACAGACATTAAAAAAGCCAGAGATGGAATCGATCTAAGTTACACAGATGTATGTAAGCAGTATGGTATAAATTGGTAGTGAACAGAACACACATTCACTCTTGGGTGTGGGGGAAGGAGGTCCAAATTTTAGGCCAGGTTTCACCATTTTTAAACCAGTCTGTGTGCACCAAACTTCTTCTCTGTTTCAGGTTAAAACTGATTTTGAGTGCCCAACTTCCGTTCAGTTACAAATGTAGACCAGTTTCTGATCACTGACACTGGTAAAAGTATACCATCTGTACCTGGCTTCTATCTATATCAACCTGTTTCTCTATTTCTGCATCCCTCCAAGTGTCATCCTGCACCTCCCTAATTTCTTCACAATCTCTGGTGTCCTGTAGCTATTTTCTGTAACAGATATCCCTTTAGATAACCCATCTCATAGATGCTTGCCTCTTTTCTACTTTGTGGAGTCTCTTGTGTTCTCCCAGAGTTTTAGCTAGCTTTCAATCTAGAAACTGGCATCCATTTTTCCTGTAGACAGCCTGGCTCTAGTAGCATTCCAAGTAGTTAGGAAATCTCTTTTTGAGGCAAAAAAATCTTGAGAGAGACAGAAGGACCATGGGGAGCAGTTTAAAAATGCCAAAGAGGAAGGTACCCAAGACTTAGTGTCCCTCAGTGGAACTTGTGATCATAAATTCCTGAAGCGCTTCTGAAAATCTGTTTCCATGTTTATATTTGGAATACAAAGATTTCTAAGTCATGAGACTGGCTATAGCGACATGGAAAAGCATACGATGATAACTAGTACTGATCCTCAGCATGTCACAGAAGAATGGTTCTTGGTGAGCCTAATCCAGTAACAGCACTGGGGGCTAGCAAAGAAGTTTAGTCTCTCTTACCTATAGTCTCAGTGACTGAGCATAAAATACCAGGAGCAGCAAAAATGTACTTCTTGTAGCAAATTCACTTCAAGAACTGAACAGTTCATGGCAGAAGGTTATTGTTGGCATATAAAATTGATCTGTACTATTAGAAAGCATCTGAGGTTCAGTGATAATCATTCGGACAAGTAATATTTCAACGCTCTCAATTATTCAAAGGGGCACCTCCAACTTTGTATTTTATTAATTGGTGGAATTAGTTTGTGATTTTGGGCATGGCATTTATCCTCATGCATCATGGTGCAAGGCACATTCCAAATGTATTCACAAAGTGCATCCCCAGTGCTCATGACTCCCATCTCTGGCCTTGAGCCATGGGGATTTACATCTGGCTTACATATGCTTTTTGTGCTGGTGAAACTGTTGCACTTATGAGTTTGATTACCAAATAAGGTTTTAGTTATACCAGTATCCACACTAATGAAGTCTGTTGTCACCACAGAGCTATAAAACAGCACAATGTATGAGTGTAGGCAAGACCTTTGAAATATGTATTTATATATAAAAATTCCTAATAAATTTAAAATGCTGAACTCTATATAGTTCTGAAGAAGAATCATTTTGCGTTACCTTCCTTTAGGCTTTTATTATTTGTGACTTTACTCACCCATCCAAATAGATGAGATAACTTGTGGAGCTGCTTATTTCCCCTTAAGCCATTAAGCTCAATGAGTAGCATCTGTCATCATCCTTTCCTTCATCGTCCCCATGTTAATTATTTACCTCTCTAATTAACAGATTTTATTTTTTTAAAATAAATCTTGCAGTGCATGTCTGTGAATGATCGTTTCCTGCCAGCATTTTATGACTGAGCAGCACTACATCCTCAGAGAACTCTCTCTGATAATATAGTACCATTCAGCAATGACAACAGGAAATAATCAATCAGAATGAAGTTCTCTACATTTCATTTAAAAATATATAAATATCCCATTTTTTAATAAAGAGAAAAAAAGAAGGCTGAGCAGAGGGATGACAAATAGACTGGATGGCTCCACCAATCTGCCAAGGGCTCTTAAAATAATATCTTTCAAAATGTAAGGGAAAGATCAGAAAACCACATTTCATTTCCTACACCAGAATGTCCTGATCCGAAATCAGGGATACACAGACCTGCCATGCTGGATGACACCCAGATTACATCTAGTCCAGTATCCTGCCCCTGAGAATCTAAGGGAGAAAGAGCCCTACAGTAGTTCTGACCTCTACAGGATATTCTGCCCCCACCTAGGTTTTTTGTTTGTCTCTTAACAGATCAAAAGTTAAGCTCTGAAGCACATTTAATATTCCTTTTAACATTTTTGTTGCAACTGATTGATATTCTAAATATCCATGCAAATATCTAAACTTAAGTAATTTTCAGCCTATTTTGAATTCACTTCAAATAGATTTGGTTTTGTAAAAGCAGTTAAATCCCAATGCAGTCAATCTGACCTATAAAGTATGTGTGTGACACAGAATACTCTGAAGCACATTCTTACACTGACAGCAGCAGAGCAAGTAATTAGGCAATAACATTTTTATCAAAAGTATTTAATCTAAAAGCATATACCCAAATTCTTTGCAGAGCTGTGAAATACAGGAAGCTGTTCTAATAGTACAGACAGTTTTCAGATGAGCTGTGAAAGGAGATTTTGTGTCACCAGAATTAGAGTGACACAGGACACAGGACTGCAGATTGAGAATCCTCTGTATCAACATTGATGAGACAGTAAGGGCAAACAGTGAATTAACTGGTACTTTGCCACAGACAGACATGAGTCCAAACCTGCTTGTCTTATTTTACTTCGTGAGCTGTTTCGTACGATACTTGTGGCATTGCATGAGCATTCTACACCAGCAATGTCCAGCTGCCGCAGCAGTTACTGCTGTCACTACTCCACTTGCCTTGTTGCAGAATTTCTGGTTACCTAGGAAGCCCTTTGGACCATATCTTGATCATCCATGTCCTAGACTAATTTATTACAGTTTGGGGAGATTCAGAGTTTTATGTGTGACCAGGTAAGGTGACCTACTCAGTCTCTTCCATCTCTCCTTTTTTTGGATTCCACATGACACACATTGATATAATCACAATACAGAATTTGTGTCCACTAGACCAAAACATCCAGTTTATATAGTTCAGAGTTTTAAATTACACAATTGCTCTTGTTGTATGTCTGTTTATATCTTGCACTACAACACAATTTAAATCATGGCCAGGCACAGCACTGCCTTCCAAAAATATATTTTTGATGGTCAAATGGAGCTCCAGCAGTTTGGGATGATACACTTACTTAGGTGAAGCTGAATTTAGAAAATTATGCATTAGAGTTTAGTGTAGCCTGGAAGAATTCCCTTTAATATAAAACATGATTGATTTTTTTTTTTTTTTTTAATTTTAGTTTATACTACAGCAAGCAAGAGCCAACTCCTGGGTCCTCTTGACCATCTTGGAAACAATATACCTAATAAAATAAAGAAGCATATGGATCGCAGTAATAAAAACACATAATAGACACAATAAGCCACATCAACAAAAAATAGCATCAGTCTTTATCCAGTTACTTTTCTCCTTTCTTGCAACAACCTGTAGATCAGTTATAATTTATAAGCTCTTCTAAGCTCTTCTTAGAAACAACTAATAAATAATTACTGGGAAATATTTTCACAGTTAATCTATTATTATAGATTGTTATGTTATTCAGTAGGTCAATAAGTTGCTTATAACTATGGCATGGAATTATTTCCAACACTATCTAGTCATGTTCCTATTACCATTTCTGTTGCAACGTGCTGCTAAAGCCATTTATAAATGGTACCTTCATATAAAGTGTAACTGGTCAGCAAATTAGCTTTGCAATGTGCAGTTTGTTAGGGCCTTATTATACCTTATATATGTGAGCCACACATATTTTGAACAGCTTAGTGCTAGCTTGGAGTCTGGAGCAGTCACACCCTTAGTCTAGAAACCTTCTCTGACTGTCCCCCACCTGCACAGCTGTGACTTGCCACTAGAAGACAGGTGAGCGAGGCAGACAAAGAGCTGTATACATAAAATTTGTCTGCACAAAACAGGGGTGAGTGGGAGGGGCCACTGCATCCTGGGATAGTGGAGGACTTCAACTTAAGTGGCATATCTATGGGGAGTGACTGATCTGTACAACCCAGCTCCTGTTCCAGAGATAATCCTACCCTGGAGTGACATAACTTTGAGCCACATAATGAATGCTTTAAGCCACTTTAAGGTATTAATTTGTGGACAATCCAAGGGTTAAGACTTCCAGGAGCTACCCAAAATTACTATATAACAAGGCCCTATATCTTGGGCCTTTACAGAGCAAGGTGGGAAAGTTCAGAGTACTTGTGGTTAATGAATTTCCATCAGGTTCTTTTATCTGGAGTAAGAGCTATTTCTGACTATAGCTAAGGCCTCGTTTAAATTATGGGACTAGCTCAATGGTGCAAGAGCAACTTCAATCTTTAATCCCCACACATATGGCAACCCATTGCTGGTTGATAGAGGGACCCTGTCAGCCCTGCTACTTGGCACTCAGTCCTGTTGGTCTGAAGGCAAAAACTGCAGTTTTAAATATGCTGCAGTTTTCAAATGGGAGGCAAAAGCCATGGCAAATTTGAAACCATGACTTTCACCTCCTTGCCATCAGGAGCAAGCAGCAAGTGGCGGGACCAAGGGGCCCCTCCATTAATCAGTGGCAGAGGGTGTGCAGGGGGAATGCTAAGATCAAAGGAGTTGCTTTGTAATGAGCTGGGCCTGCGATTTAAACTAAGCCCTAACTATAGCTGTGGAAGCTGATCTTTGTGGGAGGTATTCCTTAGGTAGATTGAGGCTGTATAGGTCAGAACCAACATCTTAATTTTAAGTCTGTAACTAATAAGCAAATGGCACAGTTTGTGAAGTGCACATTAAATGCTCTCACAGACAGAAATTCCATTTAATAAGAAAGTGGCTGAATTTTACACCATTTACAGTTTCTGGATAGTTTTAAGATGATATATGGTTTACATCTGTCTTAGCAGCATATGGCTACTTGTTTCACACTGTTGAAGACAGAGTATCTTAATATCCTACATTATCCTTTGAAAAGATGTTTCAGACTGAATTTCTTAGATTAGTCTTGTTTTGTTAGGTGTTTCCTTTTTTTACATGCACCAATGCTATCATGATGTCCTCCCTACGTACCCAAGAGTCCACAGACCAAGAGCATAAGCAGTTTCTGAAATGTTCAAAATCTAGATTGAAATCTCTAATATTTAATATTTCATCAAAATGTTCTTGAAAAGTTTGTTAGGTTTTGACAAGAGTATGGAGCAGGTTAAAACTTCTCAAATTCACAATTATGTACTGACAACAGTCAGCATTAACAATGTGGAAATATATAAGATTTTGGTTGCAAAACCAGCCTTTCACATGCAGTGTATTTCATATGGAGTAAAACTTCTCAGAGCATAGTTTTTATTTTAAATAAGAAGCTTTACTGCTTGCATAAATTTAATACTGTTACAGTTTTGTAAGACTTGAACTATAAAACAATGTCACTGGAGTACAATTTACCAATTGTTACTTTTTAATTATGCTTGCATGCATAATTCATAAATATAGTACATGGACAAGAAAGGGAAAACAGATAAGACTGAACAAAAGATTTGAATTCTTCACAAAACAATTACAATATAATTAGGCAAGATATTTAATATACTTGTTTCCGAAATGATTTTTGTTGCAAAGCTAAATTGTGTTTCCCTTTCTAAAACTGAAAAGTAGCTCCATAACCCATTTGTTAAATGGACGGGTTATGCCATTCGTTTATAAGAATATTTTTAAAAAAATACAATTTAAAAGGCCACGGAGGACCAACTTATGTTTGTATTTTTCAGGTCAGTTGTCAATATGCAACAAAAGCCAACAGCAGCATATCAGGACTAGCAAGTGTCTTACTTTGACCGCAGCTCACACATTGCAACCTGTAGAAGGGTAGAGAGAGGTGGTTAGCTTTAGTCTGAAGTCAGGCAGAAAGCAGGGCATGGTGACACCTTAGAGACTAACCAGTTACACTAGTCTTCTGCTTGAAGAAGGGTATCACAGGTTACATACAAGCGTTACATTTAGATTGATCTAACCACCATTGATTTAAATGCCCATTTGTTCAGGTGTTCCTGGGGTTTAAATTGCCCTAAAAATGATACACAGAATCTAAAGTTAGTTCAGTTCAGAGATGAACTAACCTGACTTGGGTTAACATGATCTAAACTGGGTAAACTCACTATAGTGAATGATTGTATGCCTTCACAGCACAGCCCCAGGGTTCATAAAGCCTAGCCATTCATCCAAGCCCCAAGGCTGTGCTGTTCCTAACCCCCCACTCCTAACCAGACTACTTTTAGCCTCATGACTACTCCCTTCATGGGCCTACAGGCCCTCCCTTAAACCTACTTGATGCCTCTAACCAACTAGCCTTCCACTCATCGCCAGTCCCTTCTCCTGAGTTACCTACCTCAGGCTACCCACACTGCTCCTAGCAGTGGCAAATACCTGCACGTGTCACTCCTAGTTTAACCTGGATCCCATGAATGCTTGTTTATATCCACAATGTGTAACAAAAGCTTAGTGTGCCCTGGGAGCACTGACTTTGTATGATCAGGAGACCAGTGAAGTCAGTAGGAAGATGTCCGTTGGCTCCAATGTTTTTTGGGTCAGGTCTTACAAATGCTGAAGTTCTTACAGTATGAGCACGTGCTTGTTTCCCTTTCTTCTGTTGGCTGGGATAAGCTTTCTGTTATATCCTCCAGAGAAAAAGTAACTTTTGTATTTTGTTCTGAGGGTGATAAAATCTGTGCTATTCCTCATCTGGCCTGCTTATTCCTGATGTTCATTATACACATCCACATGAACATCTTGTGCACTGGGAATGCATCAGGTTTGGCACTTCCTTTCTTGCTGGTATTTCCCCTGTGCCTCTTTCTTAGAACTAAGGAAGGGTACTTGATGCTCAAAACTTTGTCCAAAAGTTTTCTCAACTATACAGTTGATCCAATAAACTATATCACTAAAAATCCCTGATACTCAAATATTTCTTAGACCATTATGATGAGAACAACACCACAACCTGACATTAAAAGGAGGAACGTCAAAACAGATAAAAGATAATACTTTTCACATTTTATATAATTAAGTTTTGAAAGTTATTGCGTCAGGAAATCATTGAGACTAACATCTTAATAAGATTAAAAGTGGATTACATCTCTATATAGCTAACTTGTATATCCAAAATAGTCATAATAACTGGCAATAAAAATTTTGGAAGGAATATTAAATCTGCTTTTTTCAGGATTTAAGCCCATTTCTAATTCTTGGAGAGTAGGATGGGACCTATGTTGGAAATAAATTATTCCACATCTGTCTGCTGCAGGGATCTTATGCCACCTGGGAAGTATTTGGTTCTGACCATTGTCAGTTACTGAGCATGGAACTAGATTGCTGATCTAATCAAGTGTGGCAAATCCTTTATTTCTTTTTTCTGTATAAGCTCTGCAGATGGAAATTCAGGTGTAGAGTCCTGAACACCACTTTCGTCTCATTACAAAATCGACATACTAATTTTGAAAAACTGCATTGTCAATAATAGATGTAGAAAAATACTTATTGAAAAAAGATTGAAAGTATATAAAGATTCTTCTCAAATAGTGCAAAGGGGTTAAGAGCAAAGGCTGAACAGCTTACAGTATCAGAAAAACTGATTCTAAACCCTTGAGAGTTACTCTGTGTCTGAGAAAATATCCTGCAGTGATCTTCATTCATGCACTCTGTAAAAACACTGGTACTCTGCTTTACACTTCAGACGCCATACAATGTCACTACTTTATAGTTAACAAAACATATTCTAGTGACTAGTCTATACACATTTGACAATTCTAGTGATGATTTCCCTGGGCTCTTAAATAATTTATCTGTAGAATCTTGGGCCAATTAAAAAAGGCCCTGCAAATATATTTTTGTTTTAGTGATACATATAAAGAAAGTCCCGTGGCTCAGAAATAAGTCAGTACTTTTGGAAACTTTATGAGATATTTTAAGTGAACAAAATTGTAAAACTGCCTAATGTATTACCACATAATTTAATAGAAAGCCAGCTTCAGAGCATTTCCGCCTCCTCCTCCTCTCCTCCTCCTCCTCCTCCCCCAGATTTTGGATGATTAGATTTTCCAATCTGTTCTAACTCTAGGTTTTATTTTTAATAGTGAAAAACAAATGTTTCTATCAAGTCATGCTTCCCTAGACACAAACTGGTCTAGAATTTAAGCTCTGTAGATATCTTGTGGCTAAGCATGATAAGAAACCTTCCAAAACTCCCAGCCTGCTAAGTGTAAGTGTATCCACAAACACACCAAATGCATTTTTTAAGCAACTTCCATACTGCTACTCTATTACTGTTATTATTTACTAGTAAATCATTTTTGAATGAACAAGTAAGTCACTTTTCAAAGAGTTTCATTTTCTTCAGTTTCATATCTAAATTTGTTCTGTGACACCCGAGGCAGCAAAGATTGTGCATTCTGTATTGCATCTAGTATAATGGGGTCCTGATCCTCAATTGGCACATCAAAACAGTACTGCAATTCAAATAAATAATAAATATGCCTGTGCACAATAAAAATATGTACCAAATTACTGTTTGACAACTCTGGTAAATCAGAATTACACCTTTCTGGAATACACATTATAGCCTAGTAAGGAAATGACTATGGGTTTCATGAGTTTGATTCCGCAAGGTACTGAACAGCTTTCAATATGACAAGGCTTTGATCTGTAAAAGTGACTTAGTGTTCTGCTCAGAGTTACGGTATCTAATTCCTACATACCCCAAGCGCTGCGCTAAGTTTCCAGACTCCTAAGTCAATGTATAGGAAGGAGACTTAGGCAACTAAGAAGGTGGCCAGCTGAGTATGGAGCTCCCTAAGTTACCTAGCAGTGAAATGCTGAGAAGTGGTGTGAGAGATCCTGCTCATGCTCAGCCTATCTCTCCGTGGGACTCTAATGGTCTTTCATGTATGTGACCTGCTGTTCTTCTTCCTATCGGTGGTCTGTCTCAGGCATCCTAAGGCAAAGACAGTAGATAATGGACATTAGGCACCTGCTGTGAGAAGGTCTATTCTGCTTTGAAGTTTGAAACAGATTTCTTATTTGATATTGGATATTGTTGGCACTTAGGCAGTTTTTCACGTGTCAACAGGAAAAAAAATGGACCTTCAGGAGTTAAGCAGCAGGGCTAGGGACAGACATTCAAAAAGCCTGAACCTGAATTGATTCAATCTTTGCAGGTTAGGCTAACCTGCAAAGATTGAATCAGTTTGCAACTGTACGGACATTCCCTCTGGACTAAGGAAATGCAGGCACATGCCTGCAGTGGCTCAGGCTAGAAGTCGGGGGAGGGGTGCTAGAGCAGCCCTCTCTCCCCTTCCAAAGAGCTGAGATGAGGAGGTTGTGGCCAGGCCTCAGCAGGATGCTCTGATTAGGGAGGGGTTTAAGCCCCCATCCTGCCTGCACAGTACCAGGCTTTTCCCCACTCACTGCTCAAGGGGTGGGAGTGTTGCCAGACCCCAGCCTCCAACTAGCATGTTGAGGCAAAGGGGGATGTGCAGTGCATGTATCTGTTGATTATATTGAGCTTTTCAACCTCCCTCTTCCTGCTTCTTCATACTGTCTTAAAACCTGACAGGTGAGGGAGCCAGCAAGGGGTTGATAACACAGTGTACCTTCCTTTGTTTTGTTTTGTCCTAATGATATTAGAGACACACACACACACACACACACACACACACACACACACACACACACACACACACACACACACACACACACACACACACACACACACACACACACACA
>JAGPOW010001918.1:38746880-38807533 GCA_030014935.1 Caiman crocodilus | reverse complement strand
ACACACACACACACACACACACACACACACACACACACACACACACACACACACACACACACACACACACACACACACACGCACCCTCTCTCAGCATTAGCTAGCATACCACATGCCAGCTAGGGTTCATGAGGCTTGGGTCCATGCTGTGGGAGATGGGAGGGGCAATCCCTGCTTGAGCAGCAAGTGGCAAGGTGGGGTGGAGGTGGGGTGGGGTGGAGGGGAGCCAAGCAGACCCTGCTGTGCCTGCAGTCTACACTGGAGCTCTGGCTGGGGAAGAGAGGAGTGGGGCCAGCCCTGCTTTCTGGAGCAGACAGCCCAGCCCAGCCCAGCTGTGGTGGTGTGATGTGTGGTGTGATGCTGGGGCACTCTGGTTTAACTTAAACCAGGAAGGGGTCTGGGACAGACATTGCATAAACCGGTTTGACCCAAATCAGCTAAGTATGATACTACATTCAACCAGGTTTATCTTAAACTAGTTTCGCCATTTTGAAACTAGTTTATGTAACAATGAACTTATGTTCTGTTACAGATTTAAACCCGCTTTTGATCACTTAAACTGGTTTATGTGTAATGTCTGCCCCCCAGCCCAAATGACCAGTCACTATAAAATTATCAGTGGTGGCTAAAGTGTTGTTCTGGGCACCTAAAGAAGCAGATACATGCCTAGGTACCATTAAAACTCTGGCCTCAAGCGCCTTTAACCCACATTGACGTTGATTGAGCAGATGTGTGTAGGAATCCAGTCACTTAGGAAATATGACAATAATACTGTAATAAAATAATACTGTAATAAAAGGATGGATAGGGTGAAAGTTTTGGAGAATGTGGAATAGGAACAATAGTTTGGTGTGCCACAGATTCTTGTTTGAGTTCTGTCTTCTGAAGAAAGGAGAGCCAAAAGAGGAGGTCCTCAGGAAGAAGAAATAATTTTTAACTGTATCCCAGCTCTCCAAATTAGGAGGGGGTGGGGAAAGAGTACTACGTACCTACAGATTGTGCATGTATCTAGTGAACACAAACCTCTTCCTCCTCCTCTTTATTTTGTAAATACGATCTGTGTTATTCTGTCTCAGACTAAGAGTATCTTATATATCTATAAGGTACCTAGCATCATGTGCCCTGCCCAGCTTGGCACCGTTAGATTATAACAGAAATGTTAATGGACCGTATCACACCTTATGAATGGAAAAAAATGCCAGAGAGGGAGAGGACTTCTTAAAATTTCCAGGAGGATCCTCTCCATAGCAATCTGCCCACGGCACACTGAGAGAGGTGTAGTTTTCCTACACACAGTAAAGACCACATGACCACCTCCAAATATTGGCTGAACCCCTGAGATAGGCATAAAGCTATGTGCTCCCAGTCTGGCTGTGGCATTTTCTCTTACTGTCCTGCCTCGAGCAGCTCCTATCTGCAGTTGTCCACAATACCCCAGGGATTGGCAAAAAACATATGAAAAACCTGTTTCTCCTGATATCCTGGAGTACAATCTAACACTTTGGTTACCAAACTGCAATATAAATAAGGCTGATGATATTATCCATAAAAATGAGGTTTAAAATGGGACTGTTCATAGAACCTTAACTATATGAGAGTAGTAGTATAATATTCCAGGACAATCTGGGATTCTTGTCTTTCTCCTCTATTTCTTCCCAAAAGAACACTTAATTTTATATAAGGCACGAATACCAAGATTTGTGGTGGGAATACTTCACATCTATAAGCAATTGTCCCTCTGGGATTTGTAGCACTGTTTTAGATTTCTGTTTCCTGCTTCAGATTTCTGTTTCGGTTTCCTGATGTTTCACCATTGCACCAAATGATTTTTCAGAAGGGTTCTGTTTAAGTACTTTCTGTATTATGTATAGTATGTTTTATATACCTGGATTGGATTACACTGAATCACATTGGCAAATTAATGACAAAGCCCAGTGTTGTCATGACAAAAACACATGCATATAAAAATGTAACAAGTCATCAGAATGTATGAAAGCTGATTTGATGTTCAAAAAATTTTGTTTTATATTAAATCTCTTTGGCACTTCTTTCTGTTTTGGGAAGTTTCTAACCTTGTTTGCAATCATGAATCACAGACTCTAAAATTACTGTAATATGAATGCAAAAATGAAAGTTGAAGTCTCCCTGGCCAAAAACAAGACACAAATCCCTGCTCTACACCTGAGTAATATATCTGGTACTGTCTCACAGAATATTCCATGCCTTTCTGATATCTTCTGGTGGATGTTAAGCTCTCAACTCAAGACTAATAAAACTAAAACAGCTTTACTCCTAGTACCTCATCTGTTACATCTTTTCTCTATCTCTGTGGGCAATACCAGCTATCTTGACTTGTTCAGGCCTTTCTATCACCTCTAACTTAGACTTTGCTCTACATCTTCAGGTCCAGGTTCAGTCTGAATCTTGCCATTTCTTGTTGTGGTCTTTCAAATTTACCCATCTAATTAAACTTGTCCAGGCTCCCATTAAGTCTAGCTTGATTATCTATATTGCTTTTTACTTGCTTTGGCAAATTCAGTTATGCTGCAGTCATCCATTCAGAATACTGCTACAAAGATTATTTTTCTAGCCCAGGACTTAAATATGCCAGTGCATATTCAGAAACTATATCTATGCGTATGCTATATCTATGCAGTTGAGTTGTGGGTTATCTTATGATTAGATTATTTGGAGCATAATGTATATGTACAAGGAATATAATTTTGAAAAACTTAGGATCTGGGTTTATCTGCTTGTTTTTAGAGGTGGGTCATTGCATTGTTAGATTTCATTTGGAGCTCATGCTTTTTTGTTCAAAAACTAGACCTTGTTGTTCCCTGCCCAACAAAATGTAATGGTTGGCTCATCTGGGTATTTTCATTTGCAAAAGCTCAGTTATCTTATTTCTAGAGCAGATCATGGATCCAAAGTAGTTAGGTGAGAACAAACTTATATCAGTACAGAATAAACACTTGTACCAATGTGATTGACTGAAGGTGTCCCTATTTTAGGACTTTGCACAATGGCAGGAACATTTTCCAGTACAATTACTACATTTTTTTTACAGGAAATTCACAATTTTGCCCATCCCTAGTACTGTTATCTACTCTGTTAGAACACAAGTATTTCCCCCCCCATTTAACATGGGGAAAAAAGCCCTTTACTTTATGATCAAGCAGTAGGGAGTAAAGACTAGGGTTGGACGAAGGTGACCAAACTAGATGCTTCTGAGAGCCCCCAAATAAGTAGATGTTGTTAACTGCTACCCTTCCCAGTCTCCTTCTGATCCCTAATAGTAAGAGATTTGTATATTTCTCCCCTTCAGAAATTAATCCCACTTTCAAATTTTGTACTGTCCTTGATTATGATTACGCTGAATATTTTTGTTATTCTTATTAATATATATTCCCTTGTCAAGTAGTTGGTCTCAACAG
The DNA here is from genome assembly GCA_030014935.1 of Caiman crocodilus. Taxonomy (NCBI): domain Eukaryota; kingdom Metazoa; phylum Chordata; order Crocodylia; family Alligatoridae; genus Caiman; species Caiman crocodilus. The sequence continues at coordinate 38,804,099 of JAGPOW010001918.1, read as the reverse complement.
CTTCCTTTGGCAATGGGTTTCATAAGCTGAATGACCCGGTATGAATAAGTATTTTCTTCTTATCTGTTTTGAATTTCACATTTTTAATTTCTTTGAACACTTGCTATAGTTGAGTTGTGGAACAGTAGGCCCTATTCTACTTTCATTAATTTATGCCTTCTCTCATTTTCTTTTTTTAAAGGTAAACACTCTCTATTCTTTTCACTGTCTCTTTCTACGAAGCATTTTCTAAGCCTTGATCATATCTGTTGCTGAACCCTCTGCAGTTCTACACTTTTTTTTGGAAATAAGTTGGCCAATATAGCAGTCAGTATTACAAAGGTGGTAGGCTGCACCAGTGCATATGAGAAAAGTAATATAATTAGAGCCATTATGGAACTTCTTTTTTTTTTTTTTTTGAAAATGAAAAATTCCCTGGAAATGTAATTTTAAACACACAATTTCAGTTTGATCAAAGTTATTCCCTTTTGATAATCCTCAAACAGAATGTACTGACATTGTTCAAATAAGTTGATTTTTTTTTTCCAAAAAGACATTTTGCTGAAGAAAGTGTTGCGATCACCAATACAGCATTTTTTTAAAGATAAAATATTCCAATGGAAATTTTTGAGTGCTTCTCATTACATTACGGTTTTTATTTTTCAGGTATCCCAACTTCTTAATGGCTGTGATTACAGTTATACTTCTAGCAGTAGTTTTCATTGAGTTCACTGTCATGATACCCAGGTCTCTCCTCTTTTCATGGAGATTGATAGCTAGCTTTGAAAAAATATATACATATTCTTTAAATATTGCATTCTGTGATGCAATTGGATAGTAAATCTAGTGAATATTAATAACATATATTGGCTTTCTTTTGAGTTATTCACTATGCTTATTGATTATTTCAGCAATGAAGTGACAAACTTATGAAGACAACTATTTTTCTTGGAGTAGTTATATCAGAGACCCTCATAATGACTTCATCTGGGAATTATGGCAAGAAGTAAGAACAGATTAACTCAAGATGCAAAGATCCTGTTTCTCTGTCAAATTTTCTTGCTGTTAAATATTGAGTGAACTGTTATGTAGAAAATAGCCATTATAAGCAAAAAGGATTTGTAACAAGAAGAGGTCACAAACTTTCCAGTAGTTTTTAAGGTCTGATATAATTTCATATGAAGTGCAAGTTGTCAGTGTTAATGTCTAGATAACTGCTTTCAACTTTCTTATTATCTATAAATATTAACCTATGCAAAACCTGACTTGTTTTAGTGGAGCTGCAGAAAATTCTTCTAGCGATTTGTGAGGTACAGAGCATGTGTGCGCACACATGCTAGTGTTATTTGAGGCTGTGCTCTCTGAATGATATATTTTTCTTCTCTGCTCATCTCTTCCTAAGTAATTTTCTTTTGTTTTTACTCTCCAGCTACCAAGCAATCGGATATTCCTCAGCTTGTTAGTGTCTTCATATGTCAGTCAGCTTTCTAAACAGCAGATAAGATTTGCTGAACAAAGCTCTCCAAGTAAAACACAAGGACAGAAAAAGAAAGTAAAGATATATAGATTTTGCCACATGCTGACCTAAAACAGAGAACAGGAATGATGGTCACCCAGAAACTTGGGAAAATATAATATGCATTCAGGTAACTGTATCTGTTCATAATATGAAGCATCAATGAGTCTGACCCAAGGCCAACTGAAATCAGCAGAATGTTTCCCAGTGGTTCAGTGGGCTTTTGAGTCGGGTTTGTAGCTCCATGCCTAGTGAGGAAGGTAAGGATTATGAACTAAGAGAAGAAAGGTGAATAGCCACCACCAATCCTCTACTTATGTATCATTATTACCTGGGGATTTGTTGGGCTCATAGTGGTAGTAAGTCTTAAAAAGAAAAGAGAAGGAAGTGAAAGTAATGATTATGCAGCTATTATCTTCTCATTGTTAGTGAAGGACAAATAAGGAAATGTGAAATGGTTAAGTGATCAGACAGCTGGTGGAGTGAAGCAGAAGTTCATGTCATGATAGGTTAATAGTCAGGTGGTCAGGATGGCACTAAGAAACTTAAACATAAAGACGGGAAGCTTGTATTTGAGGTGGAGTTTATATGGTCATAGATGCTATCCAAGATGGCTAGTAGCAACTTTCTAAATTGTCTTGATATATAGATATAGATACACACACAAAGAGCTGCAGCATCCATTTGCCAACTGTCTGTAAATTTACCGACACTCCATAAACATCTGGGCTGAAGACATTTGTCCATAAATTCTGTAAAAAATGGTGCTGTCCATAAATTAGGAAACAAAAACTGTTCCACAAAATCAGCTCCATAAAAGCACAGAGCTTTTGAAGCTCTGTGGTTAGAAATCAAGTTGGTTGCATTATTAAAGTACAGTTGGAGCACAGCAGCTCAAAGGTAGCTCTTTTCAGGGCTTTGTGGTGCTGATGCAGCTTCCTGTGCCGCCTTCCATCTGCCTACAACGTTGCTGGGTGCCAGGTAGCCAAACACTGGTTTTTCTATGAGGTCTGTGTGGGAAAGGGGGAGTGAGGTATGTGTCAGGCTAGGGGATGGGCTAGGTAGGGACAAAATAATGCAGTGGGGTACAATTGGGGGTACCAGGGCGTGTGGGTGAGTAAGAGACCCCTACAGGGGAAGCACAGTGTAAAACTGTTGCTGCAGTCAAGTAAGATTACCAGCTCAAGAATTTTTTTCCCAATCTTAAAACTTTTGTACTACAGTTTGGACCTAATCCTTGTCTAAAGTATGGGTTACATTTTCATTATGTAAAATATATGTCACTTAAAAAGTTAGTCATTAGTAAAAACTTGGCAAATTGTCAGTAAAAAAAAATGTCTTGGCTTGGCAACCCTATCCATGGCCAAGACAAAATATGAAATCATCAGAGCTTAAAGAAGAATTCAGACTGTGTGAGCAAGCCAGTTTTCAGAGATGTGTGAGAAAAGCAGCAAGATTTAAAAATAGTCTGAAGGTTTGGGTGCAGGAGTAGGGCCAAGTCAAAGATGAAGAATAGGTGAAAATGCAGTCATCAAACTATGTAGTTAAACTCTTACTGGATAATAGAACATCAAATCTTTTCTATATACTTTTCTGTTATTTGCATCTTACATACCCGATTGGCAGTACAAGTAATTATAAGACAACTTTTTAAGTTCCAGAAATTTGAATTCACCTGGAATAGCTGTGATTCAGAAACACTTGCATATTTAGCTTTACACTGTACAACTGCTTTGAAGTATGCTGAGAAACCTTAAAGTATTCAGGTTTTTTGTCCTAAGATGAAAACTATGAGTTGGGCTATTTCTACCTTCTCTTTCAGCTCATGCACAATCTCCCTTGTAAAACAGAACATTTGTATTGTTTTTTGTAGGCTGTACACTTCTAAACTTCCAGTGAACTGGAGGAAGAATGAATCAGTTCATGCTAAGCAGTGATTTTCGTTTTTGAAAGAAGGCTCATTTGTATGGGTTAAATAATCTACAGGATGCAAGTATTGTACACCATTATAGTTGTTTCTTTCAGTCCTTTATATTCTGAACACTTCTTTTTCTCCCTTTCAGCTTTAGTGTTTTATCTAAACATCATCATGCTAGTTGTTGTTGGTTACATTGTTTGATAGACTGATATGTTTTAGCTGATCTGCATTATTCTGTTTTAACTCTGTCATATCTTTTTACCCACATGTGCCTCTTGCAGTATCTCACAGCCTTTTCAGATGCTGCAAGAGTCACATGTGGGAACAAAAAAATGTTCCCCATGCTGCAAATTTGCAGTGCAGGGGAAAAATGAGATCCCTAGATATCTAGGGGTCAAAAAATATCCCAGGGGGGAAAAGCAGGGCAGGGCATGGTCTAGGACTGTGCTCTGAAGCAACTGGAGGCTCAGGTCCTTTACGGAGATGATCTGGTAGCCAGCCAGGGCATCTGTATGGTTGGCCCTCACCTCGGTGCTGAAGCACACTGCCTGCCTGTGCAGGGCAGGCTGTGCGCCAGTCGCCGGGAACTGGACCCAAGCTCTGTGCTGATAAGTAGGAGGTGGGGGAAGGGGGCCTGGTGGAGGTGGGGGACCATGGAGAGGACCCCCACCAGCCTCATCTCCTTCCTGCTCCCTGAGCCCCCCAGATCACTCCCCTGCCGGGCCCCCCAAGCCTCACCCAGCCCCATTCCTTGCCTACACTCACTGGCAGTAGCAGCTGCTGTCCAGACCGCTGGAGTGGGAAGAGGGGGCAGGGGACTCTCAGGGCTGTTTCAGCAGTCCAGCTGGCACAAGGGGTAGTGTCCCCAGGTACCAATTGGCTGGGCTTCAGAAACTCCTGAGAGCTAGTAGCCCTGAGTTACTTGCCAGGGCAGCTTTTTGTTACTGATGGAGCCAGAACAGGAAAGTTTTTTACACTCCTGGCGCCAGTACAGGTGCTGGCCCCAGGCTCTAGCTCCCCCTGGCTGCAGATCCAGGAGGAGCCAGGAAGGGTTATTTTGCCCCCAGTGGCACAACTTGTCCCACACCAAAGTGCCTGTCCAGGCACGTTCACTGAGGCAAAAAGCCCCAGCTCAAATTCGCACCACTTCTGTTTGACCTGCTGTCATGAATACTGTGGCCCACTGATGTAACTTAGGACCATCTCCAAGCCACTTTAATATGAATTGAGACTGAAGCTTCCTACCAGACTTTCTTCCAGTCTTCTCTGTATGTCTGAACACAGTATAGTAGCTGCGGAGTTTTTTCTAATCTTCTTGACCCTAAGGCAGTTAGACTTGCTTTGCTTTAGAATATGTCCTATCCATGTTTACCTATCTTGTAATACTAACTTCTATGGTACGAGTGCCTTCTCTTTTCTGATTTCCTTTCTTAAATGCAAAGTATTTTAGATGTATAATGTTTACTTACTTGAATATTAGTAAATCTCCTGGTAAAGCAACACACCCTCCAATAAAAAACATAACAAATTTACAATCCATCTGTGATGAATGTACTACATATATAGAACTGTCAGCTTACCCCTTACAATCACAATTTCACCTGCTCATATGGCATGCACCTGTGGTTTGTTGGCAGTTTAATTTGTTGCATTGTTGGAGGCCCACATTCCTAACCATTTAAAATATATAGAGGAGCTGATTCAATACGTTTCCAAGAGAACTTAAAGATTATACAATGAGTAATTTGTCCATAAGAAAAGTGAAAAGATACACTTGAAGCTAGGTGAATATTATACATCAGAATCAAAGGAATGCGTTCTTTTGAATGGTAGTAATGTCTTTGTCACTCTTTGGCTTGCTCTCCAATTAGATAACCTAATCCGATGCCCATTGGAAATGCTCCTATTAACTGCAAAGGTTCAGAATCTGGTGTGACGTGAATACATTTATGCAGTATACTCAGGCTCAAATATTTATAAATCATGAGTCAGGCTCCCAAACCATGACATTATTTTACAAATCACAAGATATAAAAAATAGCACTTGCACTGTCCCTTTTACTTAACCTGTGGCTTTTGAGCCATCAAGATGTACTTTGGTTAGGTTTGTATGTTTTTCTCCGTAAAGGTTAGAAGCTTGCTTTGTTGAGATGACAGTTGAAATCTCATGTGACTACAGGGAATGGAGATTTAAAAATATCAAGTTTTGTGATAAAATAAAGGTAACAACACTGAGAAAAGATCTGAATATGAGAAAATGTTTTGCTTTTTATTTCCTATATTTGTTTGCTGCCATACAATTTTTCCATTTATGTAATCCAAGAAAGTACATGAGGCCAGATCCTTAGTGGTTCTGTCACATATATAGAGGGGTTTTGGTCACTTACATAGAGGAGTGCATTATTCCACATATTCCTACTCACTGAAGAACTGGCTATAGAAAAAGGAAGCCTCACTGTGGTGTTTATAAATAAGGGTTTTGCTGCTCTCTGGACAACACCTGGGGACTGTTGACTATTGATATGGCTCAGAGTTGTTCTAATTTGTGTTAGCATATTGCACTAGGTTGGTGCTAAGCTGCTGAAAGAACATGAGGTATTTCAGCAGCCCCAAGCTGTAAGAAGAATTGCTTGGCTAGAGTTCAGGAAGTATTCCTTAGAGACTAGGAAAACATCACCTGCTAACCCAACAAACCATCATTTCACACACATATCAGTCCCAGCTCAGCAAATCCTTCATTTCCCTACCCTTTCCTGATAAATGTTTAGGTTTCTGATATATAATATACTGTTTTTGCTGAGATAGCTTTAATTGACAATCCAGATGAAGAAAATTGCTCTTCTAGGCCTTTTAAAGCTGGTCATCTATTGGCCATGGCCAGTTTGGTTATATCCATTAAGCTCTGATGATACTGGGCCACCAGAAATATAGCTCTGCACACAGCAAATGTGAGAGTACTTATGAAAAATAGTACCACGTTCAGAACCTGACCACTGGGCCATAATCTCATTTCAAATACTAGGAACTTAAGAAAGTGTATTTCTTTTTTTTTTGTCTCCTCTCTCTCACATTAGAAAATATAACCCCAAACTCTAATACATTCATCTGTGATATAAATTATGATCAAAATGTTGCTTTCTTTCAACTGTTGTCCTATTCCTACCCAAAGTTTGTGGAAGCTTTTATTAGAAATAAAGTTTTGAGCCTGGGCATTGACTCTTCACAATATTATAGTTTGATATGAGAGCAAAATGCTCTTTACTGTATGTCAGGAGCAGTTGCCACTGTTTGTTGGATGTGAATGGAATGGATGAACAGCAGTGAGTTTATCCACTAGATATATGAATTCCTAAGGAACAGCTTGCTACAGTTCTTGTCGTAGCTTCCATCGTAAACCTGATTAGACCAGAATTATCTGCAATGTTCTTAGATGTTCTTTCAGTTGTATTAGAAGGTCATTAAATAATGGGCATATATTTCACAAGCTCCAGTGGGGTTTCATTTAATTTCAAACAGGTAGAGTGGGATTTCATGTTGCATTTTGAAATGCTAATTTTTGTATATGAGTTGGCAGATTCTCAACCTCAAGCCGCAAGAGTCTGGGTGAATAGATTTTATTACTAACATTTTTGCTGTCTAGTTTTTTATTGTAACAAATGTATTTTCCCTTTCAAGTGAGACCTTTTAATGGTTAGATTTTCAAGCACTCTTGCATTAGCTCTCCTTTCATTCCTGTGGTAAGATGGAATATTTAATTTTAAATATAGAGCCAGACAACAGTCACTGCATCAAATGTATTTCCAATAATTTGATTATGTTTTGGTCATACCAGTATTTTGATTCCCAACAATGGAAAGAGGTGGAACCTTACCTTCAAATTCAGTCTGTTGGAAGGGTGAATTGAGGAGGATTTCATATTGGAGTTCATGTTTATATAAAAGTCCAGTTTATAAATGACTTGCATGAGGGGAAGCAGTGCGGTCACAAATCTATGGTCAGAGTTCATACTTGACTCTAAATAAAGTTATGGGAAGGAGGGAAAAAACCTCAAACTATGTTCAGATTTTTTTTTTTTTTAAAGATCCCAAGGTTTTATTTTACGAAGGGATTTTTTTGTTTTTATTTTTGTTTTTGTGTTTTTTGCCTTTTTTGTAATCTGTCAAAGATTCCAGCCAGACACTTCATATCCCTTCTCGCAGTGCACCCGTTGCATGGGAACGTTTCTAAATGTTCTGAACAAAACTACCTTACGAATTCTAAATTTGGAAATTGCATCACTAAAATTCTCCATGTTGTACTATCAAATCTCAGATTTTATTTTAATTTGGCAGGAGACACTGTAATGTTTCCTGTGATAAGAAAAAGGTTTTATTCTTTTGTAATGCATTTCAATTTTTCGGCAAATAAATAGTATTCTATATGTATGGGAAACCAAAAACTCCTCCAGCAGAATTCCCCATGGTAGTGGACTGGGATAGCTGTTGGGAGGATGATTACCGAGTTTTTCCAGTGGAATATTAAATACTAGCAAATGGGTAATTAGGCCTTTTTATTAATCTAATGAATTACCTTGCTAGCAGTGCTTGTAACCTCTCTAGTTCATTTGTTTAGATGGCTCCAAATAATAAATTGCTTGCTTGTTTATACTCATAGCATGTAATTCTCACAATAGTTGGGCACCTGATGCAATAAAGGTTTCTGGCCTAGATCATGTGCTCTATTCTAAAAACTCACAAGAAATTGGAGGTTGTGGGTAGCATTTCCCTCTTCAAGGAACTGCTTCTTCAAGGAACCCTGCAGCTCTCTGCAAAGGCCTTCCCTGGCACCCGTTTGCTTGTATGTTTTTAATTCTCCTGATTGTTTTGTTAATATTAAAAATAGGATACTATGAGATATTTTTTCTTCCTGAATCTGCAGACAGTGGAAAACAATTCTGCTGAGGGATATGAAGAAATGAATGGCCCTATTCATTCAACTAGCCGTTAACTCAAGAATCTAAAGTGAAATATTCAGGAGAAACATTCAACTAAGGAGTTTATCCCACAATCCCTCATAACTTCCTACATCTCCCAGCTGACAAAAACCCACATGCCACTGCCAAAACCATAAGCTTCCTACTTTGTAATGTCTATAATTGCTTTACACATTTTCAGTACAAAATTCTTCCATATGTGACACATGGAATTTATCTGAGAGAAGTAAATAAATGTGAATATCAAGTAACACATTGAATTTTGTGGTGACTGTATTATTAAGTAAAGCAAGACATTTTGTATGTTGTGTGCTGACTTCATTTTTAATTAAGAAGGTGGTACTTTAATAGTTGAAGCTGCCACCATATTTCCAGTATAATACACTCTAGGTGTATCTACATGTGCACTTTACTGCAAATTGCCTAATTAGCTCCTTACTAAAACATCACTGTTTACAGGTGTGCTGGTATTAGGGTGCAGTAAATTAACTAACTTCTCCATAAAATAGTACTGTTGGGGACAGTACTCTCTTACAAAGAAGTAATTAAGTATGGTAAAACGCATGAGTAGACAGTGACAGGGACTGGCTTGGGCACTAGAGTACTAAATTGTGGTGACTGCGTACCACACAGCTCCACACTTTAGCACTTTCATGCCCCAGCCAGCCCCTCCATCACTCAACACTACCACTCACTGCTCATAGCTGACCCACACCTGCTGCTAGCCCAGGGCTCCTCTGCCCTAGCTTAAGTTGCTGCTGTCGTGGGCATACAGATAGATGCTGCATCTGGGAGCAGCTAACTCTAGCTTGACCTACTCCAGAGTTTATTGCATCACATTAATTTCACATGAAGATGCACCCTGGCAGTCACAAAATCTAGGAACTATATATTCAGGTGATCAGCTGAATGAAGCACTAATGATTTAAGAGGACAACAACCTCTGGGATTTTGTTAACTTTCCATAGCGATCTCTGGTGAATCCACAGTCTGGGAGGAATCTATTTCCCATGCTTCTTAGGAATGTCCAAACTATTTCCAGACATTTTGTTTTCCAAGTAACTTGACCAGTGTTTCTTTGAAATGTGGGGATCTTTCAAAGGGATTAAATAAAGGCTGTTTTGAATCAATGGCATACAAAGTTGAGCCAAGCTCTTAAGGCTCCCAAGTATGATAATCAAAGGCAACCTCACACCCATTTCTGAGTTTCTGTTAAGGTGTCCGGAAATAATATTCTAATGTAAGCTCTGAATAAAATAAAATGGATCTGTCAAGTGCCAGTTTACAATGTGATATGGTGCAGAGTGACATCCTGTAATCAAAAGAAAATATTCCAGGCTCTGTGCATCTTGCATGACAAAACTGACTCAACCAAAGCTGGTACGTTTCATTTTGCTTGCACAGGGCTATTGCTGCCATAGACTACATCTCTGCTTTGCTAAAATGCTGACAGTTGGGAATGCAGCAATGTATTGATGAACACCTCAAATAGGACTGCAAATCTCTGACTGGAATTCGGCCAGCGTTTGGGGTGTAAGGATTTTGTATTGCATCCATATCCAGTTTTAAATCTTTCTATCTGCCAATGGCCTGATTGTAAATTTTCAGTTATATATTTTAGGCAATGCAAAACTCAACTCCCTTGTATTCTTTAATATGTAAGAGGAGACTGACTTAGTGGGTAATGCTGCAGTTAGGAGACCTGGAATCCTTCATCAGACCAGCCAGGGATTTGATAAAGTGACCTGGCTGTCTGATCTCTCTGTTGTAGTTTCTCCCTCGGTATAATAGGGTAATTTTATAAAAAGCGTAAGGGTGATGGCAGGGGGGAAGTAATTCTTTAGTGTTATAAGGTACTGAGAGATCCCTGAAGCTGCAGTTGATAACTTATTTTGTAAATAATTTGGTGCTGACAGAGTCTCTTTGTTCTGTCTTTGTCTTGCATAATGATAATAATTGTTCATTTTGTAATTGCACTGAGGTTGTCCAAGCTGTGGATGAGGATTCTGTTGTGCTAGGCACTTTATAAACACAAACCAAAAAAAAATAACTCCTGGCCCAATCTTAGTTTGCAATCTAAGAAGAAGACAAGGAGGAATGTGATAATATTTATCAGAGCGATTGGAGAATCTGTCTCAGCAGGACAGCTGCTTGTGTGGGGCTGGCATGCCAAACTGGGGCTAAGCATTTTTATGCTATTACACAATTAATTATTTGTCTTTGCTCACCATAGATGTGCTGGATAAAGTTTCTGATTATAGACCAATGTGCTCATTTTACCGACACACTTTATTAAGTAATATGGGCCAAACTTAGAAGTTAGGCTCTATATATAGATGTAAAAACAAGCCCCCATTTATGTCACTCAGAACTCATAGTAGAGGTGATTTCTCTTATTAGACCAACTAGATTTTTGCAAAAAAAAAAAAAAAAGGTTTTAATTGCAAAAATCTAGTTGGTCTAATAAAAGATATCACCTCTACCACAAGTCCTGATTGCTTTTGCCTCTAGACCAATATAGCTACAACCTGGATTTATGTCACTGGCACGTCTTAATACTTCTCAAAATACAGTCACTGTTGTTTTAGTGTGCGAATCTGGATTTATGAACTAAGCTCCAAGATTTGAAAATACTGACCTTTGACCATGAGGGGTTTTTTTGTTTTGTTTTAACACAGAATTGCTTTAGCATTTTAAATGTGTGTGAATAGAATGCTGCAAAACACCTTATAATTGAGTTACTGTGCATATTGTGGAATGAATTTAGAAAAAGTTACGTTTTAGATGACTAGTACCAGTGAGACATTCAGAAAAGAATGTGGTCTCATTCTTGATTTTTGTCCTTGCTTTGAAATGATATGTCTGTGTTGTTTAGTTATACATACAACATGTACTTTGTAATAAATTTTTTAATATTAATAATACAAAAGAACAGATTTTGAATTAATTTTGAGCCCTAACTCAAGCTATGCTCCTATTGGTCCCATGGTTGAGGACTTTTGCATAATATGCACAACAAAATTATGAATACTTAATCATTTGTATCTTTTTAAAAAATGGATAAAATTCAGAAGTTAAAGAAAAATGTGGAAACATTTTTCTAAACTTGAGAGATTTGCTCCCTTATTTTCCTACCAGTTCTAATTAATTATGCTTATAAACAGTGACTGAAATTTAGAGCCCAATATTATTGAGCTTGTAAGATCATAATGCTTCAAAGATTTACCCAATTTTTTTTCTGCCTGTTTAATGTGCTGTTCCAGAAATTGTCTCAGAAAGTAGTATATCGCAAAAGGAATTCAGTTAATAGGTCAGAGTCTGCCCTTGTTTATTCTTTGTTAAGGTGATTTGTTTGGTTTTGCTATGGATTTATGGCAAAACTACATTTCCCATGATACACTGCTGATAACGCTTTCAGGCCAACTTTACTTGGTGGCTTGTTTTATATGTTTTAGTTTGCATACTGAGATCAGATTCAGCAGTTTGAGTTTGTATACCTGTGCAGATATATTTGATGGGCTTGGAGAGTTCCTGGTAACTTCAAAAACTATTTCCCCAAATGCACAGCTGATTTTTGAGAACAAATAATCTGTCCTTTTGGGTAGTTATAGCTGATAACTTAATGGTAAGCTGACCATAAGGACATCCTGAACATGCAGGACATTGCCCCTCACCCCTTCCCTCCACCTCTTCCTCTCCCACTCTCCAAAGTCAGCAGTGCTGCTGCAGGCAGAAAGAAGCAAGGCAGCATGGTGCATCAGGCAGGTAAGTCAGTGAGTAATTGTGCCTGCCTGTCCACCAACCTGGCACCCCATACCCCTGCATTTCCAAGGTGCCTATTTTAATTCTTACTAATTGGCTGGGACTGGCCTCTGAAATCCAGGACTGTATCAGCTAAACCAGGAAGTATAGTTACCTTACTTATTGGGATCTTCCATATTTAGAAGAATGATTGGAATAGGATGGCAAATGAGATAAAACCAGGGCAAAGCATGGCCTGATAATACTGAGAATATTTCTGCCAACCCTCACCCACAAAATAACATACCAAATGGCATGGTTGTCAGGGGTTTTTAATTGAATTTGTATGGGATAAATATGGCTTAATATAGGAAACATTATGGTAGGATCCTTGCATACGGTATGATCCTCATGAGAGGAGGTTTGCCAGAACACAATTGCAATATTGAGCTGTTTAAATGCTGTTACAGAATTATAATGTAGATAGAGTGAATATGTCCCATTTCTGATCTCTAATTAATCTGTGTGGTGAATGTGTAGTATGTCTCTGTTTCTCATTCCTCATTTTAACAAGATATCCATTCTGTCATCTATGTATGTTCCTCTTATTAGCAACTGTGGGAGACATACACATGAACATTATATAGCCTCTAATGTAACACAACATAGTTTGCTCTTGGTAAAGAGAATCTGGTAGATGAATAAAAAGGGCTTACAGTCAGGAAGTTTCAAATCCAAAGTGAAACTCCGGGTGGAAACAAGAATTGTGCAATTGCCCACATGAAAATAGTGTCAAAACAGCTGTAAAATGATGGTGTAATCTGAACAAGCCAAAATGCAAGTTAACTATGGGGGTGCTCAGAGTGAACTCAAACCTTGTTATATTTTGGTAGCGGCTAGAAGCCTCACCCAAATGTGGGCTCTGTTATGCTTTGCTTCATGGTAGTTCTTGCAAAAAACAACATAAAATTAAAATACATAACATAAGGAGTGCAAAATGAAAATATCCCCATCTTATAAATGGAAAAGCACGAAGATTAAATGACTTGCTCAGGATGACAAAGGGAGTCTGCAGCGAAGCCAAGATCCTGGGCCCAGATCTCCTCAGTCCCAGAGCAGTGTCTTAACCACAGGATCATTCTGTCTTCCAGAAACAAATTCTGTAAAACTACAGCTGTTGTAATAACTCTTAAAAATGTGCAATCACAGTATCATTCTCTGGTGTTGCTATGTCTGTTGCATGACTGTCAGTAACTGCAGGTGATGCCTAAATAGCTAAGATGAGCTGATAGCTTTTAAAGCAGGGTAGTAGGGAGACAGATCTTGATAGCTTCTGGATTTATCTGCATGATGCAAAGTTTGAATTCCTTTTGACAAAGCCACCTGACTGCAGGTGACCTTTCAGCCAGTTGCCCCTTCATATCGAGACTCTGTTGTTGCTTAAAATAAAGTGACTATTCGATAAGACTCAGGAAAATGCCTAAGGGCAACTCACTCCTGAAAAACAAACTAAACCCATCAGATAAAACTGCCAGGACTTGGGCTTTATCTAACACTGCACACTCTTTTATAAATTGATTCACTTTTCTGCCAACCCAACATGTCCATGAAATAGGCTGGCTGCTGCTACAAGTACAATTATTATTCCGCCTGAGGTGATTTGTGTGGTCTTAAAGCCCAGCAAACATCCATTTATACTCAAATAGATTGGAGATAAAGTAGACAGAAGTCGGCACTTCAGGCAGACAGTGATTGGCAGCCTCGCCATAACATGACAGTTTGAGACCTACCCCATGGCCTGATGGGAGTCTGCATCCATTGTATTGAAGCCGGACAGAGCTACAATGATAGGACTGTCGCCAGTGCTCTGTCATGAAAAATGATAACCTGAATACATGCAAATTTAAAGGCAGAGGAGTCTTAAACACAGCTGGAAGGGTATTACTAAGTTTGTAGATCATTGTTATGCATAAATATCCACACCCATATACAAGCAACTTACCTATTTACCGGCAGGCAGGTGATTAGTTTGCAAGGTATTATTTGATATAGTAGTAACCTTTGCTAGTTCTGCAATACTTAAAGTAGTCAATAGTAAACTTATCCCCTGAAGGTTATGATCTAGACCTTTTTTATTTCATTTGTTTCTCAGTTTGGGTGCTGATGATTAATGTATGAGAGACTATAGTCCATTTGTTAGAACACAACACTTTATTTTACTTGTTTTTCTCTGTAACTCATTGAGTGATCAAGCTTAGATTTATTCCCTCCGATGTAAAATGATGATAATACTACATCTATCTATCTCAGTGGCACATTCCAAAGGTTAAATATTATATATTCTTAAAGATTAGAGTTTTAGAGGAATGGATAAAATTATTGTAAAGCTATAGCAATTGACAGTAAAACTCTGGGGCAGATATAATACCGGAAACCAATTACATTTTTGTAATTGGCTAGAATTCAAGTGGATAGTGTCCATTTAACTGATTTTTCAGGGGAGTGTGAAACTAGTGCAATAACTCAATGAGAGAGAGATAAGTACAAATACACCATCTTTGTACTGTCATTACAAGGTTTTAAATGAATTACCCTCCCCTCTCAATGTAATACATTAATCAACTTGCCAAGTTGTGATGTGAGGTGGGGAAGCAAACAGCTTTCCTCTGAAGCATCTAAGGAGAGGATGCACAAGGTAGTCTGAGGTGCTATATTTAAGGCTAGTTTCTCTGTTTAGAAACAAAATGAACATTGCCATTGCACACTGAAGATTAAATTCATCTTTTGTTCATCCTATTATTCAGAATATTGAGTATATCTGGGGCTAGGAGGAGAAATCACAGACAGCACCATAGCCAAGATTCTAACATACACGCACACATACAGTCAAGCATCCAGCACATCCCATTGGGGTCTGGCAACAGGGGTTACTCAGTAATTTGGAAACCATGCATCACAAGTCTATACATTTTTTAATTGAAATGGACATTTAAGTCCTGGGATACAAATGGCATTCCAGGAAACAAGATGCAAACTAAAAAGATGTTGGCTTGGAAGTTCCAAGTTTTTTCCAAGAAGCTTTTGCACATTTCTTGCAAATTTTTTGCAGACTTCAATACTTAATTGAACAATGACTCAAATAGCATTCGTTCTGGCATTCTTTCCTGCATCAGGTAGACAGTTTTAGTTTAGAAATTGGAAATAGCAGTCTTATTATTGTCTTCTATCTGTAAGTAGATGTGCATTTCTGTTGTCCAGAGATTTAAGTCCCTGTTATACAAGGTTTCTTAAGCACCAGTCTGAAGTCAAGCATGAGTGGTCCCTTTGAAGTAATGGGAGTACTTGCATGCTTCATGTCAGGACTGTGCTTATTATGTACCTTGCTGGATGAGGGTCGAAGGGCTGTTTGGTTTTCATATGTCAACTCTATTTACAAAGAGATACTGGAGGAAGCCAGCAGTTTTGCAAATAATGATGTTTCATATGTTATTGATCACCATGGAAATCAGCTACTGTATTAGTTTAGCCAATTGTAAAGCTGTGAGAAGGGTTACGACTAAGTCATAGGTGGTTTAGTACCTGATCTGGCCTTCAGGCTCATGGTTAATGGTTTTGAGTATTACTAAATTAATACAATAAAACAAACAGGTCTTTTTTTTTTCTGCTGCTGGCACAGTGCAATGCTATTTAAAGTGTGAAAAGAATTCTGCTGTAAGAAACTGTAAGTGGCAGAATGGAGGTTTCCCAGGAGAGAAGACTTGCAATATCAAACTTACAAACAGTGGTGTCTGTGGAGTAAAGAGATACAAGAAAAAGTCATTGTCAAGAAGCATAGATCAATATTTGCTGTGGCAAATGCTGAAAAAAAGTACAATCAAGAAGAAAGATGCCGTAGCATTAAAAAACAAACAAACAAGATCTACCTCATTAGTTATACCATAGAAACGATCTTTTCTTAAAATGATCAATTGAAAGGGTTAGCACTTTGAAAAGAGATGAATGCACTGGCATCTTAATATACTATACAGATTAATGTTACAGTCTGATAATTTATTTTATTCTATTCACTCTAGTGTACAAAATAGACTAGTAATTAAATTAAAGTTGTTGTTTCTTTTAGTATTTGAGCTAGAGACCATCTTTTAAAAATGAATTAACCATGATAAGCATAGGTTTTACTCCTTAATCTGTTTTTATCTCCATAATCTTTTCTTATGATGATCTTTCTTATGCCTACAGCTCCACTCCTCTGTTGGTGTTCCCATTGGAAGGTGGTAGGCTAATACAATTAATTTCAGAGTGTAATCATTCAGAGGTAGACATAAAGAGGGTGTAATCCTTTTTTTTTTTCCTTATTTTATCATAATTTCACACTAACAGTTCTGGCACAATGAATACAATATAAAAACATATCTAAAGATATATAAAAGAGATATACTCAAAGTTAACCTTTTTGATTACATACCGTACACAGTCTAGTGTGTGCCCTAAGCAGCCTGTATAGCTATCGTCACTTTCCTTTTAGACAAAAATCTTAAAGGATCTAATTAAGGAATAAGCCCTAACCAGATGGGTTTGTTGCTGCATCAGTAAATATATAGGCTGGAGATAAATGATCTGCAGACTCAGTTTTAAACTATCCATGGATAATTCTAATTAAATTACCCTGCTAAAAGTACAAGAAAATATCATATTAAGCTCAGAGGATCTGACCCAAAAGAATTGCTGAAGTATGTTGCAGTGCATTAGTTTCATTGTGTAAGTTGGGTACCAATAGTTTCATCTGCAGGACTATTATCCTTCTTACACCTGGAATAACCTAAGGTCCTTGCTAGTGATGCTGATGGATCAAAATGCCTACAACCCACAAGTAAAGATATATGTTTTTTAATGATTCTCCCTTAAATTTGGGGATCTTGGTTTGATTTGTGTATTGTATTTTTAGAAATGAAACTAAATGGGAAGCATTAAAATAGCTGAATATACCAACAGATATTTAATAGATACCCAATGCTTATTTTCAGAAATGGTCAAACACTAGAATTTTAATAAATCAAAATTTTAGAAAAAGTCAACCATGGTCTTTTAATGAAAATGTGATTTGGAATTAAATGTTATTTTTCAATATAAACAACTTTTCATTTTCATTTTGATTAGCTTTAACTAGAGAGCCTACCTCCACAACATCTCTGACTTACGCATTTACATAATGCCCTGCCTGTCAACGTGATACCTGTCAGAGCCTTGCAGAATGTAAATAAAGTTGTCAAGAATCTCCTCCTTTTCACTAGGGCAAATTTGAATTAGATTTTCCATCCAGTAATTTTTATTGTTTACCATGAGAAAGTGAAGTGGAAAGGACAGGGTTTTGCATTTTGCCCAGAATGGATTAATGCCCATGGTTACTTTCAGTATTTTGGGGAACAAGTTCTATACAAGGTCAAACTCCCAAGTAAGTTACCCACAGCTGTGAGCATGAGCCTAATAATCAAGTGCCCTTGATGAGTGCAGACAATGTTCTTTGGGTAGATGTGACATCTTTTATGAGACCAACTAAAGAGTTGGAAAATTTGTTCTTTGCAAGCTTTAGGGCACAAATGCCGTTTCTTCAGGCATAGGGCAAGTCTGTTGATGTCTGTGTGCTTTCTTGGGTAGAATAGAAGCCAAAATGCAAAATACAGGTCTATGAGAATGCAAATTCATGTCAGTTGTTTTAATGAGTGCAGTTGTTTCATCATTTTTAAGCAAGAAGCTAATTACAGACTTTGAAGGCTAGGACCAGAATTTAGAATTTGATCCTCTGTTCAGTTTGGAGACAACAGCAGACTGTCCAAAGCAGTGGATAAGTGTGCAGTAGCTTTTGCTAAATATGGTCTTTAATGGAAACTCCACAGTGAGGTGGGGGAAGGGAGGGGAAGTGGGGTAATCATTTGAATCAACTGAAGGTCAATCTCATCATGAGATGAGTGCCTGCAGGCTCCCATGACTAGAAATAAGAGGCTCAAGATCTGCCCTTGTTGTTTTTGCATTGCAGCAGTTTTTGGATGCTCATTGACTCATGGGCATGAGCCTTACCTTAGCATGTACCTTAGATATTTTAGGTACAATTTTTCTTAAAATAAGGAAAAAAGGGTTGCAATTCATCTTTAAGACACAGAAGACATGGGGCATATCCAGACAAGCATGCACATGTGTTTCCTTGGGGGCAAATAGCAGTGACACATAGCAGTGGTGTGACTCTGGTGTGCAGCAGGTTGCTGCAGGTGGGGTAGAGAAAGCTGGGGCCAGAAACTGTGCTGGCCCCAGCAGTATTACAGTGGTCCTGGGGGCCTCCCAGGGTTCTAGTGGCAGTGATCCGGTGTGTGGAGTATGGTTAGCAGCCAAAGTGTGACTCAGGCTGGCCAGGCTCCAGTTTTGAGTGGCACACACTGCTGCCATGTGCACCACCCCACTCCATTCTGCTGTGGTTTTTTTGACACTGGGATCTCTGGTGTCAAAAAAGCCTGCCACACTGCAAATGATTGGTGTTGCAAATGCCAGCATGTGCAGCACTTGTGGTTTGCAATGCTGCAGTCTGGACATGTGCGCTCGTCTGGACAACCACGTGGTGTTTGTGCGTGCTGCTAGACAGTTCTGCTAACGCAATGTAATGTTACATGATTAGATTCTTACCAAGCCATATATATTTTTCAGAAGTGAACTTCTGCTTACTGTCTCTGTGCGACTGAGGAAAGGCAATAGGTCACTAGAGTGGAATATTTACCCTGGATGTTTCCAGCACTTAATCCAGAATTGCTTCATCCTTGGAAAAGTACAAAAAAGACTGTGGGTATAGGTGCATTTTAATCCTGCTAACACATATGTTATCAGCCTCACTGATGTGGTAATTTAATTAGCAGAACACTAATTACTAGAGCTGTGGGATCTTCACAATTACATCTTGTAAACAAGCTCTTTTTTTCTCAAAATAAAATAGCAAGCCCTGTGAATTCTCCTTGTGCACAATCCTCCTATCCATGCCACTATGCTAATGTTTTCCTCCCAACAGGGATGGGAGAAATCCTAATTTTGCCTGTGGACTTTCAGGCATCTCTTTACAGGCACATTTTTGCATTCTATCCCCTTTTCAGCTGTTTTGAAGTGGCTTTATCTTAGGTCTTTCTCGTCCTCAAAGACATTCATTATCAGCTACCACAGCATTTCTTAGACACTGCTGGTAGGACTCCACTTCACAAACTAACTCAGGCCTATTCCTCCTCTCCGTGTTCTTGGTTCTACCAACCAGCCTAGAATAAAGGCTGTGTGCCAATTCGATTGTTTGGGGTATTTTTCCCCTATTCAGTAGAATTTCCTTCACACACTATTTTATTCATTCTTTCATCAACAAACCTCCCTTTCCCAATTCAAGAAAGCACTTAAGCACATGGAAATCCCATTGTCTTCAGGGGGGTTTAAGGATATATTTTAAGCATGCTTACTAAACAGGGATGCTTTTCTGAATTAGGGCCTTAATTATTTTTTGTTTACAAGAGAGACCTCTTTTTTTTAATGTAGCTGCTAAGGGTAAATAATTTTTGAATAGTGTCTTTTTCTTTCAGTCACTATGTGCGCAACAACGGAATTTAATGTCTTCACAGGTTTTTCCGTATTTGCAATACTTTGTAGCCTCACTGTATTTAGTTGACATCTGTTTCTTTGCATCTTACAGAGTACAAAGTGAAACCTACCCAAGTACTGAGTGGCCCATTTCAGTATCCAAAGCATTTTTTTTATTATTTCCCCCAAACTGTAACAAAAGAGGGGTTGTCTTCTTCACTCCCTTGATAGGTTTTAAATTTAGACCCAAGGCGATTATATGCATCTGACAGGCTAAGGTATAAAGCAAAATATATTTGATATCAGAACTTAAATGAATCACTGGGACAGGAAACATGTATGAATATTTTCTTATGAGAAAAAGGAGTGTTGTCAGATTTAACACCCATCATCTCATTTCATCACATGAGCTGTCCATCCTAGATTGTGATTTGAAGAGGACAAGGGTAAGTTAATTGTAAAAAGTGGATATTTATTAAAGCAAGTTTCTTGTATAGAATAAAAAAGAAGAAAATAGATAAATCTTTAGGGGATCAGTGAAGTCTTTGAGATTTTAATTTTTTCTTTTTACTATTTTAAACAAGGGGCTTTTTGCTTAAAAAATAAACTCCATAGCATATCTAAAGCAGGGATGACAATTTGGGAGGATATTAGCTGACTAGGCACAGACCAAGACTTTATTTAAGTGCAGTTAATGTTCTAATTTTATACACTGATCTTACAAACACTTCAACACATATGTAATTTTATCACATGGTTAGTCTTACCAAAAATCACTGGGAAAACTCACAGACATAAAGTTTAAGTATGTGCATATGCTTTTTCAGGATCAGTATTTTATTAGTCATCAAGAAAACAATTTATCAACTGATGATGTTATTTGGATTCACAGTGGGCACTTTCACATGTGCTCCCCGGGGGGAGGGCAGGGGCAATGCTTTAATTAGAGCAGCTCCAAAACCGTTCTAACTAAAGCATCTCTGTATCTCATGTATCAGAGCCCCTGCGCTTAACAATGGTGGTGGAGACACTTGAACTAAAGCTTATTCGACAGGCTTTAGTTCAAACACCCCCACTGCCATTTTTAAGTGCGGGGATGCTGATACCCAGGCTCCAGAGGCAGCTGGACCATGATAATTGCCAGACTTGATTAACTGAATCTGCTGCAATGCACTGGAATTCCAGCACATCAGAGCAGCCTCTGTGCTCATATATAGGTGCCCAGAAGCATTTGTACAGGTGATATAAGAACTCTAATGAAGCTTTTTTTTTTTTTTGACCAAATTTACGAAAGACTTTTCATGGGGAGTTAAATATCACTTCTATATTATTTGTTAAATACCATTTCATCAGGACTGTTATTTTTACAAAATGAATATTAGGGATTTATTTAAATTTTACTTGTCTTCCTTTCTTGTCTCCCAGTTTCCTTTTAATTTTTTCCTTGTCTCTGATATATTACTGCAAGTACTGTCAAAACTTAAGGTATTCCATGAGTCTTAATATTATGCTTCAGTGGCTTTTCTGTTTTCACTGGACTTTTCCTACTGGAGCTTCATTTTTCTCCAGACCCTTTTTTTTTTCCCCTATGCCTTTTCTGTTTCTACTTGCTAAGAAACAATGGTCAGCCTTAGTTTGTGGACATCCTGTTACTATGCATGTACTACAGCAGAAGACTTCGGAGGAAAGAGAAAAGATTGTTTTTCTTTTAGGTCTAGATCAAATTGGTTTCTTTAAAAATATCAGGCAACAATTATCATCAGTTTATCATGATGTTGCATGTTCTAAAAACGCAGGGGAATGAAGATTCTTTACAAAGACAAATGCAACACTCATGCTGACACACACAAGCTTCTCAACTTGGAGGCTGAGGGTAAGTGGGTGGGTGGTGGCATTTGTTAACTCAGTCTCACACAATATAAAATTACTTTATGAATATTGCCTCAATCAAGTACTAAGAGTGAAATCAGGGTGGAGAGTCAGGAGCTCTTAATTCTCTTCCTACTTTGCCCAAACCTAACTTGAATCTTTCCCCCAGCTCAGTTCTTAGAACAGGAGAAAAGATATGTTCTGCACATTGACAAGCCATCAAAGTGCCCCTTGCATGGAGGCTTTATGCTTAATATTTCAAGGCCTGTTTTTTCTGCCAAATTAACCTTAATAAGCAATGGAAATTTCGCCAAAAATAACTGCAAAGTTCAAAGGTTCTTGAATGTGCAACTTTGTATTTGACGATCATCAAATTCTTTAGCTCCTCCTTTCCTATAACCATGATTCAACTGCAGCATGGATACACTAGACAAATTCAGTGCTCAGTTGCCTCTGACTACCACGACTACTTGTAAGGGCTTGCAGGTAAGAGTTTTTTAGGCATGTATAGTGCTAGCCTAGCTTAATGTTTCCCTCAAATCCAATGGGAGTTTTAATATTCATTGGCTTCAACAAGAGGGATGCACCTGAGGGTGCTGAATCCAGTGGAAGGCAAGGGGCTGGTGGAGAGTGGTAATGGCATTCAACTCCTGGATTCCAGAACTGCACCAGCCTGTGGGCCACCCCTTAAACATGGTGCCTGAGATCGCATGAGGGTGTAAAGTGAAGATTTCAACCTTGACAAGGATAGCAAATTTCTTTGTTTTTTTAAATGTAATTCCTAGTACTCTTCTTATTGCCACTGGTAGTTTCACTGACATGAACCTTAGTATTTAAACTAGTGCAAGTTCATGTGGAAACTTTATACTAACTTTTAGCATTATATGATTTAAAAACATATGATATGATTTAAAAAAAAAAGATTAAGTTGAAATGAAGCCTTTCTTAAATGAAATGTGTGTCTGCCCACAGCAGATTAGCTAACTAAATTCAAAATCACAACTTTGCACTCCTATCAAAGCAGTGCAAATTTTATTATAATAATACCTTAGAAGAATTCTTCCTGTTTGTCATTTGTGGAAGTCTCAACAGAATTAGACCCTTGGTGTGATACTCTTTCTGTCATTAAGCCTTGCCTTGGCACACATTTTGCAGTGGTTTTATCTATCTTGGTTATGGATATATTTGATTAGGAACATTTGTATTTAATGGAATCATTTTATCAGTGCAACCACTAGTGCTGATGGAACTATACAGTATAGTTTATTTCCCTTCTAATTATAGGAATAAGCTACCTCACTATAAGCATCTTAATACTACTAGACTAGTGTCCACATTACAGGATTGTACTGCCTTAACTCTGCTAGTGTGATGAGAAAATAAAGCACAAATCAGAAAGCTAGTCTTCATTCAATAGCCTGATGATAGCCCCAGTCAACCAGAAATGTGATGCATCTCCAATTGTACTGTATATGTATGAATAGTGTCTTTCCTACCTGTTAGATCCATTTTCCATTCACTTTATGCATCCTCCCAGTTGACTGAATCAGATTCTTATTCTTATAATACAAAACGTCTCAGAACCTTTACATTCCACACTCTGAAGATGACTGACTAGTGCTTGCCAGCAGCTATATTGCAATAATGCTTTTTCCAGGCTAAATTTCATGTGTGTGTGTTGTGTGTGTCTGAAAAGCATTAAACGAAATTGTTGAAAAATCAGGGCAAGCAAGGTAGAAACTATCTGCCTTAGTCTAGATTGCCAAACCAAGTCAGGCTGAACACATGGTAGAAGGGAAGATTTTATAGCTTATGCCAGAATATCCATGCTTCAGTTACCAGCAAGTATAATCTGCAGTGAGACTGTGGAAGAGAAGAATCTCTTGATTTTTGCAGCATGAACACACATTCATTGGTGGCTATCATGACACTCCATACCCACACTTTTGTTGTAGATTTTTATTTTTTTTTGTAATATCTAACCTTTGCCCTGAAAACTCTTTATAAAAGTATTTAAGGAAAAGTGAGACTTTCATAAATGTGCTGGTATCATTGCTTATTGTGAGGCCATTTCTATTGTTTATTAATACCATTAGTGTTCAGTACTTAATTCTAAAATGAAAATGCCATAATGATTACCCTTTCTGAGTTCTGGTGGCATATTTTATACTGACTCTTCCTCTGTGTGGTTTTTACTCAAAATAAGATGAAAATTTGGTTTAACACTGAGGGGCAATGTATCTTAGGTATGCATTGCAGCAGTTTCCATGAAAAGTGCAGTTGATGAATTCTGGCTTTTAAAACACTCTGATGTACACAATCCAGGTTTCCGCAAATGAGAGACAGAGTCATATCTTGTGATGTAAACACCTTTGCAAAGTATAACTTTTTGCCAATGGATTAATCCCTTAATATTATTTGTATCATATTGGCATGTAGACTATGTCTACACAGTGCAAGACCTTGCTACAGAGAGGTACCTGAGCTCTCGTTGCCTGTTTGGGCTCCTGAACCGGAAGCCATTTATTCACAGACATTTGGGCTTTGTACAGATGTCACACTAAGAAATTTGGGTGTTTAGATTGGGTTAAAAATGGCCTTCTGATCTAACTCAGTGATTAGATAGGTGCTGGGAGCCTGACCTAAGGTAAATCAGGGCATGGGGAGAGACAGGTAGGATCAGGTAACTAAGGGGGTCCGTGGTGGGAAGTCCTTGGAGGATCAGGGTGTAGCAACGTCTGTGAGAGGGCTTGGAGAGATTTGGGGGTTGACAGGATCAGAGAGTCTCTTTAATCTCCCAACCCCCTCAGATCCCTCCAGTCCTGCTCTGATGCCACTCAATTGCCCTTAATCCCAGAAACTGTTCCCAGTGCTGGTTTTACTGGCATTCCCCAGTGCCAGGAGCACAACTTTGTGGAGGAGGATTTGATGGGATTGGAGAGACTCCCCTCCCAACCAGAGCCTATTTTTAGCCCCTGACCCCCTCCAGCCCAAAGCGAACAACCCCCCTCCAACCCTTCCCCCCACCCTAACTTACTTCATTTGGCTCCCTGTACTGGCCAACACTGGTAACACTGGCATCAGGAATGGCTTGTGGGATCAGGGGACTTGGCAGCCAGGGGGAAGGAGGTTGCTGTCTAGGGGTGGGGGGGGGTTCCATCTGGGAGGTGTGCTAGGGGGCTAAAAATAGGTAGCAGTGGTGGGTAGGAAACATGCTGTCCTGGAGATGGGGCTAAGGCTGGGGCCAGTGGTGTTAGTTTGGGTATCTCTGCTGATGCAGTCTTGTGCTGTACTGATGTACCTCTAGAGATTCTGACTAAGGCGATTCTCCATTGACATTGTCATGAACCTCACCATATTTGCAGGGTCTGTGTGAGGTTTCATTGGAAATCCAATGTTTTGCTGTATTCATTCATGTTGTTTTTATCATTGTGTAAATTGTTATGGTGTCTCTATATACCTTTATTATTTTGGACATGATTTAGTGATGAGAACTAAGAAATGCATAATTAAGGAAAAGTGAGTAGGCAAAACTGCTAAGTATCTCTTCCCATTGTGTCAGTAGGGCAAGGGTGGGCAAAACAGCAGATGCAGCTGGTGGCCAAATTAAATTTCTCAGCAGCCCCTTCCTATGATGCTGAGGCTGGTTTCTGTGGAGACCCCAGGAGTGGTGGGACTGTGACAGTGCAGGACCAGTGTTTTCATGGAAACCAGCCCCAACAGCACTCACAGGATGCATGGCTGGGCAGGGAGTTGCTCCAGCACCAGGGCTGGGATCTTGCAGTGGTGATGGCATGGTCTGGAGCCTGGAAAGAGCTACGATCTGCTGTGTGCATGTCCCTGCACGAGGAATACAGGCAGCTGATCACAGCTCTGCCTCAGCTCCAAACCTCACTGTCACCACCACAAGATCTCAGCCCCAGAGCAGCTCCCCACCTTAACATGCACTCTGCCAGAGCTGCTGGGGCTGGTCTCCATGGAAACCCTGGCCCCCCACTGTCACAGCTCTGCTACTCCTGGGGTCTGCATGGAAACCAGCTGCAATAATGCAGGCAAGGGCAGCTGGGACATGGAGTCTGCCATTGGCCCAGTATGCAGGCCAGACTTTGCCTGCCCCTGCACTAGGGCAAGTACATTTGCCATGTCTAATCACAGACAGAAGTGAGCACAAATAGGATGAGCACCCAAGTTACTGTCTTGTAGTTATTGTCCCATCAGCCAGAGGAATACCAGGTGCCCTAAGAAGAAAAAAACCCCTGGATTCTAAGAGACATGAGAAATTGGGACAATTGATGATGAATTACTGGTGGGGGGCAGGGCTTGGAAGAATTGTACTCGCTCCCTGTTAAGAGGCCAAGGACTGGACTTTCTCAGGATTTGGATGAATGCACATCCCCAGCAGTCATAGCTGACAGAATCAGCAGGAAGGCTGATCTCTCAAAATACTGGCCGGTCTCTCTGAAGAACTAAGTGGTAGTCAAATAAGGGGGTAAGAAACTTTTTTTGTCTTTCTAGTATCTTAAAACTTCTAGTCAGTTGATTGTGTATGATTCTTTTTTCCCACATAATAAATTGTTGTTTTTTTTCCTTACTGACTGCCTGTGGTAAAGAGGGCTGGGTGAGTGAATGTGAAGACAGAGGTAGAGGCCCCAGTGCATGAAACACAGCTAGAGGCTCGGGTGTCATTATGGGGGAGTCTGAAGCTGCAATTAGTGTCCTTAAGGCAAGATTAGGGCCTGTAGGGCTCCAATTAGTGCCTGTAGGGCAAAGTTAGTGCCAACAAAGTGGAATAGTTTTTTAGAGGACTGAGTAGGACCAAGGTTACAATTAAATGAGTCAAGTAAGATTAAAGGCAGGATCACTCCAGGACTCTGGGGCAGCATCCCAACATGATACAAGATTTACATTAAGGTATAGCAAGTGAGATAGCGGGGGGTTATACTTAGGAACTGGAGTGGGACGTGATTAGTGAAACAATCAGGAAGGACAGCTGCCCTCAAGGGCTGGTCATGTTATACTCATCTTAGGTCACATAGTACATCACTGGAAGGGCCAAACATTGAACCTAGGCCTATGCTGCATCCAGTTGTCTGTAGAACTATTGTGCTCCCTAGTATCAATAAGAGGTTTATAGCCTAGTTACTTCTGTCACAAATGTATTGCATTAACACAACTAACTGCCAAGTAATGCACTAACCAATGTAAGCAAAGGTCCCAAGATTGTTCAGCATATGGCTATGTAATGAGATGTTTCACCCAACTACATTCCTAGAAATCAAAACAGCAGTGGATCTGTACCATTCTTTTTGCTAATATAATAGGAACATGTAAAGAGGAGAATTCAGCTAAAAGATGCACATCTACATGCCTATCATTGGGTTCCTAAACAAGAAAATGCCTTCTGACTTTTTTGTTCCCCAAGAATGCTGACCACCTGCAAAGCTCACTGGAGGTGATGGGAAGTGCAGGTAATCAGCACCTTCTGAAAATCATGCTAGAGCTTCAATTTAAGATAAGACCTAACCTAAATATAGGAGCTAGGTCATAGAGACCCAGGATAGAAAATATCAAATTATATTGCAGTACTGCAATTTTCTTTGCTTTTAAAAACAACTCCTTTCTGCCCCCACCACCCCCCACCCCTCCACACACACTCTGTCCTCTAGGTATATTTTTTTAATGATACCCTATGCCAGTGCATATTCGGAAGCAGAAATAAAGCCATAAAAATAGCAGTAGAAAAAAAGATTATGGTCTAAACATTTTAATGATATCTATGACTCAATCCCAGCCAAAATCTATATAGTACAAGATGGTATACTGTAGTAAGCAAATTAATAAGCAGTGAGCTTTCTGTATCTTTCCAATTAGGGTGCATATCAATTTATCTTTATGGAAATGTTGCATAGTTTATATTTTTTTAATACATTATGACATGTAAAGGGAGTCTACTAACTGGAACATAAGGTCCCCTGAGGCTCAAACACATTACTTAACCAGTTGTGCTAATAAACCTTTATAAACTACATCTTGCCTGCTCAGCTCTTAGCAGAGCCTCAGAAGCACAACCTGCTTAAATTTATGGGAAAACAACAGCAGCATGAAGAAAAATAATCACGAAGAGGGACCAGGGAGGGAAGGAGTGGGGAATGGGATCACATCCCTCCTCCCCACTGAGAAGACAAATGATGAGGATCTGTTTCCAAAACCACCATATTCCTCTTCCTTTCTAAAACAAAAATTAATCCTAAGGAAAAAGAATTCAAAGATCATAAAGCAGGGAGAGAGAGAGGAATTGATCTTGGATACAAGATGGGATTGAGTTATAATATAACAAGTTACATACAGGTCTTTTCCTACTGAAAGGCAGAGCCAATTGATTTATTATCATGACTCCCAGCTTGCATTTTTTTAGGAAGGAACTGTAGATACTAGGTAGCACGTCTCTTTTGATTTGCCACACTACGTCTTAATTACCAATGCTAGAAGATCGTGTGTAGTATTTTCTAACTTCAAAGGCTTCAGCAGCTTAAACAGCGTGAGTGGATCAGATTTGTAAGAATGCAGAGTGACAATGATATGGTGTCTTCATATTTTAGAATTGTCAGTTAATTTTTTTATTTATTGTACATCATAGTGGAAATAGGCACACAGAAAAGATAATAAGTTTATTCAGCATTCTCTCCTGCTATCAGAGGAATTGAAAACATCCCCTTTTCCAAGAACTGGGATTCAGAGCTTCCACCAAAATGATTTTAATTTTATTCCAATGGAAATAGCAAATGATATAAAAACATTTTTATTGTAAATATCATCTTGATTTTTCTCCCACTTGTGTTGATGTAAATCAAAAGCAACTCCAGCAAAATCAGTGGAGTATTACTGGAGTAGAGTTGGTATAAATTGAAAAGAATTTATTCCTTGAATGATACTATCCAAAACACTGCATGGGGAGAATGTTATTTTTATGAATACTTGTTCAATAATGCACTTAAATATGTGCTTAAGTTTAAGCATGTACGCTATCCTTTTGACATTAGTGAAAATGCTCACAAAGTGAAAATTGAGCTTATGCTCAAAAACTGTGTTACATCAGGGTCTGATGTCAATCTTTCATAGAATCCCATAGCAGTTAAAAAGATGAAGAAATTGTACTAAAACTATAACTGTACAGGATTTTTTTTCTCTGCAGCTCACAGAGTGAAAGATTTTGCGTCCATGTACTATGAGCATTTCAGAAAAATGCAATGATTCATACATTTAAAATTACAAGGTGGGGGAAATGGATAAGATGAAAGATCTGAATAAGAATGTGGCTATTTGATTTCAAATTATCTATATTCATGATGTTGTAATAGATCAAGTACGCAGCCACCAATCCTCTCGATCATGGTGTATGCATAAGAGGACTAGTTACCAAGACCTTTGTATGTGCCTAAGGCAAAAGTAGGGAGGAGTAGAGGCTGCCCATCCCCTGCTTTACAGCATTGAGAGAGAGAATCCAAAGGTCAGACTGAGTCCTCAGTACCTCAATGGTTGTAGAGCTAGAGAGCAACAGATAAGTACTGCTGCTGATTGCCTAATGCCTCAGAGAAGATGTGTTTTTGTCTGAGTGATGTCCTTTAGACTTTCTCCAACCAAGGAGTACCCACAAGGCAGTGAGGGTTAGGATTTTGAGGTGACCTATGCTCACTTTACTCTGATGGTTGCAACAGATCCTATAATTTTATAGGAGCTACCCTGCCATGAGTAACCCCACCACATTGCCACCAGGCCCTCCAGTCAGATTCAGTTTACGGTCATACCCAGGACTGAAGTTTTCCATATATTGAAACAAATTATTCAGAGGGTTGTCTTATAGTCATGGTTATCTTTTATATTCTAGTAAAAACAATATTTTGAGATTGCTGGGGAAAGGTTCTATGGAGATTCACAGGAATCATATTCCTGTTCTTCATGGAACTCTAGGTAAATTTTATAGAGAAAGTGAAATGATTATGAGAATACTCCATATTTAATAACTTATACCTTTCCAGTGACAACAAACAACATTCTTGTTATTGGGAACAGTCTCTTTTCCAATACAATAGGCATACATGGCAACCTGCTAAGAAAACCATTCTGGGTTATTGAAGGTAACTTGAAAACAAAACAGAACTATGAAGATGACTCAATAATGTTGGCAAGAAGTCAAACATCAGAAATGCACACAATGATAGAAATGACTTTGGAAAGAGGAGGAGGAGTCATCTACTACAGCAATATGAAACATATTGGGGTTCATTCTACATACATGAAATCCTGAGTTAGGCCTTTCATATTCTAACAGAGATATAGTTAATTTTAACCTAGTTACTTCCAAGTCTTTCTTTTCTTGTACCCCATGAAAAGTAAAGGGGTCTATCTACATGTGCAAATACTGATGAATGAGTGAGTTTACTCTGGAGTAATTTACTTTGGAGTAAACCCACTGTAGGCAGGCATCTACACATGCAAGCATTTGGGAGCAGATTTGCTCCCACCCTGTCCTGTCCCCCTGCAGCAGCCAGGGGTACCTCTAGACTCCCCCTGGGTGTTAGCCCCAGGGCTGGCAGGGAGCATGGGGTGAGGAGAGACAGCTCCTAGTGGGGCTAGGGAGCTGCCTGCTGCCAAGGCTGGCTTTGCCACCGGACACCAAGTGGAGACAATGTCCCCCTGCCCTGGCAGCAGGGAGCTCCTGGCCCCAGCTTCTCAATCAGGGGTAGGGAGTTGGAAAGAGGTGGGGGAGAGGATCACATCCCATCACCCTAACCTAAACCACCAGTGGGACAGCTAGCAGTGAGCCCATGGTTGGAATCCCCACTCAGCCAGGAGCTCACTGCTAGCTATCCCACTGGCAAATCAGGGCAAATCAGGAACTGGGTCCTGCCCCTCTTCCACAGTTCTTTCCAAGCCCCCAAGCACGTGCAGGCTTCCCTGCACAGCCCAGGGCTGGTTGGGAACTGTCCTGGTCTAGGGAAAGTCCCAGGTAGTTCCAGGCTGGGCAGGGAATTCTTCCTGTGCAAGAAGCTCCTGGTTCCAGATGCACAATCATGGAGCAGAGAAGGGGCTGGAAGCTTCCTGCTGCCAGGGAAGAGGGACATAGTCCCTGCCCAAGCTCCATTGGCAGAGCCCACCCTGGCAGCTGCCAGCTCCTGGGAGCAGGGAGCAATCTCCTGCCCCCTGCTGCCCAGCTGACCTGGAAGCAAATTTGCTCCCAGTTGGCCGTCTACATGTGCCTTACTGTGTAGTAATTACTCAGCAGTTAATTTGCTACTTGCATTTGCTGGTAGCAAATTAATTGCTGACCAGAGCAAATTATTGCACAGTAAGGGTCTGCACATGTAGTCGGTGACATTTACTATGCAGTAATTTCATCTACTGTGCAGTAAAGTGTGTCGTGTAGATGTACCAACAGTGCTGCAAACAAACTCCAACACAAGATGCCCTGGAAAAACTGCCTTCATCTCTTTTACCTTCTTTGCATTCGTTTTCTTTACATTTGTTTTTTTTTCCTCCTATTTTATTTTTTACTTGTTGTTTTTATTCTCCCCAACTTTGTACTCCCACTTACCAAAAAATGTAAATGAATGTAAATGGGTAGCATGTTTTATCTCATGTCAGTAACTTTAAGGGATCAAAGGCTTCTTTACATAGGACACACATGAAAGTTAAAGAAAATTTACTAAAGGTGTTAAGCTACAGTGATCTAAAGACACTTTACTCCTGAATGAAAGTGTCCACTTGGGGGTTTAACACACAAATGTGGGCTCATGAAATAAGTTAGGATCTGAATTTACAGCCCATCTGCTGTAACTGCCTGTATGCACACTCTTACATTACATAGCTTAAGTCATTTTTACTGAGGGGTAAACTACCTTGCATTAACTGATAGGCTATTACTTTACCCATAGCTGTGGGAGCATATTTGCAGTGGAGGCAGAAGTTAGCAAGTTTCTTTTTTCTTGTGCCTCTTACCCCATCTTTCTGAAGAAGTCTGGACTGATTGCCAAATTGGCAAACATTATTTTCAAATCCATAACACTATTTGGACTAAAAGGAACATGTTTAGAAGATTTAGCCAAGAGATGTGTATAGACAGGCATAAAATTAAAGACAGTGTTTCTCTTAATAAGTGAGAGAAAACATATTGAAGTGAAAAAAAAATCCATGAACATCCATAAAAGTACTCCCCTGTCAGGACAAGTCCCATAAATGTTAAGGGCTTCTTTTCACATGCACTATGCAAGAAACGTTGATCCTGGCCTAAAAAATGTTTTCTTGTACTTAATTCAAAACTTCTTTCAAATAATAAAGGCTTAGCAACATGCAAGATACATGTAGCAACATATTTCACATATCATTACTATAACAGTATAATATACTCCTCATCATCACTGGAACAATGTTGGATTTGATCCATGTATTTAGACTGCTACACTAAGTCATTAATATAATGAACAAAAATTGTAAAGCGTATAGCTAAGATTTTCTTTGCTCCATCTGTGTAATCTAAGATATAAAGTGTTTCTATATGTTATTTTGTGTTAAATTATTTTAAAATGGCATAGCTGCTTATAAATGTTCTATTGGAGAGACAGACATTTTTGATAACTCTTACAATGAAGCATAGCTGAAAAGCCATTCTATACCTTGCCA
This sequence comes from Caiman crocodilus, assembly GCA_030014935.1. NCBI lineage: Eukaryota > Metazoa > Chordata > Crocodylia > Alligatoridae > Caiman > Caiman crocodilus. Next base: position 38,771,831 of record JAGPOW010001918.1, on the reverse strand, counting down.
TTTTATGAAACTAAGTCTATAACCAGTGCTTTGGTTGAAAAAATCTATTTTCCTCCTCTAGCATATTTTTTTCAATATTTACTCTCCGTGATGTAACACAAAGGAAAAAATATTTGGCTCCTCCAACAGCACCTATAAATCTAGATAATCAGTATCAGCAGAGTAAACAAGAAAAAATATTTTGGTAAAACATATGAGAATAGTTTTAGGAGGTACAGTATTGATATACTAATAAAATCATGCTTGTAAAAAGGATATTTTTTCTTGTATAGGGCACTTTCCAGTGCATGTTGTTTTAAAAAGTGCTCAGCATATAAATTTATATATGTTTAATACTTCAGCATTATAGGCATTGATTTATTAACGCTATCTGCCAATACTGCAGTTGTCAGGATATTATTTTGAATATAGTGTACTGTACTTGGGTATATATACATCTTTGTCGACTAAGTTTTCAGTGCTCTTGTTTTTCCACAAGAAGTAACATCACATAATGATCACCTTCCCATTGTTCCTCATGTGGGATTCCCTGTCTCGCATTATTTTTTATATTTTAACGTGGGACTTGTTTAATTAAGAAATTGAAAGCATTTCAGTGAATAATATAGTGAATAATAATAAAAAAAATTAAATAGTCCACTCTACTTAATTGGGACATATTTAATCAGGTTTCTCTTTATTCAGGAAGAACTGATTTCAACCTAAAGGCAATAACTGTTGGTTAATTGGAGTAAACAGCTGACAAAGCAAAGAGAAACCCTTAAGCCCTCCTGCCCTCATCTACCTCACTAGATTGCTACCCAGTTTTTTCCCCTTTATCTCTAAGCTTCTTGCAGTCTATTCCTACTGTGCAATCTGTTCTCATTTTCCTTTGCTCTGATTCTGCAGTCTGTTATTTTTCACCAGGGGGAGGGCGTTGTAATTTAGATTTTACAGAAACTATGGTTGCCAAGGTCACCACCAACCTCTTGGCTTTATCCATGTCACCTCAGGCACAATACCTTCTCTGCTCCTGGATAGTGGGTGGGAGACTAATAACTTGTAACTTCCCTATATAAATAGCAGACTATTACCACCAATATGCCATCTCTGCAATGTTAGCTTGGGGAACAGACAAAAAGTTTCAATCTTTTCCCATGTCTTTTTCATTCACACCTACTGCTGTAACAAATTTTGGATCCCACATTACATGCCATTCCCTGTGCACTTATAGATGCTGGAGAATTTAGGACTAACACATAACAGTGTGGTTGGGTGCATCTACACAAGACATTTATTGCAGAGTAGACTAATTAGCTCTGTAGTAAACATCTTGGCATCTACATGCACAGAGATGAGTCAGAATAAACTAATTAACTCTGTAGTGGGATAGTACTTGTAAATACAAGTACTAGTCTGATGTTGAGTTTTTTACTCCGCAGCTGCACACTTGTAGACACTTGTAGCTGGCTAGGGCATGAAGGTACTTCAGTGTAGGGAGTGCCTGCTGGCTAGCCCCACAATGGAGCACTCTCATGTCCCAGCCAACCCCTCTGTAGTGCATTGAGTTGGGTTAGAGCAGCTCCAGCCTGGCAAACTGCCCCTCATCCTCCCCACCATCCCCACACTCACCAGCTGGAGTTACTCTTAACTCAGCTCAACATGCTGAGGTCTCAGGTACATGTGTAGATATGATGCCCAGGAGCAATAAGCTTCAGCATGATAAATATATCGCATTAATATGGATGTTTAGACTTGCCTGCTCCGTAACAGAATACTCCTTGTGAGAAAGCACTGAGAAACCCATGAAAGAAGTGTGAATCTCTTTCTATAGAATTATGTGGGGTGATGTACCTGAAAACTGCAAGTCTAGATATATAGTCAAAATTATGTCATCTCTGTTCATCTTTTTTTTCTAATATTGAGGTGGACACCAACTCCATTTTCTCAGACATGGTGCTCATCGTTATGTATGATTCCATCAGCTCGTTTGCATTTGACCTTGTGCTTGGGTTAGCTATGATAAATTAAGATATAAGTTTTGGTCTAGCCAGTATTTTGGCAAACTAGACTTTTAAAACTATATTAAAGTTGTATGGCTTTGCACTTAAAGGGCATATATACACCCTTCTGTATTGACCTGGAATATGAGGGCACTGAGGTTTCTTTTATAATGTTACCAATGAAAAGCTCTGGTATAAGCAGTGGACAGTAAGAAGCAAATCTGGCCATCAAATCTAATGTTAAAAGTGGTATGAATTCTCCTTTCTTCAGTTTTCTGTAACCTCTCTTAATAGGGTCCTGACCTCTGTTTTCACAGTGTCATGCAGAGTGTGAATAGCACAGCAGGAAAAAGAGAAGTGTAATAGTATGGTATATTGGGGTTAAATTTTTCCAGAACTTGATTCTGAAATAGTTTGAAAAAGCTGACTGTCCATGATGATCATTATTTCATCATTTTCCCAATCAACTATATTGTTTAAATAAAAGAACAGTCAACATTTCAGCTATCATCTTTTATTCAATGAAAAAGGAACAGATTTGATATTAACAGCATTTAAATACTGTAAAGTATTTTACTTGCAGAAAGAATTAAATGAAAAATAAATATTAAGAAGAAACAGGATTTGAGCCTGGTACTCAGGTGACCCTTCCTGGACTACTTACTTTACCTTGTGCCTTACCGATGCTGTCTTATGAGTAGACAGTAAAATACATATGAGGCAAACAAGAATACAGAAAATAAAATATCACCATGGTCTCCAGATGGCAGTTTTTCATCTAGTTTTAAGCCATCTTTGATACAATGATAAAATTAATAGTGAATTGTAATCTAATGTAAAGTAAGAAAATGATGGCCTACTGCAAGGTTGTCTAACTGGTGATGTGCAGGCCACATATAGCCAGTGAGGGTTTAATTTGTGGCCCCCTGAGCTCCCATCCAGTCATACTTCCCCCCACTTCTCTGACTTCAGCAGCATCTAGGGTCTCCAGGCTCCCCCTCCCCCCTCCAGCTTTCGGAGAGCAGGACAGGGTTGTTGTAGACCCCCCGATGCTAGGCATCTGTGCCAACATGGCATAGTATAGTGAAGGAGCTTGCATCTGGGGACTGGAAGATGAAGCTAAGGAAACCACACATGCAGTGCAGCAGATGTGGCGTTCCCCTACGTGTAGTGCAGCAGTGGAGCTTCCTGTGTGGTGTGCAGCCTGGGGGAAGCCAAGGCTTACTCTGGTGCAGTCCACAGAGCATGTAGCCCCTCCTGGTGTGACTCAAAACTCACGTGACCTCTGGCTGCTTAGAAGCTGAACAGCCCTGGCCTACTGGCAAGCTGAACAGCCCTGGCCTACTGGCCAAGATATTAGATTTCATGCTTCTGGGTTCTCTTTCAATTTCCTTCACTAACCTCTCTGCTCCTTATCTTATTTAGAGTACAAAATAAGGAGAATATTATTTATGTCACCTATAGGAGTGTTCTGAGATTTAATTATTGTTTGTAAAACTCTTCCCTCATCAGATGAAAGGCACTTTATTGAATGAAAGTGGTGTTATTAGTGGCAGTTCATGATCTTTCTAAGGAACAAATAAATGGATTTTGAAGTAGCTGCCTTGCCTGAGTATCTATAGGTCACACAAACATAGCAGCTCTGGGAAGACCTCAGCACAAGGATGGGGTAAGGGAATTTACCTTGGCAAGAATACTTAAATTCTTTCCAAATTAAGCAGACTCAAGAGTCCTAGTAGGCGGCTTCTCAATTATAGAGATTACTTCCCTAAGGGACTCCTCCTTGCATCCTAAGCAATGTAAAACATCCAACATGGGACTCATGTAACTAGGCATATGTAATAGTTGATAGTTTCCTTGGTATTAGCTAACAAGAATATTTTTTGTAGGGTTCCCCAGCAGTATAAAGAATAGCTTTAAGTGCCAATAACATATCTTTTTAAAAATAGATTCAGGTATTTCATCTCCAGTGTTTCTCAGATAAATTATTCTTCTTGATAACTGCAGACTCTGATGAGGATATTGGGAGAAATTCACCTTCAGCCTTGCTCTGCTGCTGGCTGCTCTGCCTTAACTATTTGGCTGTGTTGTGGCTGCTCTGCCTTAACTATCTGACCCTGATGATTTTACCTCTGAAGTAAGCCCACAACTCAAGGTCCTTTTCAGACCCACCAGTGTATGGCACTTTGGATTACAAAGGGGGAAGGTTAAATGAGAGGGAGGAGTTAAAATAAGAGTACAAAGAAGTAAGATAAAAGCATACTTGCAATTCTCTGAAGCTGTATAGTTCATTGCCATAACTGCTTTTGCCTGCATTCTAGTCCCAGTAGGAAAACAAAGCAGGTGTAAGCATCCTCCGTGTCTGGGCTCGATGTGAACCTCGTCCATTCATGGAGCAGATCCAAAGAATCTATTTCTAAGCACTGGAGAAGAAAGTGATCAGGAACAGTCAGCATGGATTCATCAAGGGCAAGTCATGCCTGACCAACCTGTTGACTTCTATGATGAGATGACTGGCTCTATGGATGCAAGGAAACTAGTGGACATGATGTACCTTGACTTTAGCAAGGTTTTTGATATGTTGTCCCAAAGTATTCTTGCTAGCAAGCTAAGGAAGTATGGGTTGGTTAGATGAATGCACTGGAAGGTGAACAGAAAGATGGCTGGATCATCAGGCTCAACGGGTAGTGATCAATGGCTTGATGTCTAGCTGGCAGTTAGTACCAAGTAGAGTGCCACAAGGGTCAGTCTTAGGGCTTGTTTTGTTCAATATCTTCATTAATGATTTAGAAGATAGGGTGGAGAGCACCATCAGCAAGTTTTCAGATGATACCACCAAGCTGGGGAGAGTAGTAGATATGCTGGAGAATTGGGCTAAGATTCAGAAGTCAAATTAAAGGATTGGGCCAAAAGAAATCACATGAGGTTCAACAAGGACAAGTGCAAAGTTCTATACTTGCAGCGGAAGAAACCCGTGCACTGCTCCAGACTTGGGACCAACTGGCTAAGCAGTAGCCCTGCAGAAAAGGACCTGTGTGTTACAGTGAACAATAGGCTAGATATGAGTCAACAGTGCACCCAGTATTGCCAAGAAAGCTAACAGCATACTGGGCTGTGTTAGGGAGGAGTGTTACCAGCAGATGGAGGGAAATAATTATTCTCCTCTATTCTGCACTGGTGAGGCCACATCTGGAGTATTGTGTTCAGTTTGGGCCCCCCCACTGCAGATAGAATGTGGACAAGTTGGAGAGAGTCCAGTGAAGGGCAATAAAAATGGTTAGGAGCCTGAAGCACATGACTGAATAAAGAGAGGCTGAGGAAACTGGGCTTCTAAGTCTTCAGAAGAGAAAACTGAGAGGGCATTTGATAGCAGCCTTTAACTACCTGAAGGTGAGGGACTACTTAGAAAAGTTGGACATGTACCCAAGGGTGCCGAGGGAGTTGGCTGATGTGATTGTAGAGCCATTGGCTATCATCTTTGAAAACTCATGATAATCAGGAGAGGTTCTGGATGACTGGAAAAGAGCAAACATAATGCCCATATTTAAGAAAAGGAAGACGGGGGATCCAGGAAACTGTATACGGACCAGCCAGCCTCAATTCAGTCTCTGGAAAAATCATGGAGCAGATCTTCAAGGAATCCATTTCCAAGCACTTGGAGGAGAAAACAGTGATTAGGAACAGTCAGCATGGATTCACCAGGGGCAAGTCATGCCTGACCAACCTGATTGCCTTCTATGATATGGTGACTGGCTCTTTGGATACCGGGAGACTGGTGGATATTGTGTACCTTGATTTTAGCAAGGCTTTTGATATGGTATCCCACAGCATTCTTGCAAGCAAGCTAAGGAAGTATGGTGTGGATGAATGGACTGTAAGGTGGATAGAAAACTGGTGGAAGCATCACACTCAGAGAGCAGTAATCAATGGCTCAATATCTAGCTGGCAGCTGGTATCAAATGGAATGCCCCAGGTGTCAGTTCTGGAGCCAGTTTTGTTCAATGATTTCGTTAGTGACCTGGAAGATGGCATAGAGTGCATCTTCAGCATGTTTGCAGATGACACCAAGCTGCAGGGAGTAGCACATAAACGGGAGGGTAAGACTAGGATTCAGAGTGACAGACAAATTGGAGGATTAAGCAAAAAAAAAAAAAAAAAAAAAATCTCATGTGGTTCAGCAAGGACAAGTGCAAGGTCTTGTACTTAGGACAGAACAATCCCATACACCAGTACAGGCTGGGGGTTGACTGGCTGGGCAGCATCTCTGCAGAAAAGTACCTGGAAGTTGCAGTGGAGAATAAACTGAATACCAGCCCCCATTGTGCCCTTGCTGCCAAGAAGTCTAATGGCACACTGGACTGCATTGGTAGGTGTGCCGCTAGTAGGTCAAAGGAAGTGATTCTTCCCCTCAATTCAGCACCGTGAGGCCACATCTGGAGTTTTGTGTTCAATTTTGGGCACCTCACTACAGAAAATCTGTGGCCAAATTGGAGAGAGTCCAGCGGAGGGCAACAAAAATTGTGAGGGGCCTGGAGACATGACTTATAAGGAAAGACTGAGGGAACTGGGCTTATTTAGTCTAGAGAAGAGAAGCTGAGGGGGGGATTTAATATCAGGCTTTAAGTACCTGAAGTAGGATTCAAAACAGGATGGGTCTAAACTGGTCTCAGTGGCAAATGATAGAATAAGGAGCAATGGTCTCAAGTTGCAGCAAGGGAAGTTTAGGTTAGATATTAGGAAGAATTATCTCTCTAGGAGGACAGTAAAACATGGGAACAGGATACCGAGAGAGATGGTAAAAGATCCATCCTTGGATGTTTTCAAAACCTGTGTAGACAAAGGTTTGGCCTCAATGCTCTAGTTGGGGATGATCTTTTTTGAGCAGGGGGTTGGACTATATGACCCCTTGAGTTCCATTCCAATCCTAATTTTCTATGATTCTATGAATGGTGGTTTTAAAGAGGATGGAGTTAGACTCTTCTCAGTGGTGGCAGATGCCAGAACAAGGAGCAATGGTCTCAAATTGCAGGAAAGGAACTTCAGAATGGATATTAGGAAAATCTTTCTCACCAGGAGGGTGGTGAACACTGGAAAGGGTTTCCTAGAGAGGTGGTAGAATCTCCATTCTTAGAGGTGTTTAAGGCCTGGCTCAACAAAGCCCTGGGTGGAATGATCTAGCTGGGGCTAGTCCTGCTTTGAGCAGGGGGTTGGACTAGATGAGCTCCTTAAGTCTCTTTCAACCCTAATTGTCTATAGGTATACAAGTCTATGATTCTATGATTGTTTTTGCTGGAAATACCATTTTCTGGTTTTGGGATGGAGAGGGATTCTCGCCAAACCTTCTTCTGAAGAAAACCTCACCATGCTTGGCTGGCATAGTTTGGCCAAGTCTTATTGATGAACAAGCCAAAACTCCTTTATTTTGCATGCTCAGAAGTCTCTTGGCAATTTCATTGCCATTAATCAGATGATTTAAAGGTGATTTAAAGGACTTTTAAATCTGACTCCAATATGACCATCTAACTGATGTCTCTTCTGTAGCCTGTCTTTCTAGAAAAATGAACTGCAGCAAACACCCAGCGCTTCTGGGGAAGGCAAAGAAAATCCTTCTGTTACATATAGCAACAAATGGAGAAATATTCCTTCCTAGTCCCCTGTTTAAACAGCAAAGCACAGAAGCATGAGAAAAAATAAACATCCTCCCTTCTGATTTGCAGCCTCAGAACAGCAAGGACAATTCCACACCTCCACCTCTGACGGGAGATCCTAAACTTTCTTTTTTGTATCCACCACCATAAACTTATGGAAGTTGCTCTCATCTTCTTTAATAAAACTAGTTATGAAATTCTGCTTTATTCTTCTTCTGGTAAGCATGGTCCTCTCTGATGTCCATCTTCCCTAGGTTACAGAGCTTTTCTCACAATCTCCCAGCAATCTGAGTTGGGAGGGAGCACTTCTGAGCTGCCAACTGTTGCCCTTTATGAAGCACTCCTAACGTAACTACTCCTAGATCATCCCTAACCAACACTTACCCAAACTCTTTATTAAAACCTCCAAAGATGGAGATACTATAACTTCCCCTGAAAGCCTGTGTCACTGTCTTACTGATATAATAGTGAAGAACTTATTTCGAATAACTATTCTAAGCCTACTTTGCTGCAACTACAGGCCATTGGTATGGGTCCTGCTCTCTGCAGCGACAGAAAAATAGTGTTCTTCCTCTTCTTTACTGCAGTCCTTCAGGTGTTTAAGGGAGCATATTATCATGTTTCATCTTCATCTTAATCACCTTTTTTGCAATCTGAACATACCTATTTTTCACACCCTCTTCTTATATGGGTTGATGTGCAAGCTCTTTATCATTTTTGTCACCCACCCCTGAGCCCTTTCTAATTTTGCCATTTCCCTTTGAAAATACAGAGTCCAAACCCACACACAATACAGTAGATAAGACCTAATCAGTGACTAGTAAAGAGGTGCTATCATATCCCATGTCTTGCACCTAATGCTCATATTAATGCAGCCCAAAGCTGCATTTGCAGTGTTTTTCTGATACTAGTTAGATAACTCCCTGCTTTTCCTCTGCTAATGATACCCAACTTCATTTCCCACTCAATTTATGAAAAAGCATTATGATCAATCCATGCCCAATATGCACGGAAGGCACTCCCTGTAGACATCCACGAAGCCACATCCCGGTCCTCCTTCAAGTACTTCCCTAAACTGCCTTTTTCTGTGGTGTCTACAAAAACCCAGCCATCCATTTAGTCCTAACATCTTGCTTCTTACCCAAAACTCAACTGTGTTTAGTCAGAGGACATGTTGTGACCACTGCTTAGGATGTTGATCAGGATTGTCAAATTGTATTTCTTTTCTATGTTTGGGTATCCACTTCGGCCCTTGTCTGATACTTTTATTGTAATCACTTTAGGACAAGGAATATAGTTTTGTTTTACATTAATTCAGCACCCAGAAAAATATGTTGCTGGCTTATGACTGGGTTTGTAGGTGCTATGTCAGTTCATATTAAAATATTAGGATTGCTTTTGACAGTCCCACATAACCTTCTCCTAAACAAATTGGAGAAAAGCTGCTTCAAGGTGGATAGTGTCAGGCCTTGGCCTTGAGCCTGGGGTTTGGTCTGGCTAACAGAGCTGCTTGTTTTGGCCTGATCCCCCAGACTGGTCAAAGGCCAAACCCTCTGCTACTACCTTTCACCACAGTGGCCAGCTGGGGTCAGCTGGCCCTCCCATTCCACATATAAACCCCTTAAAAGTGAAGATGAGTAATTTTTGGTTGATACAGCGGAGATAAAACCTTTGGAGGACACAAAGGCAAAAATGCAGCTCAAGTGATGAACAGTTACAGTTATATTTGTTTGTAGGATTTTTAGTGGGTCAGTACTGTATTTCTCAAAAGAGAAAGAAGTGGTAATTTATTCATTAAAACGTGAGATAATGAGGGCCTGGATAGAGTTTCACTTTATGGATAGGGCAAATCATGGGGGGAAAGCAGAAACATTTAATTGTGTGTGCATCTAGAAAAAGGGGCAGAGGTCATTCAGGAGTGGAAAGGAGAATAGTGTCAATCTTCATGTTGTGGAAGGAGGAATTGGGAGAGCTTGAGGGAAGATTAGAAGTTTAGTTTTGACTATTAAACCAAAATGTAGAAAATCAGCTTTTCTCCCATGAGCCACTTTTTTTTAATGCTTGTGTCCTAAGTCCCACACATTCTCCCTCATGCAGGCCTTCCCTTTCTATTTCCCTGTCCACAAAACTGTTTTCTTTCCAGGGCATGGTTTCTTCCCTCAAGAACCTGCAGTGTAAATATGAGAGACATACGTAGGATCACACTTCAGGAAAGGGAGGCTGAGGAAACTAAAGGAGACGATGGGAAGGATTGCTGGAGGATTTGGGAAAAGATGGCTGGCAAGTATGAAAAGGACTGTTTCAGAAATACAGTATGACAGGAGTGTGGAAAGGAGACAGAGGGAGGGGTAAAATGAGAATACGGATGGTAAAACATAATGTAAAGTGTAGGGAAAGGAGCTGATCAAGTACTGTAACTGAAATCAGGTGTGTATTGCTAAGCTCACCAAACCAAGTATTACAAAATGAGGAATGAAGTGCGATGAAATTGAAGCAAAATGTGCTCCAGTGTTGAGGCGCTGCTGTAAACCACCTGAAATATTACAGCTGCTACCTGTGGCATCATTAATGCTTGTGGGATTGTTTCATAAATCAGGCCCTAAACATAATAGAGTAGAGAGGCCTGGTGCTTTCGGTAACGATGAGATTGAATTGTAAGAGAATTAATGATACCATCATTAGAGCCTTTAATCTATTTTACGGAGAACTGCTTCTCCCTTTATGAACAATTTGTCCTTTAGGCAAAGAACGGAATTCTCTAATATTTCTGAGTAAGCAACATTTGTAGAGATTTTTTTCTAAGCTTTTGAAATGGAGATCTTTTGTCAAGGTTTTTCCACAGTGAAGGAACTGCCAGCTTTACATTTTTTAGTTCTATATTCGTGAAACTTGACTAATCTCTGCAAATGCAGCATTTTGATTGCACAGCAGATACAAACGTTCACTGCACTTCTGATTGAGTCAGTGTAACTGAGTGAAGTTTGCCAGTCCACTCCATTCCTCTACAAATCCACACCCACACACATCTAGACCATATTCTGTATAATGCTAAAAGAGTACACATGGGAAAATACTGAAACCTCTTGACATTTGTGTACACATAAGACTGAATATCAAAAAACAGGCTGCTGGATATAAACACCATTACTTACATCCTTCCTTCAAGCACCATCTATACAGGTTAGAATGCAACTTTTCTTGCCTCAAGATTGAGTCAGATTTTGCAGCAAGGTACAAAGGCTGAGTTGAAACATAAACTGGATATAATCCTATAGGACATATGCTCCAAGCTTTATCAAAATGTTGGGTGTTCCAGTCAGAGGCTTATTTCTCTTGCTGTGTATCTTAATGAAAAGTTTAGAAGTTTTGGTTCATCTAGCTTTGGATTTGTCCAGGACCACATTTTTTTTCTCTCTTTTTGTTGCATCTCTGCATAGTCCCTTACACTAATAGTCCCACCCTCTCTATCCAAATTTACTTGTATTAATTACTCTAGTCCAAAGATGATGTCCAGTCTAACAAAGCTAATGAGAAACAGCCCTTCACTCTAAACTGCAATCACTTTATAGCAAGCTCCCTTTTCCTGTGCTTCATTACTGTGACAAAATCTATTTTTCATACCTCTAGAATTATAAGGCAGGGTGGAAAAAAAAATCATTTTCCATCACCAGGCATGCATGAAATGGAGAAGGGCTTAAGCATGCAGAATAGATGTATTTGCATTTTTCTATTGCCTCAGTTGCTGCATCTTTGAAAGAAGTTAATATCACATCTTTGATTTGGCCTCAGAATGGCAGGCTTTGGCATACAAGCATGCTTATTACAGTAGAAAAAGAATCTAGACCAATAGAGCCCTATGTGTGTTGATTTATTTGGACATGTGGCAGACTCTTAGCATAAAGCATTTCAGAATCTGTTAGCACTCCTGACAATGCTATCTCTATTTACTTTTCTTACTGTGTACGACTGTCACCCCTAACCACACCAGCTTGCTGCCTGGAATGTTTCTCTTTCATATTCATTTTTCCTCTTTCCATATAATTTTATTCACACCCCGCAGGCTACTTGCTCAGTGAGATTTGTTGGTGTTATCAGGAGTTAGTGGTGACATAACTGTAAGCTTCCTATTTACTGTAGCAGCAATACACAATTCTAATCCTAACATTCCACATAATTTACTACAAAATAAGTTTGCTTATTCTAATATCCTCTCTCCATGCCTAATTTCTTGATTCCTCTTTTATCCTCCAGTAATTTCAGTAATACCTTTTATTGCTCACTGTTCTACTCCCCAGGACTGTGATATCATTTCTATGTATTAATTCTGATTTTGTGAAGGGATCCCTTTTAAGTGGAAGGGTGTAGGGATGATATGCAAACATTGCTGTTGTTTACTGATCCTGAAAAGGGATCTTGGCTCAGCTACAGGCTTCCTGTATGACAAATTGCTCTCCAGTTTCCAGGAAGTTTCACTATTTTACAATATAAAAGCTTATGATAAAAAGAAATAATATTTTGCATTTCTCTAGGGCCTTCCATTCTAAGAACTTGAAGGCCTTTGCAAATATTAATGGATTAAGCCTCATGGGACCTTTTAACTACGTCAGAATATATATCTTTTAGAAAACGGGAATCTGAGATACAGGAGGTAAAGAAATATGGCCAAGGTCATGCTGGAAGTCTGCTGGCTCTGCCAGGGCAAGAATGCATCTTTCCAATTGTTGTATTATCTTTCTGTTGACTTTAATGGAATTACTCCAGACAGACATTTTTGTACCCGACAGCAAGACTTGGCTCCAGGTCCCCTGACTATGTGCTTTAAAGCACAAAATTATTATTTCTTCTTCCAAGGATGTTGGTTTTGGGTTGTTTTTTTTTTAAAGGTTGGGGTGGAGGGTAAGGGAAGTAGAAGGGAATTCCATGTTCTGTTTTTTAGGAAAAGAGACTCTTCCTAAATTAAAAAAAGGAGTGATCTGAAGCTATGAATCACATAGACATTTTCAGAATATAAACATTTTGTTGCTGTGTTATCCTAAAAGTTCTCCAAGCAGTGACTCAAAAAATGTTGGTATCTCTCTCTGTATCTAGTTTTGCCTTAAAGATGTACATGGTTTAAATATTAAGCAATAAACTGTAAAATTTAGTCAGGAGGCAAAATAAGCAGTAGCTGATATGTCAACTTGAGTGGAATATTGATTAGGCAATCAGGGAAGATACCACACTACTGCCTCTCAGTCTAGAACTTTGATATCCAACTCACTGTTAAAACAACCAGCCTGTCAGTGAATTCAGATTAAGTGTCTGCACTTCAGGAAAAGGAGTCCATAAATTAACTCCTAATACTTACGACATTCAGAAAGAAAGAGGCTTTCATTGACATTCATGGTTCAACTCCTTTGGACTGGAAGATTTTTAGCTTTTGCTTCTGATCAACCCCCACAAGCCAGACTGGGGGCACATTTTTCAGAGACGTAAAGGCACTGCAAAAGCAGCTCTGAGCAGTTGTAATTGCTGGAATTAAGGGAGTAGGGAGGAACAAACCAATAATGTGGCATTTTGTTCTGGATTCTGTGTCTGTTAAAGATGACCCCAACAAAGTGTGTCTATTACCTATTTCATCATCCACAAGCATTGTAAAATTTGATATATAATGAATCACAGAATAGAAAAGTCACCTTTTTAGGTACTTAGTTCATTCAGGGGAAAAAAGGATTTTTAAAAGAAAAAAAATGCACTTACTTTTCTATAAAGAATTATTGATTGAAAAAGCTTGTATGTCTGCTTGGCAGTCTGCCCTCCTTCACCTTGCTTGTGGTGAGAGCTATTGATGCTAACTTCCAAAATGGAGTGGAGCTATGTATTGGAAGACGTGTAATTCTTGTCACCTCATAGTTTTTCAGTGTGTTTTTTTTGGCAGAAGAGAAGCTAAAAATATTCTGACAATGACTGCTATGACATATAGTATTCTCTCTCACAATGGTCATTCTGTAATATTTTAGTGGGAATTTCATTATTATAATTTAAGTCCCAAGGGGAAAAAAATCTGTAAAAAATCAATAGAAACAACTCCAGCAGAATTCTATAGAGATTATCTTAAAGGAGAGAGAAGGGAGAAAGAGGGGAAGGAAAATCTATAGAGTCCAATGTGTTGTAATATCTCTATTATTTTAATGCCAATTTATGGAATGTAATAAAAATTATCCCTACTTTAGAATTCTGTAGGTGGTTTTAAAATTTGTATAGAAAAGTTTGACAGACTGTATTAAAGCTGAAGATTTCTCCATATCATGGTCCTTGTACTGACTAACGAAGGATAGATCATGCTCTTGATAAATTCTATATTAGCTCTTTGATGTGGAATATAATCCCAGTCCTATAGTAATTTTGTGTGTGTTCATATTAAAACATGACTCTTTCTTCATTATAGTTGAATTGGTAATGAATCAAATGTATAAATGTGGACTGAATCGGAGTGATACAACAACATTCATAACAATTGTATAGAATAGGCAGAAATGGAAGCCAAGTTGGTCATAGTGTTGGTCCAATAGTTGCACAGGATCTGGTTGCAAAATAATATTAACAACCTGTGTTTGTCTTGTTCTCCAAAATACGTTAAGAGCCAGAGAAGGAGGAGCACATTACATTGGTGGAAGAGGCTAGGCCAGGAGCCTCCAAGGTTGAGAGGATTAAGACCACTGCCATGAAGAGGAGGTGATGGGTGGTGATGATTGAAGACTCCCTTCTGTGGGGGATGGAGGCATCTATCTACCTGGACCCTGGAAACAAGATGTCACGGAAGAATTACTGAGACTCGTCCTACCCTCTGAGCACTACCCCATGTTACTGATTATGTGGGCACCAGTGATATTGCCAGAGGTGATCCTGAGCAGATCAAGAGTGACTGCAGGGCTTTAGGTGCAAGGGTAAAGGGTACCAAGTAGAGTGCCCCAGGGATTGGATAGGGTTGGTTTTGATTAATATCTTCATTTACAATCTGGAAGATGGGATGGAGTTCACCAAGTGTGTGTATTTCTTAGATTTCATCGATCATAGGGCTGGAAGGGACCTCAAAGATCATCAAGTCCAGTCCCCTGCCCCAGAGGCAAGAAGTCAACTGGGATCAAAGGATTCCAGCAAGATAAGCATCCAAACGTTTCTTAAATGAGTCCAGAGTAGGTGCCTGCACCACTTCTGGAAGGAGTCTATTCCAGGTCTTGGGGTCTTGGACAGTAAAGAAATTTTTCCTTATGTCCAGCCTAAAGCAGTCTTGGAGCAGTTTATGACCATTTGTCCTTGTTTTTCCTTGGGGTGCCTTGGTGAACAGATGTTCTCCCAGATCCTGATACACACCCCTTATATACTGATAAGCAGCCACCAGGTCCCCCCTGAGTCTGCGCTTTTCCAGGCTGAAGAGTTCCATGGCTCTCAGCCTCTCTTCATAAGGTCTATTCTCTTACCTTCTCATTATGTGTGTGGCTCTCCTCTGGACTCCCTCAAGCTTCTCAACATCCTTGAATTGGGGAGCCCAGAATTGAATGCAATACTCCAGCTGCGGCCTCACCAAGGCCAAGTATAGTGGGAGAATAACATCCAGAGATTTATGTGAGAAGCATCTCTGGATGCAAGCCAGAGTTTTGTTTGTTTTGCCAGCTGCAACATCACATTCGTGGCTCATGTTCATCTTGTGGTCAGTCATGACTCCCTAGTCTCTTTCAGCTTTGATGCTAGCAAGCGTAGCACTGCCAAGTATGCTGCAGGGTTTTTTTCCCTGAGGTGAAGTACCTTGCATTTATCAGTACCTTGTATTTATCAGCTTTGTATCCTCCCACTTACTTGGTTTATCCAAGTCAGCCTGGATCATTAGCTGGTCCTCAGGTGTGGACTCTATGCCCCAAAGTTTAGTGTCATTGGCGAACTTAGCCAGTGCATTTCTGACACCAATGTCCACATCATTGATAGAGATGTTAAAAAGAACCAGTCCAAGGGCAGAGCCTTGGGGGACGCCACTGGACACAAAGTGCCACAATGATTCGCTATCATCAACCACTACTCTCTGGGTCCAACCTCCGAGTGAATTACCCAGCCATTGGACTGTGGTGAAGCTGAGGCCAGAGTTGGCCAATTTTTCCTTGAGGAGGTCATGGGATACCAGATCAAAGGCTTTTTAAAAATCCAGATATATGACATCAATCTCTTCTCCCTTGTCCAGGTGATATGTCACCTGATCATAGAAGGAGATGAGATTGGTTAGGCAAGACCTACCCATGACAAACCCATGCTAGCTATGCCTCAGGATATTGACCTCAGCCAGCTTATTCAGAAGGGTCTCCTTAATAATTTTCTCCAGAATCATACCAGGGATTGAGGTCAAGCTGAAGCTATGGGACCTGAATCTGTTCAGCCTCCACAAGAGAAAGCTGAGAGGGGATCTGGTGGCCATCTACAAATTGGCCAAGGGGGACCAGCAGGCCATGAGAAAGTCCCTGTTTCCCCGAGCACTACTGGGAATAATGAGGAATAACAGCCATAAATTGATGGAGAGTAGATTCAGGCTAGATACCAGGAAGCACTACTTCATAGTCAGGGTAACTAGAATCTGGAAGCAACTTCCAAGGGAAGTGGTGCTTGCTCTTACCCTGGCGGTCTTCAAAAGGAGGCTTGATAATCACCTAGTCAGGGTTGTTTGACCCCAGCATCCTTTTCTGCCCGTGGCAGGAGGTCAGACTTGATGATCTGATCAGGTCCCTTCCTACCCTACCAGCTATGAAACTATGATTGGCCTGTAATTCCCGGGATCTACTTTCCACCCTTTCTTGAAGACAGGTACCACATTGGCCTTCTTCCAGTCTTCAGGTGCTTTACCTGAGCACCACAAGTTTTCAAATATTTTTGCCAATGGTTGGGATATGACATCTGCCAGTTCCTTGAGTACACTAGGGTGTGAACTGTCAGGACCAGCTGACTTGAAGGTGTCCAGCCTGTTGAGGTGATCCTTTACTAGATCAGCACCAATGCTGGATATAAATATGCCCTGACCCTGGCCATCCCATGTCTTGCTAGGTGCGGTGGTCCCATTGGCCTGATGAAAGACTGGTGCAAAGTCTCTGTTAAGCAGATTGGCCTTTTCCTGGGTGTTGGTTATCAGCTGTCCCATTTGGTTCAGCAGGGGTCCAATGTTACCCTTGCTGCTTTTCTGACTCCCTACATATCTGAAAAAGAACTTTTTGTTATCCTTGATATGTGAAGCCAGACCGAGCTTAGTTGCAGCCTTGGCTTTCCTGATCTGCCCCCTGCAGGTATGGACCAGTGGATGACACCATCTACAAGCTTGCAGATGACACCAAGCTGGGGGGATTAGTATATATGCTAGAAGGTGGGGCTAGAATTCAGAGTGACTTAGAATTAAGAGTGGCAAATTGGAGGACTGGGCCAAAAGAAATTTCATGAAGTTCAACAAGGACAACTGTAAAGTCCTGCCCTTAGGAAGAAAGAATCCCATGTACCATTATAGGCTTGGGACCAACTGACTAAGCAACAGCTTTGCAGAAAAAGACCAGGGGGTTACCGTGGACAATAGCTCAATATGTGTCAGCAGTGTACCCTTATTGCCAGGAAGACTAACAGCATAGTGGGCTGCGTTAGTAGGAGCATTGCCAACAGATGGAGGGAAGTGATTATTTTGCTATATTCTGCCCTGGTGAAGCTACATCTGGAATGCTGTTTCAAGTTTTGGTCCCCCTACTATAGAAAGGAAGTGGACAAGTTAGAGAGAGTCCAGCAGACAGCAACCAAAATGGTTTGTAGGCTTGGGGCACTTGAATTCTGAGGAGAGGATGAGGGAACTAAAGGCATAGAGAAGACTGAGGGGATCTGATAGCAGCCTTTAACTACCTGATGAGTGGTTTCAAGGAAGATGAAGCTAGACTGTTTTCAGTGATGGCAGGTGACAGAACAAGAATGACAGATGACAGAACAATGGTCTCAAGTTTCAGAAAGGGAAGTTTAGGTTGGATATAAGGAAAATATTTCTCACTAGGAGAGTGATGAAGCACTGGAAAGGCTAATGTGGAGACGTGATACAATCTCTATTCTTGGAGGTTTTTAAGGCCAAGCTCAACCAAGCCCTGGATGGAATTATGTAGTTGGGGCTGGTCCTGCTTTGAGTAGGGGATTGCACTAGATGACTTCCTGAGGTCCCTTGTGGCAGGGCACTTGGTGTGCCTGCCACTTTAAGGCCCTGGAGCTGACAGCCTCCAGGTGCCTGATGAGGGCAGCCATTTTGAGGCCTATATAAACTCAGGCAGTTTGGCTGCTGGAGGCCAGGCAACAGTATCACCTGGCCGGAGAGCTGCTAGGAAGAACACCAGAGGTATGGGGGAGCTATAAGGGGATGGAAGGAGGCTCCTGGTCCTGGGCATGACCTGAAAGCTGCACCCTGCCAGGAGTGGGTGGCCAGGTGGGGCTCTGTGGCGCAGGAGCCCCCAGGAAATGCCAGGCCAGTTACCACCCCGGTGGAAGGCGAGTTGGGGTGCCTTAACCCCATGCCCCCACCACCGGGTGGGTTACCACGTCTAGGGAGACTTAGAGGGTCCAGAGGGGGACCTGAGAATGAGTGAGGGGCTAGAGACCCAGCCCGACCAGGCAAGTACCCTCGACTGGCCCAAGCTGGGCCAGGACCCAGAGAGGGGTCAGAAGGGCCAGGGGGCCCACCACGAGGGACGCCCAAGAGCTGGAGGCCTGGGGTCCCAACTGGCTTGGTGGTGGGCCAGGGCAAGTAGCTGAAGGTCCGGGAGGGACCACACCCAAGAGGGGAAGGTGGTTTCGGGGGGGCTAGGTAGCCCAGATGACGGCGGAGAGGCCGCCTGATTGAGTGGATTATGGACAGGTCCTGGAAGGATGAGAGTGGGGGCCGGTGATTAGAACATCGAGATGTCGTCTGCGAGGCTTGGGCTGCAGTATGGGGATGGAAGGAGCCGCAGGTAGCGCCCCCTGGCATCGGGGCATAAATGGGCAGCCTCCCGCTTATGGATGATCAATTATGAACCAAATAAGACCAAGTCGTGGCGGGCGAGAATAGATGGGCAGTTGGCCCAAGGACAGGTGGGCGGGCCATGGAGAGCGGCTCTGAGGAGGCCCCCTGTCACATCCCTTCTAACCCTAATTTTCTTTGATTCTTGGGCACCTTGGGAATACATACAATGAGTCACTGAACGTTATTTCCATACCTGAGTTAATGGTTTTAGCTAAAATTTAAAACAGTCCACAATGCTACATAACCAGAAATAGCTGACAGACAGCAGATTTATAGAAGAAAAGATACTTAGAGTTTGATGTAACGAGGATGATTATAAAGGAGAGAGAGTCATTAACACCTTTTGAATTAAGTGTTTGGAAGGAATCTGGTAGGTTATAATGATCCATGAAGTCAATTGAGTTCCTTGCTGCTTCCTGAATAGAAATGCTGATGCCACTGCCAAGCACTAAGCTTTAAACTTTGAACCAGGAATCAAAGGGAGGTTCAAATACACCCACCCTGGATCTGCCCCTGAAATTGCCTACATTATTTTGATGGAACTTCTCTCATGCATCAATTTAATCTTACTGAATCAGGGCCTAGGTGCCTAAAGGAGAAAGCTTAAGCCATCAAAAGATCAAGGAGACAGGGATAAGGCAATATCAATCACTATAAAAATGCAGGGATTTGTGAGGTATATATTTGTCAGTCTCTGAAATAAATTACTATTCATTAAGGACACAATTAAAAAATCTCATTGAGGTGCATAACAGCAAAATGTGTAACAGTGAAATATGTATCATACACTGAAAATTAAGCATTATATAATAATATTGATCCCATTTGCTGAAGATGTTATACATCACATGGTAAAACCCAAGCAGGCCCTGATTCAGCTAAGCACTTAAGCATGTGCTTACTTGAAATTAATTAGGGGACATATTTGTGCATGCAGTTCAGCATGTACTAAAGTGCTTTGCTGGATCAGTTCCATAACAAAGATGCTAGTAACTGTTTTCTTACTGATGCTACAATTTTCAGAAGTGCCTAAATCAATGGGGCTTATGGTTGTAAATCATTTTGTTGCTTGTGAAAAATCACATCCTGACAATTAGTTTTCATGTTCATGTTGAGCTAAATTAAAGATTTGATGTTGGAAATACTCGTTTTTATAGCCTTAGGTAAAACAGGAATCCCAAATTTGAAATGTTATCTTTCCTGGATGATGAAGTCATCTTTTTTTTTTTCTTTTACTCTGATCCCACCCATTTAAAGATGTTTCTATAAACATTCATAAGTATTTTCTCAGTGATTTGTCCTCCCTCACTAGGACACTTCTACTTTGGAAAAACAGGCTTTCTGAGATCACCAATTATATCTAATAAGACTTATGAAGGAAAGTGAGTGTGCTAGTGGCACAGGGTTTCATATTCATAATCCTTCTGGATAAGGAAATTTGGACTTCTGTCAACCAGGATAATGTTTACTGAGCCTCACACACTGAAATGCATGGGATGGCAATACTGAAATGCATGGATGAAGTATTGAAACGTGTTATGAGTCATGTGACTTTCAGCCATGTATGCAGAATAACTTTCCAGAATAATCAATTTGAGCCATTTGCTGAAGAGGAGACTTGCACTTTTATGTGAACTCTGCCCACTAAGAGGAAAATCATGGATGGTTATTGATTTATTTCTCTAGATTTAAAGTATATTGTGGGCAGCATACATTTTAAGGCAGCAAAAAGCCCCCATACCTTGAATATTCACTGCATCCGCGGGGAGACAAAATGAGAATCAAGCTTTATCTCTGCACTGTTTATTGTGTATGACTTTCTATTATAGCTGCAGTCACACATTACTATTTCATCTCTCTTTTGAGATTGTGATTTTTAATTATTTGCGGTCATTTTGTACCTTCAATTCTTCAGAGGTCAGAGATACGTGTTCTCCTTGTAAATAATTTATTCAATAATTGATGGAGAGGAAACTGTTGAATAAATTATTCACTGAATATTAGTGAAACGGCAACAGCAAAAAAAAATCAGTTTTCTCACAATTTTTCTTAAAGATTAATCAGTTCCCTATAGATGAATTGTTTACAGAAGTCCATGTCCCATTTGGATTCACTGCTGTTCTCGTTCATTTATTTATATTATGGCACTTAGAGGCCTTAACCTAGATGAATAAAACATTGGCACTGTACACACAAGTGGTAAAAGAGATCCTACCTGAAAGAGCTCCCTGTCTAAATTGGCAAGACTGATAAAGAACGATGGGGGAAACCGAGACATGGTGAGGTGAAATGACTTGCTTTAAGTCTGCAGCTTGACAAGGGATGTACAAGTGGAGGCACCAGCCCTGTCCGCTCACTCAGAGTGAGTGCTAGAAAGACAGCAATCACCACTGTTGGTCCAACTGCTGCCTCTGCCACATACATAGCAGCAGACCCTGGTCTTTAAGTGGCAGAGTTGTAGAACAGAATCCATGGATCCTGGATCTCTGTCAATTGTCCTAATTCTCTTGGCCTTAATGAGTTATAATCACATAAATGCTTGCAGGTAACAAATATTAAAGCTGCCTGATGAAGTGTTGTTTAAAATATATGTTAGGGTCCCAACCATTTAAAGACTGAAAGAGACTTGGGGGTCATGACTGACCACAAGATGAATATGAGCCACCAATGCGATGCCACAGCCAGCAAAGCAAATAAACATCTGGCTTGCATCTACCAAAGCATCTCAAGCAAGATCCAAGAAGTCATCTTCCCTCTTTGTTCAGCCTTGTTGAGGCCACAGCTGGAGTACTGCATCTAGCTCTGGGCTCCACACTTTAGAAAGGACATGGAGAGAAGTTTGAGAGCGCCACATGCATGATTAGAGGTCAAGAGAACAGGCCTAATGAAGAGAGGCTGAGAGACCTGGGACTCTTCAGCCTGGAGAAGTGAAGGCTCAGGGTGACTTGGTGGCACCTGGTAAGTGTATAAGGGGTCAGGAACAGGGAGATTGTCTGTTCACCAGGGCACCCCAAGGGAAGACAAGGTCTAATGGTCACAAACTGCTGAGGGACTGTTTTAGACTGGACATAAGGAAAATCTTCTTTACCATACAAGTCTCCAGAGTCTAAAATAGATTCCCCACAGGAGTGGTGCAAACACCTACTCTGGATACTTTTAAGAAACACTTGGAGGCTTATCTTGCTGGGATGATCTTACCCCAGCTGACTTCCTGTCCCTTGGGCAGGGGGCTGGACCTGATGATTTCGCAAGGTCTTTTCCAGCGCTAATGTCTATGAAATCTATGAAATAATGAGATCCACACAATTGGATTCATATCTCCAAACAGTCCTCATCGACACATTGAACTCAGTGCAGGTGGAACCCTTAACTTGCCAGTCCTAAGAATTTGCATCAGACACTTGTTTAAGAGAGTTATGTTCATCCAGAAGCAGAACAATACAATGTGGCTTATGTGACTAGTTTCATCTACGCAGTAGATTGCAAGAATAGTGAATCAGAAACTAAACTGGTGATAAAATTCATTTAGTAATTCTGAACAGTAATTCTGTATCTGGTTTGATAGAGTTTCCTTTGCTGCTGCAAAGGCTGCAGTGGTGGGAGTGGAGGTGGGGACATTCCAGTTGCTCTATTTGCCCTCCCCTTCCTGCCAGATATACTGATTGGCATGGCACTGCCCTGCCTGATTCCTATGGCTGCTCAGGGGCACTGCAGGGTTTCTCTTGCTGTGGCAAAGACTCCTGGTGCAGGAGGATCCCGGCACCCACCTCATAGTCAGCATCCAGGGCAAGTGCACGCTCTTCCCGCCTTAGTTACCCTACTGTCTGTAGAGACCAAAGATTATATCTACAGAGCTATACTTTGCTGACTGCACAAGTACCATTTAGACACATAAGGGTGAAAGGATTCATCCCTCTGTTAACAGAAAAAAGTAGGGATATTTGGCAGTTAATTCATTTTGAATTATTTGTTCAAGCTCTGCAAAATATCATAAACCTTTGAACTTACACTGTTCCCTTGATAAGAGGAAACACAGACTGTAAAAACTAGGCTCTGCCAAGCATGTTATGGCACTCCAGATTGTTGTTCTTTTTCTAGACCTAAAGCAAATCCTTCCCAGAGACAATCTGTGCTGGATGCCTGCTGTTGCTGAATACAGGCAAAAAGACCAGTTCAGAACAATTTCTACCTCTTGTTGATGATTATAAGTGGAAAAAGAAGAAATCCCTTGACAATTTGATTGACTAGTTATTTGGCACCTAAACTGAAAAGGATGGAGTAGATGGTAACATTTCTATACATATTTCAGACCATGGGGTTTTCTACTAAAATGATCTTTGTCTAGCTATAGTCATGCAATAAATCGATTGTTCACTTAATTAGATTTGGATACATTTCAAAACAAAAAGCTTCAAAATGAAAAATTGTAATGTTTATGTTATGCAATGTTTATGCTAGAAAAGTTGAAACAAAATGTTTGGACTTCTAAAAAAAAGTTTCTCCATACTTCTTTGGCTGAAATAATTTGATTAATCTAACAAAAGAATCTGCATTATTCAGAGAAAAATTATTCAATTGAGAAATATCACCCAGTTGAAAGTCCATTCCTCCACTCAAGCATATTTCTCTTCCAATGTTCCTTGTCCATGGAGTCCCTCAAGCTTCAAATCTCACTCCTCTACTATTTTTCTTTTTCCTTTCAGTCATCTTGGCTGGGATTCAGCAAATCACTTAGGCATGAACTTAACTTTAAGGACATGGTTAAATACCATTAAAGTTACTGCAAAATCCAATAGTTAACTTGATGGAGCATTTCATACATTTGAAAATGCTCATGCTTTGAAGAAACACTAAAAGGCCTTCTTCTTTGTTAACCTTCTTCCTCCCCCCCCCCCCACATTAATCTAAAGTGAAGACATTAAACTGGAAATAAAGAGATCTAGGCCAGTACCTAGATTTACCACTCATCTGTTGTACTGGGCAAATTACTTCACCATTCTGCATCTGTTCCCCATTTTTAAAATAAGCATCATACGTCTAAGCTTGCTTTGTCAAGCATTTTGATATTCCATGGCAAAGTGGAGGTGATAATTATTTCAGTTCCCCCTTTCTGTTGTCCCTCCTTAAAGTGCTAACAGAGAGACAGCCTGCTATAGTTTGAGGCTGAAACATATGGTATGTGCAGACATTACATTTAGATCAACCTAACTAGTGTTAAGTTGATCTAAACATTTGCAGACATTTGAGGGATTTAAATTGGGCCAAAAATGGGATGCCTGATCTAAGTTGCTTCCCCTGAATAGGTGAAGTAACTTAGATCAAGAACAGGATAATGTGATCCAGAAAACATACTCAGAGACAGCCCTGGGGTTGGGAAAGCCCAGCCATTCACTCCAGCCTGAGGGCTATGTTTTTCCTACCCCCAACCCAGACCAGGCTGTTTTTAGCACTGTAACAGGGCACCTTTGGTGCCTACCACTTTAAGGGCCTGAGCAGGTAGCAGAGTAGCCTGCAGGTGACTGCAGTGCCAGTGAGGAGCATCACATGGCCAGCAGGAGGCCACTTGGTTGGAAGGAGGGCCTAGCTGTTAGGGAATAAGAGGAGGACCTGAGCAGTACAACCAGTTGCTGCAGGCAGCTGGAGGGAGAACATCACCTGGCTGAAGCTGCTGCTCTAAGAACAACTGGAGGTAAAGGGAAGAAACTATGGGGATGGAGGAGGTTCCTGGTCCTGCTGAATGACCTAAAATTGCATCATACTGGGTTTGGATGGTGTGGTGGGGCTGCTTGTGGCAGGGCAGTCTCCAGGAAATACTATACCAATGCCTCCCCAGTGAAAGGTGAGGATGGGATGCTTGAAAGCCTCAGCTCCCACTGCCTTGTGGGTACCCCATGGAGGGGAAAGGCTAGGGTAGCACTCCCCAACAGAAAAGCATGGGGGCCCAGGCCCATTGAGTGGGGCCTGAAGCAGGGTCCAGGAACAGTGACAGACACCTGAGGCCAGGAGTAGGGGCCAGGCATGTCTATGGATACCTGAGTCCTGTGGGGTGTAAGGCCCCATAGCCCCAGTCAGAGAGTGGAGTAGTGACCAGTGGCCATGGAGAGTAGGGCCTTAGGGAACCTGAAGGACTGCACATGGGCTGACCAGAGTAGCCAGTTGATGCCCAGCAAAGGGGCAGGAGGTCCAGGTATGTTTGCAGGCATTTGAGGCCAATTTGGGCCAGATGCCAAGTGTGGCCCAGTTAAGGGACCAGGGGAGTAATAGTGGAATTGGATGCCATCTGCGA
>JAGPOW010001918.1:38721091-38746780 GCA_030014935.1 Caiman crocodilus | reverse complement strand
GGAAGGGCCGGGGGGAGGGGGGGGGGAGTGGAACTGTGTATAACAACCTAGGCATCAGGGCATTAAAATGGACAGACTTCTGCAATTTTCCATCTTCTTTTTACATCAGTGTGTGGCAGGAGAGACAGGGCAGACTGCCCTAGATAGGCGGGCTTGCTGACATTGTGACTGGGCTCAAGGTGGCTCTCTGTCACAAGGACCCTGACCTTCCATCCCCAGGTGAACAATACCCCACCCTTCAACCAACCAACCAACCCCTCCCAGACCTACCAGCCACCCCCCAATCCTGCAAACCCTACTCTATGGACCTGCTAGCCCCCTTGTCCCACAAGCCCCTACCCTCAGCCTGAGTTACTTAGATTGGGGTCCTGTTACAGTTCCTGGTAAAAACAAGTGTCTGCATATGCCACTCCAGAGCTATGATCATGCACAGCTTAAAGCAAGACGTGTGATCATAGACCAAGTGTTGTGAACATTTGTATGCAGCCATAGGGTGCGTCCCCACCATTGGTAATGTGTACTTCCCCAGAGAAAACGGCACATGGCACTTTGTCTCAGGTGGGATGGGGTGGGGGAAGCTGGGACCAGCAGCCATATCAAGGGTCTTGAGGGCCTCTGGAGGCTGCAGCTGTGACAATGGCAGCACAGAACCTGGCCAGCAACTGGAGTGTGGCTCTGGCTGGCCAGGCTGGCTTCCACTGGTGCATGCTGCTGCCACATGCACTACCTCACTCCTTTTAAGGCTAAGGGTTTTTTTGATGCCAAGATCTCCTTGTATAAAAAAGAAATAAATAAAAATCCTGCACTGCAAATTAATGGCATGGGGCACACCTGCATGTGTGCAGTGTGCATCTGCACTCATCTGGGCACACCCATGAACTTCAACATTGCCCGTGATGGACTGCGGAATGATTTGAGGAGTCTGTTACTATTTGTAAAATAAACATGAGATTTGGATTTATAACACAGAGTTGTAGATAAAGATAAATAATTCCAGATAGAATTAAATTTTGTAAAACACCCTGTGTATAAGAGCCTGTGAACTGCAATTCATTAATCTACTGGATACAAAAAATCATAGACTAAATACAGATATTGGATTTATGGCACATTATACCCTGCCTACCATCTAATAACCCCAAGTAACCTGTCTGCATTTTACCAGCTATATTCTATCACCAGTTCAACATTTCCCTGCCTCCACCCCCACCTTCATTTCTCAGGCCTGTTGTCTCCCATTTCCTCTGATTCTCCCTGCCATACATTTGCATTTTCAAAGACCTACATTTTGGCTTCTATTACACCCAGGAGAGCGCACACAACGCCAGCAAACTCTCCCTATCCCTGAATAAGGGTGTTTGTGCCTGAAAGCTGGCAAAGAACATTTTTTTCCAACTGTTTAGTTGGTCTAATAAAAGGTATCACATTTACCCAAAGAACCTTGTCTGCTTACATGCTTAGACCAACACGGCTACAACAAACAAGTCACAAGATGGAAATTCTCATATTTCAAAACTTGTTTGGATCTTCAAACAGGACAAAAACTTAAAACGATTGAAATTTACTTTGAATGAAAAAGTGATATGGAAATACTTAAAAAGCCATACCTATATGGTTAATACTAAGTTTTATTAAATAGGTGATAAATATACTGATGCATATGAAACAATGTATCAAAACAAAATGCTAAACTTTTTACATTAATATACACACTGTGTTCATTATCCAGTTTGTTGCCATATCCCTTCTAATAGTAATAGTTTGTATGCCATCACATATGTAATAACTGCATATTACTCTCAAGCAAACTTTCCAATGTATGAACAAATGTATGAAAGTTGCTTGGTTTTTGAAAGAGTTAATGATCCAGTGCATGAGTCTTGATTGAAGACATATTGCCACTGCTCCAACCAAACGTGGAATATGAAAGTCCTTTTCACTTTCAAAACTGTGTCAGCTTAGCCAGTTTTGGACTTCATGTGCAAGTAGAACAGTAAGTTGTTGTGACACTAAGAAATGAAATGAGTTCAGTGTTTAGATACTAGACACTTTTAATAAAAAACTCAACCACAATATTTCTATTTCTCCTTAACTTGAACTGCAGGATATAAAAAAAGTTGTAGAATCCCAGTAGCAGGATCTAAATGATAGCAAGGTGAACAGTAAGAATACAGACAGAGCTTAATGATTACCATTGCTGCTCTGCTATTTTCCAAAAGACTTAGTCTGTGTTACTGGAAAAGTGTAGTGTGGGTGTCTTATATTTTATTTTTAAAATGTTGAAATGTCTTAGTGCAATCTTTTTAAACAAAGAAAATAAAAATAAAGTGAAAGCATAACAGCTTGTAATTGATAAAAGGCTGAACAACCGGTCTAGATGTTTTTGCATGCTAATTTAGACTCTGATAAGCAAGGGATCATTTCCTTTGCTTAAAGAGCCCCAATTCTCTGATTAATAAGAGAATTTGGAACTTTTTAAAAACCCAAAATCCACAATTTTGCCAAAATTAAAATGAAATGCTACTATATATCTAATATAATATATATATTATAGTATATAATATAGGTTACCAGTTGAACCCAATGTTTTATTGATATACTTATAATTTTACAGAAATTTGGAAGCCTACCAGTGCCTCAATCATTATAATAAATTCTAAATACATCTATATTTTGGTGTTTTGTTTTATTTTTGTTTGTTTTTTATCATGGAAAATCAGAGCTTCCTCTGCCCCCCTCACTCAACAAGGCACAGGTCCAGCTGTGGCTGCCCTGCCTCCCACAACTGGTTTGTGAAGCTAAGTAACCCTGATATTCTATTGTCCTGCCCCCCTGCCCATGCCATTGCCCCTCACTCCTGACCCACACAGCCCCTCACTCCCTCCAGCCCTGCCAGTTCTCCTCACTCCCAACCCTCAGTGCCTCTCAGTCCTGATCCAAAGCTCCCCTGCCCCAGCTTTGTTGATGCCCCTCATTTCCAACCTCCTGCCCTCTGCCTCCCAGGCTCCAGCCCTTCCAGTGTATGAGGAAGGGGGCAGGTGTGTGGAGAAGGAGGTATGGGCATAGGTGACACATTGGGGAGGTGGTGGGGTATACGTCCCCCAGATTTGTGCACTCACATTGGTGCACAAAGCATGGGGCTACAGCCTGGCTGTACCAACTTCAGGCAGGAGCTGCCCCCACAGCCCAGAGATCAGGACTCACATGGGGAAGGGTGTCATGTTACCAGGGCCACCAAGGTGAGGTACAGTGGTGGCAACAGCACAGAGTTGTGCCTCCCCACTGCTGCCGGGCAAACAGGGGACACTTCATTTTGGTGGCCATGGTAGTGAGGCACTACTTCTCACTCTAGTTCCCACCTGCTGGGCTACAAAGGTGGTTCTTGCCTGGAGCTGGACTGGCCAGGCTATAGGCTGGGTCCCATGTCAGTTACAGAAACTGGAGGCGGGAAGGAGGCATATGTCCACCCTGCCCTTCCCAAACATTGCTGGTGCATCTCATGGGGGTAGGGGAAGGC
Organism: Caiman crocodilus; assembly: GCA_030014935.1. Taxonomy (NCBI): domain Eukaryota; kingdom Metazoa; phylum Chordata; order Crocodylia; family Alligatoridae; genus Caiman; species Caiman crocodilus. The sequence continues at coordinate 38,743,263 of JAGPOW010001918.1, read as the reverse complement.
ACAGGGAGCAAGGAGTTACCTGGAGGGACCTGTACGAGTTGCTCTCTACCATACTGCCTGGCTGCTTATGCACATGCACATGGCACCCCCTGCTCCTGGGTCCTGCTCCCCCCATCCCTAAACAACCCCTTGCAGGCTGGTACTCTGCTAGCCTGCAGGGGGAAACCCACGGTTTCCCAAGTTTTTCTCCTTTAAAGGAGAAAATCCACATTTTTCCATGGCAAATGGGAAGCCTGGATCCCTGCTGATAAGAGACCAGATCATGATTGACCTTGGTACAAACATTACTGGAAGAATGAGACTTAATACAACTCATAGTTTACCAAGCAAATGACGTCACCCAGTCCAGACTAATGCTTGTGGGGTTCAGTGTTCCGACACTGTGGACATGATAGGGAATGAAAAATGTTACCAAAAAAGAAAAACTGAAGCCAGAAAGTCATGCCAAACTCGAAGTTGGAACCCCCACCAAGACAATACATGAAGCTGTATATGAAGTGGCAAATTACAGAAGACAAGACAATGCCTGGCATTATATGGTGCTGTAATGGGTTTACATCAATTTTAGAAGAGTTTGCAAGCACCAGTAGACCTTGCACAGAATGAACAAAATACAAGTAGTAGAATGTGTGACACTTAGGGCTTACAGTGGTGAACTTATCCCCGGTAAGAAAAATTGGGATCACCATGGATGGGTAAGTAACAAAACAAAAAAAATCAAACTTCTCATAGATTCTTCCACCTTCCATGAGTTAAAGACAGACAGTACTTCCCTCTCTCTATGCCCAAATCTTCCTTGTAGTGTGGGCATAACTTCTCAAAATTAGGTAGAATGTTCATTGTACCGTGCCAGGAAGGGATGCCACTGCATCACTGTTCCTCTACTGCTTGTTCAAGCTCTTTCAGTTCCCTTCTCCTCTTGTGTCCCTTCTCCTTCTCTGCCCATTCTTCTTGCTGGATTATTTGTTCCATTTTTCCTTTTTGTTTGTTCTCTGTTTTTTCATCTTGCTCTATCTCTCACTATATCTATCTTCTTTCAGCCTTGTCTAGCTGCTTTTGTTTGGCTAACACTGGATTAACCTGGGGGTGACCTGTCCAGGACCAGCTCTGTTCTGGCACTCTTAGCTTACTCTAGATCCTCTACTATAGCAATAATGATCTGATTTACTACAAGATTTTTCTTTTGAGGTTTATGCTCCTGTCCTGGGAAAGATACTTGCACTTTGTTTTGTTGGTATCTTTGCTTGCCTCATCCTCCTGCCTGCCTTTATTCCACAGGCTCTTGAGACAAAGCCTAAATAAACTGAAAAGATCAAGCTTCTCTTCTCCCTATACAATTCTGCACAAAGCAAAGCAAAACAAAACAGAACAAAACTTCCAAAGCAAAAATCCTGCTCTGACTCATCACAAGTCTTCTTAAGCCTCTTCTACCAAACTCTAGACTTCAGGACCAAAATCAACCCTAACTGTGTAATCCACACAGAAAAATCTCCAGAGCAAAATCCTGTCCTATGTCCACATATCCTTTTTGGGGATATGCTCCTTTCTGTCCCCTTCTAACCTTTCTTTGGGTGCATCTACATGTGATGCTTTACTTGAGATTGGAGCAAATTACTGTGCAGTAAGCATCATCTTCTACACATGCAAAAGCTAACTGCACAGTAATATGGTCTAATCACAAGTACATTTTCTACCTGTGAATAGAAGCAGCAAATTTACTCTTGATTACTTACTGCGCCATATGACATATGTAAACTTGCTCCCAATAAACCAGGCAGCAGTGGGCAGGAAATTGTTCCCTGCCCCCAGGAGCTTCCTGTTGCCAGGGCACCAGAGCCCGGGTGGGGACAGTGTCCCGTGTCCCAGCAGCAGGGATCTCCCACCCCCCACTCCCCAACTGCAGAGCAAAGACTGGGAGATTTTTTCCCCGCTATAGTTCTGCGATTACGGAGCAGGGGGCTGGGAATGGGCTGAGGAGCCTGTTGCCTGTTCCCAGCTACAGCTCCAGGATTGTGGAGCTGCGTGGGGAACAGGGTCCCAGCCTTTTCCCAGCTCCCACTCCATGATCGCGGAGCTGGGTTTAGAATTGTCTACTCAGAGGTAGGTCCCAGCCCTGTGCTCCAGTTGGGCGATGGGGATAGGGCTTGGAAAGACCTGCAGGAGAGGGGCAGGTCCCAGCCCCCTGCCCTGGTCTGCCAGTGGAGCAGCTAGCCTAGAGCTCCCTCTGGCTGCTGCAGGGGGCTAGTCCAGGACTGGGATGGGGACAGGAACAGATTGCTTCCAGGATCAGCAAATCTGCTCCTGCATCCCTGCACATGTAGACACCTGCCCAGGGTGAGTTTACTCCAGGGTAAATTACACTAGAGTAAACCCACCCTGTAGCATTTGCACATGTTGACATGCCCCCTATCACTGGAATGAAAATGAACAAAAAAACCACTTTTTTTTTTTCCCAAAGGATGTTACATATGCTAGGGAGTAAGAGTGGTTCAAGCAAATGATAAACAGCTGCAGATCCTGCCAATTGTGCCAATGTCACAAACCAACTGGAACCCCAGTTTTTTTCCCCACTTCTTGCCCCAAGGCTAACTCTTTATCTCCATGAGCTTTGGTTCCACTGCTATTATACCAGACCCCAGAGCTACAGCAGAGGAATGTTTGTCAGCTCCAGATGGCTCCCCCTTGGACTGCAAAAGAATTTTAGGTTCCATCTTCCATAGAACGGACTATCCTGGAATATCACTCACCCAGAGATCACACTTTACTCTAGGTAATCAATAAAGAGACAAAAAAATGAAAGTATTTATTCTATAGAAGAAAATAATTTTACAACAAAAACTGACCATAACATTTGAAGACAATACAAAAAACCCAAAGTTTCTTACCCTCTTACCTGACTGCAGTTTAGTCCCTCTGAAAATCCTGCCAGTGTTGCCACAGATCTCCATGTCTGCTCTAAGGTAAGTTTATTTTCCCCAAAGGCACATGCTAAAGGAATAGCTAAATAGACTCATTGCTTTGAGACCCATTAGGCAAATAAAATAACCAGTAAAATGAGCACACAAGGTGGTAACTGTAAAAACAAAACAAAATGTGATATATATTCAAAATAAATAAATATGTGAAGATAAGTTTCTAGTGTCTACCAGATAAAAATTTCTAGTAATAAGTCTAATGGCAAATATTGTTTTAAGTTTGATATGTCAGCAGGTTTCTGGCAGGTTCCTTTAGAGAAACAGTGTCTATTTGATCATATTTAACACTCCTGTTGGGAGACATTGTTTCTTCAAGCTGCCATTTGGGTCGTGTTTCACACCGAACATATGTCACAATAAATGTTGCTGATACGGATTATAAAGCCTAGATAGTTTTTATTTAGGGGGGCGGGGGCAGCATAAGAACCAAGGGCCTTGGATATCTTTGAAAGTGCCTGAGCTGTCAGTTTGGCCAAGTAAATAAAAATTGGAAAATTAAAAACCAAACAAGCCTTGCTCCCATGTAGGATTTTTAAAATGGCAATATTTGCATGTAGACAGCAGTAAGGTTGAGGCCATCACTAACATACCTGTCCCACGTGTAAGGAAAGATTTCTTCGACTGGTGAACAGTTCACTTAATTTTATACCTAATCTTGTTGCCCAAACCCGAAATCTAAGAATACTGTTGATCAAATATGTCCAACAGCTGTGTGATACAAATCTTAATAAAAGTGTTTGAAAAAATGGAGTAGTTAGTTAAATAGGGTCATGAAGGACTATGAACATAATACAAGGCCAAGCTGTCCAGGGACTCTTCCAGGGGAGTATTGATGAAGTCCTTTCACTTTTGTAGTGAAAATTCAAAACATACACAGTAACAATGCCAACAAAAACAGAATAAGAATATGCTCAAACAGAGGAGGAGATACTGGTTTCCAGCCATGAGCATAAAAACTTTCTAAACAACATGTATGACCAGGTGTAAAGAAAACAGAAGGTATTTTGATGGAAAAAATGGAATAGTTAAAAGCCACACAAGAGTTGAAACTCTCTAGAAACCAGAAGATGCTAGCACTTCATGCTGTGTTTCCAAGCATGACTGCCTTAAAGAAGATAGTTAAAAGGCAATCTTATTTTTGACAATCATTGAATCACTTGATGATTTCAATAGTTTTCATTTTACTATTAATGAGGATTCTGACACTGAAACCATTAAGAAATTTTAGGATTGTTGCATCCCACGTACAAGTGAAACTAACAGCATATTGTTCCTATAAGATACAGTGCAAAAAGAGGATGTTGCCTTTTTGTCTGAGGTGGTCACAGATCTCATATGATAACAGAGCTATTTCTTATGAAGCCAACACTGTTTGCAACACTTGCTTACTATTGGAGATATACACAGCATCACTTTCATGATATAAAGGCAACTCTCAGTGCCCATATCATATCATATAGATGCCCATATTACACAATACTTATCTGATAAAACACTTGCACCAAATGAAGCTGACCTTTGTCAGGTGTCTGGACACTAAGTGACTTCTGAGCACCATACACTGTAGATAATATTCTATTTGGAAAGAGAGATTTGTGTGGAAAACAACTGAGCTCAGAGATTTGATATACACATAGCATTCACCAAGAAAGCTACAATTCACAGGGACTAGCTTAGGATATGATTTAGATGTATAGGAAGAAGACCAAGAGAACTCAAATTGTGCACTGCATTACAAGGAGAGGACTACATTCAGTTTAGTCCTGGCACTGCTCATTTCTAAATGTAAATACTCTCTTTACTCCACAGTACTGCCCTTCCAGGATTGACACTCAAGATTGATGGAACTGAAGGTACAAGAAAAGTAGGTTAATCAGCAACATTGAAAAAAAAATAGTTATACCTACACTGTAAGCCCTGTGAACCATAGGCTTCTGACATAGAATTAAGAGGCCCAACTCTCAACTGCATTATTCTGGTTTTACATGAATTCAAGAGAGAAAAACTGATGTAATGTATTGGAAAACTGAGACCACAATGAGCAGTTTCCAGTTCTTTCCTCACCTATGAGCAGACTGGTGATCCAAACTCCTATTGTCCATTCTGCTGTGCTTACTGGGAGCTGTATGGCTGGTGAATTCCACTAGTAGTACATAAAGGGTGCATCTACACATGTCACTAGGGTGACATTACTGTACCATCTTTTAATACTTTGAAAAAAGGAAGTACTAAATGATGGCACAGTAACAGTTATTTTTAGGCACTATGTTGCCATTGCAACACCCTATGAGATAGAACGATGCTATGGTGACTTAGTTGCAGTGTCACAGTTCTTGCCCGTGGATGCTACATCGCCATGGTGCATTGCTACAATGACGCAGCATCTGTGTAGACTCATCCAATAGGCACTTGTATTGAAAGACTGTATCAAATGAATATTACATATTCTAAGTCAGTTAGGCCCAATGTAGAGGGTTTACTCATACAATTTAATGTGTTTTCTAGAATACCATCTCACCTCTAGTCTGAACTCCATTTGGTTAAACTCAGCCTCACTATTAGTGTACTGTTCTAGCTAGTCTATGGGCTGCAGAGTTTGGGTTAATGCTGTACAAAGTAAACATCATTTGCAGATTAAATATCAATAAACAACAGTTCATTTCCATGCCAGAAAAACCTTGCCAAGTTCAGAGCCACAATAAATGTAATTTTATTTTGGAACCTAATAGCTAATTCATATGAAAGGTTATTTCACCTATAAACATCTGCTTTTAATCTGGTTTTGCAGTGCTGTACATTAAGAGATACTATCATTTTGGACTTACTGGATCTATTAGAGTTTTTCAGGGTTTATTAAAATCATTACTAGTTTACTACATGTTTTTGTGCTGCTGAAATATAGTGATAATTTAGGACAGGTATTAAAACAGTTTGCAAAACAACGTAAGACTCTCTGCTTTTATTACTTTATTTACAATTTAAGTGATCAATACAAATATTCTAGATTACTTATAAAATAATTAATCAATTAAAAATATTATAGTAGGGCTCTTTTTTCTTTTTTCTAAAGGAACTTAAAATTATATAGCTCTTAAACTACAACAGACTTAAAAATACAGAACTTTTATCCAGAGTAAGTTAATATTGGGTTTCCAAATTACACACTTCAAAAGGCTATCGGTTCTGCTAAATAGCTAGTAAAGTGCTGCATTTGAAGGCTGGTATTTTTACTGGGAACATTATGTGATACAAAATTCAATGTGTGGTGCTTTCTACCGAGTAGATTTTGAAGACTGTGAGTGCTATTTCAAGGAATATTCAAATACTTACTAGAGCTATATCACTGCCAAGATTGAGTATTCCCAGAAATAATGAGGTCGTTGTTGTTGATTTTTTTTAATTAATCTGGAGACAATAACCCCATTTGTAAGAAATGTAGAGTGTGCTCATGAATGAGCGGTGACAGTTAGAAAGCACGGCCTTTCCGATCGGTGAGTTTCTAAATATGGATTGAGAAGCTCAGCCATCAATGCCATTCAAATAACAACTGAGCAATTTTATAAAATTCATTTTAGTCCCAGAACACCGAATCCTGCATATATTACTTACAATATGCAAAATCTATTATCATTCATCAACTTCAGACTACCACTGAGAAAAGGATTCCTCAACACATTACTTCTTTCCATTATGCTGAAAGATTTGGTCAGTACTTCATCACATCTATGAATTTCTTGATGCTCAAGTTGCTTCTGCAGTAACACCACCACCTCACCATAAATTTAGGAGACTGTTGTCTTCGAACGCGTCATCCAGGGTTTTTTTTTTTTTCTTCAGACATGCTCTCACTGAATGTCTAAGCAAAATGGTTCAAATGATAAAAGAATAATTTCTTTTACCAGAGTAGTGTTTATTATTGATATGTGGTGATACGTATATCAATGAAGGAGATAAATAATGTGAATTTCCAAACACAGAATGTTCCAGCCATTACTCCATAGGAAGGCAAAGCTCTCATCATTACTGTTGATGTAAGCAAGGACTTGACCCTTCTCAATCCACTGTAGTTTAAGAACATGATTTGGTTTCTGAGCTACTTGGTGTCATAAGAGAGGATCTGGGTGGCTGGTGTGTGCAGGATTTGAGGAAATTATTTTGATCTTAGAAGTGGCAGTTAGGCTCTTAAATCTCCTTTGTGGCTGTGGCTCATAGTGTATGCTCAGAAGTTCAGTATTATTTACATGCAGACCTCCATGTGTGAGGAGGAAAACTAGATCTTACAAAAATGAAGTATCAGTAGAGCCACTTATATGCTTAGAATTATTCTTATTCTTCTTTACTATCCATTCCATGCAGGAAGAGCACACACCAACTGCAGATGTTTCCTCAACCTAGGAGTATTTAAACCTGAAAGCATGCAAAGAAGAATGTTTCCAACTATCTGAGTTGGTCTAATAAAAATATCAGATTTACCCAACAAACCTTGTCTCATGCTTAAGGGCTTTGGTGGATCAAGACCTAAAAGATATACAACCAGTCCTTCAGTTTCAATTTCCGTGAATGATAACATTCACAGATTCCACCCTTGTACCAGCGTCTATGCCATATAAAACATATATGTATATGTATATAAGGATTACCTCATGGTGCACTAGGTTTGCCAAGTTTCCTGTTACAAGTGGGACAGAGTGGGATTATCTTCAGTAGTCAAGTCTGGAATAGAGAATGATTGTATATTAGATATAAATGTGTTTTTCTTACTGTATGTCAAATATAGTACTTGTATCTTGGGAAATCATTTTTCTCATTCCTTTTCAGAAGAAAAGGTTTTTTTCTTTCTTTCTCTCTCCTGAAAGGTTTTTTTTTCCTTGAGAAAAAGAGAGAGAGAGAGAGAGAGCGAAGGAACACAACACTTCTCCCACACACCTCCCAGCTTGACCCATCCTCCATTTTTATAGAGGTGGCAACATTAAGCTAATTGGAGCTCTGATACATATGACATTTAGAGTTTTATGCTGTAGATTCATCTGCAATGAACAAATGATTCAGATCATATCCAGATGATAATGAGAGGAGACTTGTACCATGTTCTGTATTTTCAGATAGTGTGCCTGAATGCTGGGTATAGTCCAATGTCTTGGCTGTTTTTGCAGGATTTTTAGGTTAACTTGAAATTAAATATGAAAAAATGGAAATGAACTGTAATCAACAGAGTTGAAAATGTTGTCTTTGAGAAGATTAATGTCTTAAGGAATCTTTCTCTGGGCTTAGGCAGAAGGTAGGGCATGATGGCACCTAAGGACACTATTACACATGCTTTGGGGGGCGCTGGGAGGGCAGCACATTAATTAGAGCGGCTCTCAGAGAGCTATATAATTGAAGTGCCATACCATCTCATGTATCAGTATCCCTATGCTTTAGTACAAGCACCCCTACCATTATTTTGAACCATAAGGATACTGATACAAAAGCTACAGGGGGCTGCTGGAGCATGGTGATTGCTTCCTTCGTGCTCGTGTATAGGCACAGAGAACATAGAAAAGGAAAAATGGGAGTATGAACGAATAATCCAACAAGAGTGGGCAGAGAAGGAGAAGGGACACAAGAGGAGAGGGGAACTGAAACAGCTTGAACAAGCAGTAGAGGTACTAATTGGTTCAGAGGCATGAGCCTTCACCAGCAACTACATACCTTCTGCCTTACTTCACATTTATATGACTAACCACTTCTTTTCTCTCTTTCTCTGGGACTGTAATTCAGGTAGTACGTGATTTTTTTCCCCCCTGTCTGATAGAGATATTTTTAATTGAACTAACTATATAGTTAGGAAAGATGTTGGATAACGTGCTGGGCACCAATTGCCCTTTCTCAGTCTCCTCTGATGGCTCTTCAGTGATCTACACAGAGTTGCTATGGTGGGATTCTTAGTGCTCAGTGGCCATGTTGCAAAGATCACAAAAGCAGCTAAAACTAACTCTATAGTAAAACAGGCAACAGAAGCACTCCTTGATAGATGTGGTCCAGGTAAATGAGAACTGAGAAGCAGTTGCAAATTAATGCCAAAACAGAATATTTTTTCAGTTTTTATATATTTTCATATATACTATATGGAAGTATAATTATTAAAATAATTATAAAATAAATAAAATAACCTATTAAAATAAATTATTTATAAAATGTTTTGAAACAAAAGAAATTCATGGTAAGGAAATGGGAGGTGAGTGAAAAATTAATACCCATTTCAGTTTAACCCAGTCCTGGCATTCAGCATAGATGAATAAGGAATAATCTGTGAATGTAGCAAGGATAACAAAGAAGAAACAGGGTGGTCGTTAAAAGAAATATGGATCGAAATGTGTTTGAGCAAGGATCAAGCAGGGGAGTGGAGTGAAATAAAGATATTGATGTGGCCTGGGTAGACTGAATGCTCTGCTTTCAAATAGAAAACCAAATCCAAACATAAGCTCAGATTGCTATAAAGAGCCCAGGTCCATTTTCTTCATGAGGTTCACTTATACATAGCAAAAAGTGACCTTTAAACTACCTTGACAGATAGCAGCTGACTAGAAAATTACAGTCATTAACAGGATATCTAGAGAGCAGACTATTGCAAAAAATGATACTAGGAGACAGATGTTAACAATTTGCAACCCCAAAAGACAACTACAATAAAACCCTACATTTTTGGTGTTCTAAAGGATTGTTATTGAGATTCAGCATAAGATATAAAGAAACAAAGTGGATAAATGTTCACACTCCCTAGATGTGTGCTTTTCATAGGCAAAGGGTTGAAAGTATTCAGTATTCGAATTTGTATTTAAAAATAAAAAATCCATCAGTTCTCTGACAATGAAAGCTCTAAAATGGATCTTGGTCTAGTCCCTGTAATGCATGGGAAAATATCAGTTACAAATTGGCTTCCTGCTCTGAGTTGAGAAACGCATTAGTAATATATTCTAATTTTTAAAGCCAGTAATTTAAACAGTTATCAACAAGATCTTTTTTTTTTCCCCTGGCACAACAATGCTTTTAGCATTTCTTTCCCCCTTTCTGAGGGATAGGCAGCCAGGGTAATGTACAAATCTGGATTTAGACATTAATAGGCAAACATAGTTCCATGTCTTCTTTTTCTTAGAGGAAACTCTCACAGCAGTAAAAATAATCTTCAATTTATATTAAAAACTGTAATGCAGCAAGCATATTGGCCCCTTGCAGACTCATGTCAAAATTGTGAATATTAGCAAAACTGTAAGTTTCAGATGGAACTGAACATTTCAAATGTCAAAGGCAGTTGTGGGAGTGGGATGCATACCCAGCAGGAATCACATTATGGGATCCTAAGATAAGCCTTGGTCTGTAATGTGGTACTACATTTGAAAGATGCATGGCAATCTGGAACCATATGACTGGAACAATAATCAAAATATTGAAGGAATTCCAAAAGGAGAAATATGGTAACAGCCCACAGATATTCAAAGGCCATAAGTCCCACACAGGGAGAAGACTTACCATATTTACAGTTATTCAAGATGACTTTGAATTGAAGATAATGCCCCAATAATTAGATTTTACCCATATATAAAATCTAATTACTAGAGGGTTTTTTAAAATTCCTCCTCCCCATCACTGCAGTGGGGAAAGCAATGATAGGAGGGCAAGCAGTGGGGAAGGCAACCATGGGGGGGAGGGTGAGAAGCAGGCAGCTGGAAGGCAAGGAACAGGGCAGGGCAGGCAGCTTGACCCCCTGAGCTACTTGCCCCCATCCCTACTGTTCCCCTACCAAATGCCTCCCCCAGTGTCCACCATCCTGCCACCACTTACTCCCCCACACTGCTACATACACCAGCACTGGGTGCCTCTGTGCTAGATCGCTCACCATCCCATGCCTCTGGCTGGATCCTGCATTGCTATGCACCTCCACACCAGGTCCCATGCTGCTGTATGCTTCCATGCCAGGTCCTGCATTGCTGTATGTCTCCATGCCTGGTCCTGTGCCACTTTGTGCTAGGTTTCACATCACCTTGTTCCTCATTCCTGCCACCTTTTCTGACTGTATTTTCACTTGCTACTTAATTCTAAGATGAAGCTTTGTTTCTCCTCTATTGAAACCTCAATTTGGAATCAAGTAAATACTGTATTTACTGTGGCACATGAGGAATCTAACCACAGTAAGAGAAATGGTTTGAAAACAAGCAATGAAATACATGGACAGGTTGTCAAGAAAAAAATGTATTGGTCTGTCAAAAAATGCATCTAGAAAAGCAGTGGAAGTCTTTAAGCAGTTTATATATTAAAAATTTATATATAACTAGATAAATAGATTTGATTAAAAAATGATGTATTTGCAAGGGTCTTAACTAGATGATCTAACTAGGTCTTTCCTATCCTAACTTATACAATTCTATTACAGTAGATTTCTGTCACGTAGTTTAATGAACATGAAAATGAACTTTAAAAATTATTGCAGCTGGTCAAATAAAGTTTTTTGTAAGATATTAATCCTACCATATTTGGTTTGACATTTAAAGTGAAGAATTTGGTATGAAAGGCTTTTTTGTTAAAGTCCTGACATTTGTTTTGTTAAACGTTTATTTTGGTATAAATCAAAGCTATGTCTTTTTCTTGTTCTCCAGTTTTAGGCATCCCACTGTCTGTAAATATCCTTGAGAAGAGGCCTCTCCTCTTCCCCAGATGTTTCAGAAATGTAGTCATTCTCTTTTTTATCACTAATTGCTGTGTCCTTTAAGGTGGATGGTTAAAAGTTAAGTGCTTGGGAGGATGTGACTGTTAAGGCCATGTTAAATTAGGGCTAGCCAGGGTACAAGCTGAGACTATAACTCATGCTTACATTTCTGATCACTGACCCTGAACTTGCCTTATAATCCTTCCCATAAATTATGACAGCATGAAAAGAATTAAAATGAAACATTTTTTCTGTGTAAACTGAAGTCTTGAAATCTGAATGGTTTCTTTCGGACGATGTAGTATGTCAAATATAAAACCTCAATCTTTTTCACTGTTACACTTACACCTCATCTATTTTCCATCACACTTTTTAAAGAAGAACCATTGCTTTCCCACAATTCCCTGAAACTGCCTGCCCAATATATTGCTAGGTCAAGTAGATTGTAATTTACTGAATAGGGAATTACTTTGTGCTTGCCTTTATAAAAACATATATTAGTTATATTAATTCTTTCTTTCTGTGTTGGTATAGATAGTTAAACCCAATTGTCTGCTTGTTCATAACATGTTAAAGAATTTCCCTTAAAAATTAATAACAATAGAATTGTTTTGATAACAATGGAAGGTTTGACCTCACCAAAGCTGTATTTATAATAAAGTATTTGCCTAAAACAGAGAAGAAATATTTTGTTTACTATCATGTAAAAATGTGTATCATATCATTGGATTACTACACACCATGTCAAGAATGACCAAGAAGAAAGCTGGGTATCTACATTGTATAATTTTCCTTAAAGAGAACAGAAAGGACTGCACTGAAGAGAAGAAAAAAAAACATTAAGAGAAAATCTGTAAGCACAACAATTTGTTATACTCTGGTATTTGCCTTTTATCTGGACTTGACCATTAATGCCAACGTCTCAGAGTGAATTAATGTATCACCAACTCCTGTTTGTGTTGCAGATACTTCTTTTGTTTATTCAAGAAAAACTGGGTCAAATTTTTATTTGGACTAGCAACTTCCTTTTCCTTGAGGTCTCTTGAGTAGTTGGCCTACATGGCCATTAGGGCTGTGTGAAATTTCACCAGCTGTTTTGTTTTGAGGCTGTTTTGGCCTTTTTCAATCTCGAAATGGAGAAATCGAAATGAAATGAAGGGCTTCAAAATAGTTTCAAAATTAAACGAGGGTAGTCAAAACATTTTGAAAGTTTCAAAATGTTGCAAGTTTTGAAGCTGAAGCTAGGCTTGCCTACAGGGAAATAGAAAGTAAGGGGATGGAGGGGGAAGAGGTGGGGAAGGACTGCTCTGATATTGACTTTATAGCTGGTCAGTGACTGGGATCCTTCCCTGAGGTCCCTTCCAATCCCAGTGCTCTGGGGTGAGGGATGGAAAAACAGCATAAAAGGCTGTTTGAATGGGCTTGCTTTCTGTCACCCATGTCATGAGTTTTGCTTGTCAGCGGCCTGAGGTGCACCTTCCCAGAAACACCAGCACCTATTTCCTTGAAACCTGGCAGGTTTCATGGCCTCAGAAGCTCCTACCATTCTTGCAGTTTTCACTCTGCTGTGCCTTAACACACATACAGTGCCACCAATGTCATGAGTTTTGTTTGTCAGAAGCCTAAGGTACAGTTTCCCAGAAACCCCTGCACCTATCTACTTGAAATGTTGCAGATTTCATGGCTTCAGCAAGAGTCACCATCTGTGCAGTTTTCATCCCACTGTAAATTAACACGCACACAGAGTCACCAATGTCTGGGTTTTGCTTGTCAGCAGCCTGAGGTACAGTTTCCCATAAACCCCTGCATCTGTCTCCTTGAAACTTGTCAGGATTTGTGGCCCAGCAGGGGATACAATCTTTGCAGTTTTCACCCCACTGTGCCTTAACACACACAGGTGACACAGGTTTTTCTTTCAAGACTTTGAAGTACAGTTTCCCAGAAACCCCTCCATTTATCTCCTTTAAGCTTGGTAGGCTTCATGGCCATGGAAGGGGCTACCATCCCTGCAAGTTCCATCTGAATCAGATGGTAATAGATACATTTATATGCAGTTTTGTGATTCCCCATTATATCCTGTGGGCGAAACATCAAAACAGCATTGAAACAGTGAAACAGTTTAGATGAAACAGAACAGTGCTTCAAAATGAAACACAAATCAAAATGAAACACTTTCCTGTTGAAACAGCAAAACAGAAGTTATAATGAAATGATGCTGTTTTGCGCAGCCCTATTGACTAGGTAGAAGAAGTGAAACTAAGCTGCTTCCTTACATTGTTACACATGCTGCGTGCATTGCGAGTCTCAGTGCAAGGGGAGAGGAACCTCTGAGTAGCAGCGGGAAACCCCCACAGGGTTCAGAAACACCAGAAGCAGATCCAGGCATTCCCAAAGAAGGGAGCAAGGACAACCCATGCCCCCCAAAATTTACATCCTAGGCAGACCAGGGTAGAGAAAGAGCTGCACGAGCCGTCATTTTGCTGGCTCTTCAAGTGGCTGTCCCTTAAGTGGGGTGGTGGCCAGCTGCTGATATCAGCTGGGGCTGCCACCGTGGGAGATTTAAAAAACCTGCCAAAAGCCAGAGGGCAGGGAGGACCAGCTCAGAAAACACCGGGCACCCTGAGACCTGATGCACCAGCAGCAGCAGACCCCACAACTCTGCCTGGCAGCAGAGTAGCAAGGGCAGGAGCTGGATCCTGTCTGGGAAGTTTGCAAAGCCTGGTACTGGAGCATGAGAAGTTCTAGGACAGCGATTGTCCCTAAGAGAATTGACTAGCTTTATATACTCTTCCCTCTGCCTTTAAGTCAGCACTTAGGGTTTTAGGGTTGTCCTGGGAACCTGGGAATTCAGGCTGATTTCCCAAGCCTGCACCATGCTTACAGTTGTGGAGGCCAATGCACCTGAGGGCAGCACATGCCATACCCCTGAGCCAGGAAGACGGCATGAAAATCAATGCGGCTGGTGAGTAGATGGGGTATAGAGAAGCAGAGCCCCAAGAAAAAACAAGGCAAGCCTGTGAGTATCCCGTCTTTGGGTCTGTGGGCAGGAACACCACTGAACCCCTCATCTTTACAATTCTATCAAGTCGTGGCAGAAGAGTCCGGGGACTCAGACCACAGAGTGGGAACACTCACAGCGCCAACAGGGGGGGCACCACACTCTGCTTTACCTGTATCCCCTGCATGTAATTAGAAAGAAAAATTATTGTTCTGTCTCCAGAGTTTACATTTTTGTTTGGAAATCCAGAAGAGACTTCAATACCTTGAAGTTCACAAATCATTAAACAAGTAAGAACAAAAAGAGACTTTTAATTATGATAGTTATAAAGCTTGTATTATTTTGAACATTTTAAAAGAAGTTTCAGTGTAAATCAAGCCAAAGGAGGGCTTATGTTTGAAATGGGATATTTCAGTTATTTCAGAACATTTTTCATTTCTCTTTATTATTATTAGGTGATTCACTGAAGCTGGCTTTTCCTGTAGGCAGGTTCAGTTTCAACAAATCAGCAGTTTCTGATGTCTTTTTGCAGCATTCTTGACCAGATCTGTTCCTCTTTGTGGGAGTATAAATGACTGATCTGGCCATGTACTAACTGCATTAGTTTTATATTTAAAAGCATATAGCAACCTTGACAAAACATTGCAAAAACATCATAATGAATTAAACTTGTTTATTTACAGAAAAGCCACTTAAGTCCTCTAAAATATGATCAGTCTCTTTGTTTTAGCTAAAATATTAACTTTTCTTAAAATAATATTTTTTCTCAGCCAATATAGAATCTTTAGAGTATATAATACACATGTCAGTCTACTAGACCCCAGTGTTATGCAAGTACAGGAAGCTGTGGTTCTAAATTGATTCAAATGCTGTAAAAAATTCAGTATATGAAAGCCATAGACAGTAAATAGACAGTAGAAATACAGAGATGAGAAATGCACAGCTTCCAATAAATACAGGCTTCCAATAAATCTTACTAATTTATCTAAGGCCTACCTTCCTTTCTCACTGTCTTCTTCTTTCCTGCCAGATTCAAGTATGAGTAAAAAGTGAAATTTCAGATATGTTAAAGTGACCCAGAGCACTCATCCCATTGAAAGCCAATTGGCTTATTTTTTTTTAATTCCTTGGTCATTTGTCTGTTTTTGAATATCCCACCAAATCTATGCATACTCCCTTTAATTTCAGATTAATTTGAATGACTCTAGTTAAAAAGAAAATTTTCACATTGTAAATTAATCCTATCTTCTTGTTTTGTCTGTACCCAAACTCTAAAGGCTGAAAGAATGACTTCTAGAGAGTTAGAATATATCTATTTCTTAGTGTGAAGTTGTAGCTGTAACGGCCCAGAAATTTTGCAAGCTGGAAGGGTTTCTTAGTGTGATATCTTTTATTGGACCAACTAGTTTGCATAAAGTGAGAAAAGCTTTTAAATACGTTCAAATGTCTCTGAAATAGGTACCTGGGTTTATGGTTTGTCCATTTGTATAGATAGGGATTAGCTGTGAAGTTTTATACTAAACATCGATTTGATCACTTTTCAGGGGTGTTTGCCTCACAGAAGTCTCTTAGGGATATTTTATTAAAACAAGAAAAAAACTATTCAGTAGTTCTTTCCAGCAGTTTGCTGGAGCAAGAGGAAGAAGTGGAAGAGATGCCAGGCACAACGCACCTGGCACCAGATCTTGCCCTGGAAAGAAAAGTCAGTCAGGGCTGCCTGTGTGTTTAGCTTGCTCAGTGTTTGTTTGGAGGGCTGTGTTTTGAGCATGTGTTCTGAAAAGCTAGGAGTGTTGTTAACTGAATGAGTAAATTGCTGGGTGACTGCTGTGTGATTTCTGCCCATGCCTAACAAAAGTCCTAAAAAGGGAGCAAAGCCAGTCCAAGTCCAGCAGGGTATAAAAGGAGGCTTCCTGAGTGACCAGGAAGTGAATGAGTGAACGGGGGCAGAAAACAGGTGAACCAGTCTGCAAGCAGTTCATTAGTCAGTTCACAGGTCAGTTTGTCACCCCCCCTCTTTGAAGAGGAGCCTTTAAGCTTGGTGAGAGGAAGCAGGGAAAAGGGAACCTTTTGGAACCAAGGAGCAGCAAACAGGCCAGTGTACAGGTGAGTTTGCTAAGGGAAGTCTACTTGGAAGAAGGGCATCAAGAGAGAGGATGTGGATTAAGAGATCCAGGGAAATGGCTAGAGGATGTTGCAATGCCAGAGCCACTCCCCCTGCCTCTGCTTGCACCTGTGAGGTGTCTTTCCAGGCAGGGCTGCTCACTGTTGCGGTTTCCACTTAGATTCTGGCTTGGCACTGTGAAAACTGTGGCTTGCAGGTTCCTTCCAGTGACAGCCAGGTTGGGGACTTCCTGCAATATGAACAGTACCTCCTGCTGGTGTACCTCAGGGAACAGGCAAGAAAGCTACAGGAGGAGATGGCAAAGCTCTGAAGCATCCTCCGTCATGAGGACTTCATCAATTCAGTGCCAGGGAAGACCTCTAGAACTGTGGAGGAAGAACTGCCAAAGGCAGCACTTGAGAAGGGAAAGGGCATGGATTCCCAGGAAGATGGAAACTAGAAGCTTGTGACCTCTGGTAACAAGCAGAAATCTTCAGCTCTACCTGTAACTGTTTGCCTGCAGAACAGATATGGAGCCCTAGCAAGTGGAGGAGGATTACGCTCCATTGGTGGAGAAGGACAGGCCAGGTCTTCCCAAAGTTGGAAGAATTGGGACCACTGCCACAAAGAAGAAGCAACAGTTGGTGGTGATTGAAGACTCCATTCTGCAGGCAATGGAGGCATCCATCTGCTGGCCTGACTTGTTGTCTAGGGAGGTCTCCTGCTTGCCTGGAGCCCATATCTGAGATATCATAGAGGGATTACCAAGACTCATTTGGTCCTCTGCCTAGTACCCCATGCTGCTCATCCATGTGGGCACCAGTGTTACTGCCAAAAAAGACCCTGAGCAGATCAAGAGTAACTAGAGGGTTCTAGGTGCAAGGGTAAGGGGTATGGACACCCAAATGGTGTTCTCCTTTATACTTCCAGTCAAGGAAAAGGGCCCAGACAGGAGCAGATGCATCCTTCAGATCAATGCATGGCTGCACAAATGGTATCACCAGCAGGGATTTGGCTTCTTCAACCACAGGAGGTTGTTCCAAGAAAAAGGATTGCTATGAAGAGATGGTATCCAACTCACAAAGAGAGAGAACAGAATCCTCCCAGATAGGGTGGCTACCATAGTGAGCAAAGCTTTAAGCTAGGTTCACCAGGTTTACTGGAGGATGAAGGCCAAATGCCTGAGGGAAGTGGGTGACCTGGAGGAAGCACACGCAGGAAGAGGCAGCAGGGAAGGCATTCTCATTCTTCCTGAGAAAGTAAGGCTAGTTACACCTCAGGTGTCTGTACACAAATGTTTGGAGTATCTGTGAAACTAGAAGGAAGAATTGGAAATCTTCTCACAGTCACAGAACTATGACGTGATTGGATAATGAAAACTTAGTAGGATAGCTTCATGACTGGAGCACTGTTATGGATGGGTACAACCTGTTCAGGAAGGACAGGTGGGGGGGAAAGAAGTAGTTGCGCTTTATATATAAAAACCCTATATGATTGCTCAGAGCTCCAGTATGAAACTGGAGATTGGCTGTAGACAGTCTATGGGTTAAGGTCAGAGGGGAGAGCAACAAAGGTGATGTTGTTGTGGGGTCTGCTATAGACCACCAGACCAGGAGCATGTGATGGATAAGGCTTTCTTCAGACAGCTACTGCATGTTTCCAGGTAACAGGCCCTGGATTTCATGGGGGACTTCAGTCACACTGCCATCTTCTGGGAGAGTTTCTGGAGAGTGTTGGGGACAACTTTCTGGTGCAAGTACTGGAGCAGCCAACTAGGAGCCATGCTCTTCTTGACCTGCTGCTCACAAACAAGGAAGAATTGGTGGGGAATATAGTAGTGGATGGTAACTTTGGCAGCAATAAGTACAAGATGATTGAGTTCAGGATCCTCAGGAAATGAAGGAAGGAAAGAAGCAGAGTAACAGCCTTGGATTTCAGAAATGCAAACTTTGATTCACTCAGGGAACTCATAGGCAGGCTCCCCTGGGAGGCCAGTCTAAACAGGAGAGGAGTCCAGGAAAGATGGCTGTACTTTAAAGAAACCTTACTGAGGTTCCAGGAACAAACTATCCTGATGTGCAGGAAGACTAACAAGTATAGCAGAAGACCAGCTTGGCTTAGTGGAGAACTCTTCAATAAGCAAAAACAAAAAGGAAGCTAATAAGAAATGGAAACTTGCACAAACAACTATGGAGGAGTATAAGAGTATTGCTCGAGCATGAAGGGATGAAATCAGGAAGGCCATTGTGCAACTGAAGCACTTAGCAAGAGACATGAAGGATACTAAGAAGGGTTTCTGCAAGTATTTCAGCAACAAGAGGAGGATCGAGGAAAGTGTGGGTCCTTTTCTAAATGAGGAAGGCAGCCTTGTGACAGAAGATGGAGAAACGGCTGAAGTTTTCAATGCCTTTCACACTTCAGTAGTCACAGGCAAGATCAGATCCAAGATTACTGCACCAGGCAACACAGTTTGGGAAGGAGACAAGCAGCCAAGAGTAGCAAAAGAACAAGTTAGGGGCTCTTTAGAAACTTGGATGTGTACAAGTCCATGGGTCTGAACAACAGGATACACCTGAGGGAGGTGGGGGGTATGATTGTAGAGTCATGGCCATCATCTTTGAAAACTTATGGCAATCAGGAGAGGTCTAGATGACTGGAAAGGGGCAAATATAGGACATTTTTAAAAATGGAAGCACCACAATGCTTGAAAAGTGTCTGGCACTGCAATGCTTGCAGTTGTATGAGTGGTGAAATGCATGCCAGAGCTGAGAAAATGGCAGCGGCGTGCTTTTGAAATAAAACACATCAGAGGTGCTTTCATTCAAAAGTGCACTGCTGCCATTTTCTGTGTGCTAATGTGCATTTTGCCATTTTTACAGCTGCATGTGGTGTAGCACAGTTTACTTCAGCTTGTGTGCAGAACAGACTCAATAAAGTTTGCTCAGAAGTAGCAGATCTCCAGCGCATTGTGGGACAGAAAAATATGTGTGTAAATGCCTATAGTTCCCATCTTTAAGAAAGAGAAGGAGGAGGATATAGGGAGCTAAAGATCAGTCAGCCTCATCTCAGCCCCCAGAAAAATCATGGAGTAGGTCCTCAAGGAATCCATTTCTAAGCACTTGGAAGAGAAGCCAGTGATTAAGAACAGTCAGCATGGATTAATCAAAGGCAAGTCATGTCTGGTCAACCTGATTGCCTTCTGTGATGAGGTGACTGACTCTGTGGGTGTGGGGAGACTGGTGGATGTGGTATACCTTGATTTTAGGAATGCCTTTGTTATGGTCTATAACATTTTCACAGGCAAAATAAGGAAGTACAGATTGGATGAAGGGACTGTAAAGTGGATAGAAAACTGGGTGGATTATTGGGCTCAGAAGATAGTAGTCAATGGCTTGATATCTAGTTGGCAGCCCGTATCAAGTAGAGTGACCCAAGAGTCAGTCCTGCTTTAAGCAGGGGTTTAGATTAGATCCCTTTCAAACAATTTTAAAATTAAATGATATTAAATGAATAAAATGATATTAAACCCTTTCTCCTGCCTTCTAACTGCCCCATGCCAATAATTATGGCACCTATGTTAGGCTGCCTTATTGTTGAATATATGCATTAACAAAGGTTAAGAGAAAATTTCACTCAATATTGTAGAAATCCATGTAGACAAAGTCTAGCAGAGTAGTAACCAAATACTTCCATTTATATTAAATATATTAGAGTGGATCACAAACTTCCAAAAGACCAGTTTCCATCAGGAATGTGTTTATTCCATTTAAACTTTCCCGACCTGAATCCCAAGGTGACTAGCTGATTGACTTGCCTAACACATTTCATTTTGAATTTGGTCATAGAATTCTAATTGTTCATTTTTAATTAGGAATTTCCTGTTGTGATGTCTGTAATAAAAATAATATGTCCTTACTTTTTAGGATTTGCATTTGTATTATACAGTTTACAATTGGAAATTGTTCTTAATAATAATGTAACTCCAAACAAGGTAAATTAGTTTCTATTATTTTGTGGAATGAAATGCTGTATTGCTTCTTTGATACATTTTTTGGCACATAGGTAGCCAGATATTACTTAACGTACTTAGGCCTGTATTTAAGCACCTGCATTCCAATAAGTTATTTAGGTACTTAGAACCAGATTTTTAAAATGTACTTATACACTCTGGTCACCTTCTATGTGGATTTAATGTGGTTTAAATTTATGTAATGTGTGATTCAGTATTGGTTCTATGAAATGGCATTTTTGAAGTCCTAGCCTTTTCTGTACTGAGTTATGCTTATTTTAATTTCAACATAGGAGATGTGGATAATACAAATAGCAAAGGCTAAATTGGAGATATAGGCTTACACCCTGAAAAAGTCAATTGCCCATATATAGAACACAGATTTCAAAGAAACATAGGGACAGTTCTCACTGCCGCATAGGCAATAAAATATTGTATTCATTCACACGTTGCCATTAATAATTTATAATTAAAAAAGAATTGCCAATATAAAGGTATCCCAATATATCTATTTGTCAAGAATCTCACCCAGATGTGGGGTAGGGTAACAGCTCCTGGGGTCAGAGGAACTAAAATTGTCTTCACAAGAATTCAGCATATGGCCCTCCAAACCTGGAACTGGTACCAGACATACAATAATGCTCACTGAAGCAAAAGAAACCTTATGAGTAGTTAGACACTGATCTACCAAAGATCTTAGGGCAAAGGAAGTAATAAACTTTTGGGAAACATTTGAGCAGAAAGTGAATATACTAATTAGACAGATAGGTGTTCTCAGAGCAACTTGTTTCCTTAGATTTAATCTGGTATTTTATTCATTTTGTAGCCCTGAGGGGTCAGGCCAACACTCAGGATCTCAATATTGCGCTGTTAAGCAGGAGGGTGTGGTGTACAATTACACATATGGAAACACACACAAATCAATTAGGTACATATACATACTACTAGCTCAGACACATACACATTTAAACCAGGCTAGGTACATGCATACCTGTTACCAATTCAAGCACATACACTATACACCCCAGAAGTTAGACACAGATCACTAATTTGTATATCATGCACATGCCATATATATTTTACATATTATATATATATACATACACACACACACACACACACAGACACCCCACTCACAGCAGCAACTCAGATAAACACATGTTCAAAATAACTAGTCTAGGTTCATGCACACCTATCACCAGTTTAAGCAATTTGCAGTTTAAGTAAATTGCAGTTTAAGCAATTTACTATGGTATTGAGTGAAATTTTCTCTTAACCTTTGCTAATGCATGTATTCAACAAAAAGGCACAAGTTACTGGAGAGCAGGTTTAGGTTGGACATTAGGAGGCACTACTTCACAGTTAGGGTGGCTAGGATGTGGAACCAGCTTCCTAGGGAAGTTGTT
>JAGPOW010001918.1:38687865-38720991 GCA_030014935.1 Caiman crocodilus | reverse complement strand
CCAGCTTCCTAGGGAAGTTGTTCTTGCTCCTACCTTGGGCATCTTTAAGAGTAGATTAGCTAGGTACTTGGCTGGGGTCCTGTGACCCTGGCACTCATTTCTACCATTGGTGTGGGGTCAGACTAGATGGCCTGCTCTAGGCTCCTTCTGACCCTAGATACTATGATACTATGATAAGCCCATACATGCTACGCACAGCAAATTTAGACAAAATCAGTTACCAGTTACCAACACCTGCACATGCAAGACACATATGTGGATTACTAATTTATATACCACACACACATACAATGATATCTATATATGTGTGTGCATATATATATATGTGTCTTCACTAATTTATATACATCCCATTCACCTACACATACACACAAGTGAGTAACTAAGTTGGGTGTTGTGATGTGTATGTATGTATGTGCTTAGTGTACTTGGGATACCTGGGGAAAGGTTAAGGTAATAAAGTGAAAGTGTAGGGAGTTAAAGTTACCAGGACTGGGATTAGAACCGGTAGACTAGAGGGGCCTGGGCTGAAGAACTGAGGCTCGGTGGTAACTTCAGGTTAATTGATCTTAATTGTTTAAAAGACAATGCCCAAAGCCTGCAAAACAGGGAAGCAATGCTAGACTGGAGCCAGAGCTATGGGGGGAGCTGAAAAGATAGGTAGGGAGAGGGAAAAATAGGACTAAGGGAAAGTGTGGGTGTTAAAGAGGGGTTTTATATATGGGGAGCCAGAGGATGGCTCTGGGGCAGCTAGAGAAGTTGCAGGGAGGGACAGTAGGTGCTGGGAGCTGGAGAAAGGCTTCAGCTGCTAGAGAAAACTGCAGGACAACTAAGAGGAGCTGGGAAGCTGTGGGGGGGGGCATGGGAGCAGAGGGATGACTACAGAAGATGCCAGAGCATCCTGAAGACAACAGAAAATCACAGGAAATGTAGCAGGTGGCAGGGCAGCAGGAAAGCAGAGAAAGGCAGCAGAAAGTCGCAGGGAAAAGGAAGTAGGTACTGGAAGCTGGAGAAAGGCTCCAGCTGCTAGACAAAATGGCAGGACAGCTAAGAGGAACTGGGAAGTTGCAGGGGTGGAGGGGGGAGTTTAGAGAAGGTGCGGGGGAAGCCTGAAAACAGGGCAATGGACAGCAGAAGATCACTAGAAAAACAGGCGGCTGGGCAGCAGGAAAGCAGAGAAAGTCACAGGGAAAAGGCAGTAGGAGCAGGGGAGGCTGAGTGGTGGCAGAAAAAGGGAGATGGAATTGGGCGGAGTTCGGGAAACTAGCAGAAAGGGTGGGGACTGGAGCTGAGAGAGAGAGAATGAGGCTGGAATTTAAGATAGAGAAGGTACTGAGATTCAGTAAAACATGACTCAACTCTGGGTCACAAATGACAGTGGTTTTATTGAACAGGGGAGATGGTGACACAATGTCAAATTGGTTCCCTTGTACCCAGACACACATGCATGCACACGCAATGGCAGTAGGGGTTTAAAGGTCATTAAAGGGGCTTGGTGCAGGGGCTGAAGTCCACTGGAGTCCAGGAGAAGAGAGAGACACAGAAAGAGAGGGAGAGTCCAAATTGTAGGAGTAGGCAGGCAATATTTACCTATTCAAGCTGGAAAGTGGTCCTTGTCCAGTAGGTGTTGTCCAGAGTGGAGTCGCCTGCAGGATCTCTGGGTGGATAGGTGGTGTGGCATGGTGCTGGTCCAGATGGAGAGGACGTCCCACTGGGTCTGTCTTCGCTGCTCTTTTTTATAGAGGCAGAACTTGTGTGACCCTAGCGACAGGAGGCATGGCCAGGCAAAGTTCAGCCCCTGGCATACTGAGCATGTGTGCTCCATGCAGGGATGTGCAGTTTTGGGAGTCTGTAATGGTGAGAGTTGCTGGTTTTGCGGGGTCTTTTGTCTTTCAAATGCTGTTCTTGTCTCTGTTCCTAGGTGAGGTCCGTGGTTCCTGGGTGAATTAATGTGAGATGATGGCCCAGTCATTACCTGCCATTCAGTAGAGGCCTGCTACCATTGTATTTCAATCATTCCCAATCACACTCATTCATCCAGAAACCAATTTACATGGGAGGGGTACGTGACTCATACACTTGCGACACAGGGGATGCCCGAGCAGAGGACACAAGATGGAGACTTGACATACAAAATGGAAACTTGGCATGACTTTGGTTCACTTAAAAACACAGCTCAAACCATAGAATATCCATATGAAACAATAAAAATCAATACAAAAATGATAATACAATATACAACAGTAAAAATCAATACAAACTTAATAATAATAGATATAAGACAGTAGATATCCAAAACCAAAAACTTTCCACCAAAATAAAAATGTTTGAAGCTTATCCTACATCTTAACTTACTTATACTTATCTATAGGGAACAGAGAGAGAGAGAGAAAAAGACCAAAATGGTTGGGAAAGGGATTGTGAATGCAATAAAAGAAAAACTGGGGGTTTTGCTACAATTTAAGACAGTGTTTCCCAAACTTGCGCACACACGTGCACACACACGCACACACGCCTTGAAATAGATATATCTACAACTACATCTACATCTACATCTCTTTTTAAAAACATATTGCATTGCATCCTCCTGCCAGAGGAAATTATACCAGAACTAGGATTCACTGCTAAAACAAAAATGGAACTAAATACATCTTTCTCTAAGCATCTTTCTCTAAGTCTCTATGCCAGTAGTTTTCAAGGCACCCATCCGTAACTTTTAGCCTCAAGGCCCCACTCTCTGATATACGAATTTTGTGGCACTGCAGTTGAAAATCACTGAGATCAGATCTAAATTCAGAAAAGATATGGAGTGGGACCTTGAGGCTAAAAAAGGTAAGAATCAGTGAGTTACATGAGGCATTAGGGCATTAGGACAGAACTTTACCCCACTGTGCCTTGCTTCTTCTACTGTTTGCCTGTCCTGAGCCCTGGTCTGTACCTCAGTCTGTACCTCTGCTACTGTAGGGTCTCACATGCTAGTGACCACACCTGTGGCCCCTTCTGCCAGCTCCAGGAGCATGGAAGGAGTATAGAGGATGAACAGGCTGTAAACTGTGGCTCTATGTGTGTATTTGCCCACCCACCCACTCACAGTACACACTGGAATTGTGTCATAAGTTCACTTGGAAAGTAGTGACCTATTAATGTTACTGTGTCTTTGGCCTTAACCCTTGCCTGAAAAGGACCAACTTTTCAATACCAGGAAGGCACCTCACATGTGCTAAACTGCTTGAAGGTACATCTGTTTGTATGTTAATTGCACTTAGTAAGTATTACTTTTTTATTAGCTCCTTTTTTGCTGCATTGTATACATGATATTCCTGTGGAATGCATAAAATACAGCAAAAAAGAAGCAAATTAAAATTATTTCAGTGAGCTTCAATGGTAAAAAGGCGAGCATTCATAACTGATATTCAGCCCCATTCAGCCGATGTCGTGATTATGCCATGGAATCCCAACATAGAAGCAATGCATAGGTCAGGTGTGGAGGGAACTGCACAAATCCTTTCTAATTCCAGGAGTGGTACACGACTGAGCAGCCCTCTGTACCTAAGGGAGGAGACAGAAATGCAGCTCCCCATTGTAACTGAACTCTTTGCAGGACATGGTCTGAGTTACAACAGTCCTTCAGAGCAAAGAGATGTTCGCTGTTGGTTCCATGGGAGAGGGGACTCTAGCTGCTGGCTGCAAGGCTATAGCTGGTTTTTCCTAGGAATTGTTCCTCCCCCTGTGAGACTGCAAAGTTTTCAGAATGGGAGATGGGAAAGGGAGTGAAGGAAGCTCATTATAAGAGTTCCCCAACCAGTGCTGGAGGCTGGGGTGGTTGAACTGGAGTCCCCCCACCTCAGGGAGGCTCCAATACACCCACTCCACCCTCCAGTTGTGAATGAAACCCCCCTGCCTGACTGAACTCCCTTGGCTCCATTTCCCCCCTTCCATTTTGAAAACAGCAATAGTTTGGCAGGCAGGCAGACAGAAGTTATAGAAGATGCTCTGTTTTGAAACAACTTTATCAGATTTTCACCCAATTGGCCTTTTTTTGAGGCTGTCTGCAACAGTGGATTTGTGTTTGGTCATGTGTTTGTTAATGTAACTTAGGTGTCTAAGTACTTTTAAAAATTAGGGCAGCCATCCTATAAACTCCAGGCAAACTACTGACCACAGTAAGGTACATGGGTTTATAACAGCAAATGGCATAGTTTGATTTACAAATTCAGTATTTTTTCCCCAGTTGCTTATAGGTTTAGGTTATTCTACCATGTGACCTATAAAGTCAGTTAAGTTTTTGTATGTGTGACATGGTA
Source organism: Caiman crocodilus (assembly GCA_030014935.1). Taxonomy (NCBI): domain Eukaryota; kingdom Metazoa; phylum Chordata; order Crocodylia; family Alligatoridae; genus Caiman; species Caiman crocodilus. The sequence goes on along the minus strand of JAGPOW010001918.1, from coordinate 38,716,687 downwards.
GAAGTGTAAGTGAGGACAGCATCCTGCACAAGTGGTATAATCTGGACTCTAGTTTCTTTAGGCGTGTGTAGACAAAATGGGGGCCCTAAATTAAAGTGGTGGGTTTTAAATAACACTGCTTCAATTTAGAGCTGACTGAACCCCCATGTTGTGCACACACCCCACTGACTTACCTGGCTTTCTGACTGGGAGGGCAAGCTGCCGGTGGGCAAACCGGTCCTTGGGCTGCCGGAAGGGAGGTGGAGCTGATACTTCCCTCTGTGGCAGCAGTGCCCCCCCCCAGGCAACACACACCCACAGGCATTCAGCTTGGGTGGGCCTGGGGGACACCACAGCCACATAGAAGGAAGCACCAGGTCCCCGCGCAGCTCAGGCAGTCAGTCAGGCTCCCAAGGGTGGGAGAGAAGATCAGACTCGCCGCTTTCTGGGTGGAGCCTGACTTCTTGGGTTGCTGCCAGGCTGCCTGCAAAGCTTCTTGCAGAGCCACAGAGCTTCATGGAGCCCAGTGCTTCACTCTGCAGCTGTATGGGCAGCAAACTAAAACTTCTTGAAGGAGTTTTACTTTGCTGCACTCTAAGTCATTTAAGGTACATTACACTGCCAAAGTTCCTACAGCGGCTGGAATTAATGCACAATATGCCACTGAGGCATGCAAACACCAACACTATTAAAGTGGTACAAAAGCATTTAGCCTGCTTTAAAGTACTGTGCATGCACACTTCTCGTTTTGTCTACACATAGCCTTTATTGTTAATGATACAAATGAGATAATACAGCACCATTTTGACTATGAAAGCTTGGCATGTGATGGGAGAGCTAGAAATTTTGGGGTAAAAGTCTTACAATAAGAAAGGCTTTAGCTTGTCCCCACTCCCAAAAACTGTTTTTAAGAGTTGGATTGCACATTTAGTATAATAATGAATGGTGATGAGCAGGACTCGAATGCCCAACTTGAACTCTAACTACAAGAGACAAATCTACAAGTCTTAACTAAGATCAAAATCTTAACTCACTCCTTTTTAATTACTCTAGAATTTTTCAGCAATCTTATCAATACTGGCAAACCTTTAGAGGCAGTGGTAAAGTCACTATAATGACTGGAGCTTCAAAGAGCATTACCTCATAGTTTCATAGTTGGTAGGGTGGGAAGGGACCTGAGCAGATTATCAATTCCAGTCCCCTGCCATGGGCAAGGTGTTCATCTAACCTCCTCTTAAAGACCCCCAGGGTAGGAGCCAGCACCACTTCGTTTGGAAGTTGGTTCCAGATCCTAGCTGCCCTGACAGTGAAGTAGCGCCTCCTGATGTCCAGTCTGAATCTACCCTCTGCCAACTTGTGACCGTTATTTCTAGTCAGACCATTATTTCCTGGTAGTGCTCAGGGGAACAGGGACTCCCCCAGTGCCTACTGGTCCCCTCTGACTAGTTTGTAAATGGCTACTAGATCCCCCCCTCACCCTTCTCTTGTGGAGGCTGAACAGGTTCAGGTCCCTTAGCCTCTCCTCATAGGGCCTGCCCTGCTGCCCCCTGATCATGCGGGTGGCCCTTCTCTAAACTCTGTCAATGCTGTCCACATCCCTCCTGAAGTGCAGTGCCCAGAACTGGATGCAGTACTCCAACTGCGGCCTGACCAGTGCCGCATAGAGGGAAGGATCACCTCCTTGGACCTGCTTGAGATGCATCTGTGGATGCATGACAAGGTGTGGTTGGCCTTCCTGACTGCATCCCCACACTGTTGGCCCATGTTCATTTTGGCATCAATAATGATACCAAGATCTTTTTCTGCCTCTGCACTGATGAGAAGGGAGTTCCCCAGCCTGTAGGTATGCTGCTGGTTCTTCCTCCCCAGGTGCAGTGCAATGTACTTGTCAGTGTTGAAACCTATCCTGTTCTCATCTGCCCACCCCTGTAACCTGTCTAGGTCCAATTGCAGCCTATTCCTCTCTTCTAGCATGCCCTCATCTCCCCACATCTTAGTGTCATCAGCAAATTTGAATAGGGTGCTTTTTACCCCCTCATCCAAGTCACTGATGAAGATGTTGAACAGTCCGGTTCTGAGAACTGATCCCTGGGGAACCCCACTGTCCAAATCCCTCCAGGTTGAAAATGACCCATCCACCACCACTCTCTGGGTGCAGTCCTCCAGCCAGTTAGCAACCCATTTGACTGTGTAGGTGTAGATGCCACAGTCCCCTAGTTTTTTTAATGAGAATGGGGTGAGAGATAATGTTGCAGGCCTTCCTGAAGTCCAGAAAGACTATGTCCACTGCTACCCCTGCATCTAAGGTCTTTGTGACCTGGTCATAGAAGGCCACCAGGTTGATCTTAAATAGATCAAAACATAACTAGTAGCAAGAGATTGGGCAAGTGAGGGGAGAAAGAGATACTGAATTTCAAAACCCAGCTAGGATACAAAGATGTAACAGATCTTAAAAATTCATGATACTTCCATCAGTGTTATGCATCTTGTAGTTCTGTTTGTACAGCACCTGCTGGGAAGGATAGGCACCAGTCCTGAAATATCTATCATTTGGGTTTTAGTCAAATGGTATGATATCAAATAGTATTAATGAAAAAATAAAATAAAATAAAAGAGTAGTATGCTTAATCAATGTCTAGGAAGTAGGGACTGTCAATTTCCATTGACTATTCAAGGCCTTGGAATAAATGCAAGTTGCAAAATTTAGCAGCAGCAGCACAAGCACTTTCACATCTATTATCATGGACTGCATTGTTACTAAGTGAGTTTACTGGCTCCTTCCAAGGATGTTCCTTATTTTCTTTAGAGCTCAGGTGACAGGATGCCTACATTGTTAAATGTCCATGTCATGTAGTTATGCTGTGGTTCACGTGGTGGTTGTGGTTCATGTGGTGGCCCCTCTGCCACTGTGGAAGGTGAGCTGGAGCAGGTGCCTTCTGCACAGTGGGGCCATCCAGTGCTCCCTACATACTGCATGTGAGTCAACTCAGAGACCCATATGCAATACCAGGGGCCAAATGATAAGGCTCTGCAGACTGGATCCATAGTTACAGCATATGAGGTGATTCAGAATTAAGAATGAAGAGCCAAACTGTTGTTTCTACATGGACTCCTCTCCACCCAATGTTTCAAGGAAGAAGACTACCATACGGTAACAGACCCCAAGTCCAGATGTGGGAGTGCCAGTACTGCTTCCAAAATTATGAGACATGGCCGTGCCTTCTTTATACCCTGCACATAAAACTGTGTTGTGGGGATTAAAGGCTAGTTCTTTTCAAAAGTGCAATATGAGATAATGATATTCTGTCTGGTATCATCCAAACAGTGGAGCTCCATACCTTAGCAGAGATGCCTCAGTTGAAGATTGTTCATTTACTGACTATTTATTTACTTTCTGCTTATGTTATTGAATGGGACAAGAAAAGGCCTTTGCATTCCACCATACTACACACTCAAAAATCATCTTGTTTACTTCATAAACCGATTTAACTTGCTCTTAAGTCACATCAAAGCATAGCCATTAACACTTCATCATTCTTTTATTCAGTGCTCTTCTGGCAGAATTCTCATGGTTGTATTTACATCCTGTGTTTAAAAGCTCTTTTCCCAGATTACCAGCTGTTGCCTAGTGTCCAAGCAATGCTTTATGTGACCTTGCATAACTTGCTTAACCTCTCTGTGTCTCAATTTAACTGGCTTCAAAATGAGTACAGTACAATATAATCTCATTATACCTATGATGCATGGCAGCTGGAAAAATGCCTAGTGAATTCCTGCAGCATCCTGAGCAGGGTGCTGACTCCTGGAGAGCAGGGAGGTAGGCAAAGGTGAGGACTGAAGAACCCCTGTGGCATGGGCCCCAGTACTCTGTTCTCATTTAATACCATTATCTAGGGAGGGTGGGGAGTGGAGCTGCACTTCCCATAGCAAAAATAATGGGGGTGCCATTCTGCACTCCTCTCCTCTCTGAATTACAGAGCACAGAGCTGCCTTCTGTAGCTACAAGGTGTAGGGCTGCATCTGCATAGCAAAGAGCCCCAGGGTGGTGCCACCTCTAAGTCGGCACCTGGAGTGAGTACCCTGCTCACCACCCCCACTAGTTACAGTACTGGAGCTGAAAGATCTTAATGTTTCTAAAGAATCTGACATCAAAGGCTGAAAATGCAATAACAGGCAGTAATACTATTATAATTGTAATGAAATTAGCTAAAGTATTTTACCAAAAATAGGCTGGACCTGATATTGGGTGGTAGCCAACATATGCTCAAAGGGCTCCTCTGATCCTGGGCTGTTTGATCCTTTTGACTTCTTCAGCCTGGAGAGCTGAAAATCTTTGGAAAACAGGCTCTCTTAGGATGCTTCTGGCATGTTTTCTCTGGTTGTGGTCAGAATTAGCATGAGAATAACCTTTCTAGCAGGAATCCTGGCAAAAGAACTCAGTGGAGCTTCATTGATTTATCCAGTCAAGGACCCAATGCATTACCTTCCAGGGTAAAGGTCCAGCTTTGCAGATTTATTTAATCATCTATCTGACTTAAGATATTTATTGCTAATGATATTTGCAGGAAAAAAGTGGGGTTTAGAGAGGGATTTGAATGGAGAGAAGGGAATCTGTCGGTGATTTCAACAGGACTGAAATCTTTTGTGGGATTTGGACCTTGGTGGACTCTTGCAGTCATAGCAGGACGTGCTGCTGTTCTACTTACAGGACATTCCAGCAGGCCACATATCATACCAATAAAGGAAGATTTTTCCTATTCTATAGCTTTCCTTTGTTCTTAGACTCCAACCTACTGGTTATCCTATCACACTAACATGGTAAGCTACAATTAGGCAGGTCTTTCTTTCACACTTATGCTACTTAATTTTATTAGGCCAAATGTACTTGTACTTCTTAAGAGTTTTTTGCTGTTGTTTAAACACACTTTTAGCCAAATAAGATGGCTTGAAATAAAGATTGAAAATAAACATACAAACCCAATTTTGTTAGTATTTTGAACAAAATTCTGCCATTGTTGCCACCTCAAAGTATCTGGTTACATATGGACACAGAAATAAAAGTCACAGACATAATAAATAAAACCTCCTGAGAGTAATCTCCTATAGATTACTTTTTTAAAAAGCCATTTCTGATCATATTTTATCCTCTTACTAGCAAGTAGTAGAATTACAAAGGTTGTATGATTTGCTAAGTGCTATTACCAGAGCAGGACTCAGAAGACCAGAGGTAACATAGAAAATGATCCTAAAAGTGCAGATCCATCTTAGGGAATGATTCCCAAAGAGTCAGTGAAGACAATGGTACAGCTGTTCTCTGAGAAGTACTGCATTCAGGTCTTGGTATTGCATTTTTCAAAGGACATAGAGACACTGAAAAGAATCCTGAGACAAGCAACAAAGATTATAAAAAGGTTGGAAAGTAAGCAGTGTGAGGAAAGACTAAAGGAACTAGGCAAGAGGTAGGAATTTTTGTGGGTAATATCTTTATTGGACTAACTACATGCTTAGGATTGGCTTAAACGAGCTTTCCAATTTGAAGCATTCTTCAACAGTTCTCATAGGAAAGAATTAGGTATGGTTAGTTTGGAGAAATGTAGGTTAAGATGGGGACATGATAGCATTTCAGACACTTAGGCTAGGTACAGGCATTCAAAAAGCCCAAGGCAGAACTGATCTAAGTTATGATGTTTTCTGTAAGCAGAGTAGTTTATATCAGTAGTGAAAACACACATTCGCTCTTTGGTGGAATCGGGTTCCACCATTTTTAAACCAGTGTACGTGTGCCAAACTTCTGTTCTATTATCAGTATAGACCAGTTTCCAATAATTTATACTGGTAAAAGTGTAATGTCTGTGCCTGGCCTTAAAAGGCTGCCATGAAAAAGAAAGAGAATCACTGTCCTTGCCGACAAATGATAGAATATGTGACAATGGGTTTAATATACAGCCAAGAAGATTTAGATTTCAAATTTGAGGGGAGATGAGAAGGGGAGGAAAAGCTTCCCAAATTTAAGAACGGTATGACAATGGAATAAGATGCCTCAGGAAGTTGTGGAATCACTGTCACTAGAAGGTGTCAAGAGGAGGCAGTCAAGATATAAGAATAGCAAATTCTGCATATGCCTAGGATTGGCTTACCTGATCCATGAGATCCCTTCCAGCTCTACATTTCTGTTCTCCTGTTGCATGCAGATTTTACTGGGAGTGAGGCTGAACCAGCCAAGTAGCTGGAGGAGTAAAAACACAGCACAGCCCATCAGGTAAATTATATGCCCAAAGTATATAATTTACACTGGTCTCTCCAATTCTCAGAGCTACTCAGGATTCTGCGGCTGATGACTTGTACACATTTTACCTAGGGGGTGGATTCTATCCTGCCCCTCCTAGAACCTGAATCTCACCTTTGGGTTCTAGTTCTGGCTCTGTTACTGACTTAACTTTGGCTAAGTTATTTTACTAATTTGGGCTTCTGTTTATTCGCCTGTGCTGTCCCATGTTGTCTACTTAAATTGCCTCTTTGGAAAATAAATTACCTTTTGATGTGTATATAATACAGATATTGCTTAGTGGAATGGAGTTGTGATCAGAAATGTAATAAATAATAACAGTTTGTAGAGTTGAAATTAGCTTTAGATAGCTGAGCACTGCTAGGGAATTGAGTTTTGTCCTCTTATCTATACCTTGCCAAGACTGAAAGGAAAAACTTCCTTTGTTAAAATATTCCTCTCTCTGAGGACCTGTCCCCAGAAAGTCCTGCTTTCAGGCAATGATACAAGAAATATCTATTGGAAATATGGTACACCCACATGCATTTAACAAAAGGATGGACAGCCAGGTGTAGAGCTTATTACAAAAGGAAAAGACTGTCAACTTGTGAATTATAATAAATTACTGGATTAGTTTAGGTTATGGAACTTTCCCCTGGAAGTAGCTGTAAGAGGTAACCCGCCAAATACGTGCTAGTCAGAGCCAAGATCCAGAATCAAACTGATAAAATTAACACCTCAGCATAGCAGGCCTATATAATGCCGTACTTCATAACACTGCGAGTTGATTTACTGCTGGCTCACTTTTAATGGCCAAACTGAGGGTAGTTGTGCTTAAATAGCATCATATCTGCCACTGAAGAAAGACTTCAGGCCATTTATTTCTGGCTAAAAAATAATTAAAAGGCTGTAAACAAATAAAATGATGAATATTGTAGGTATCGTGCAATTACTGTATCACGCTCCTATCAGAGATGTTTTAAGACCTGTTCAGGAAGACATGATTTCACTGTCCTTTGTCATCCTTTGCCTGATGCCCACAGAGAATCTGCAGATTTACAGACAGAGGCATAATCTTTGTTGGGTAATATACTACCTGCTAAATTCAACATACCTTACCTTTAAAAACCTAAAGGTTATAATCTTTATCATATAAAATGTTTTGGACTTCTGTAGCAATTTTAACCCGAGAATCTGAAAGTACTTCACAAACACTGGGACCAAGCATCCACAATGCTACCTAAATACCCCGCAACTTACTCCGCTGAATAATCTTTCTTCGAACCATTACAACCTCAAGATCATGTAACTAAATTTGATGCAAAAATTTCCGAACTCTTCTTGTTCTGCTGACTGGAAGGTATTTAATGACTCACAAAATTAAGTTTAAATTCCCTTGTGAAATGATTAAACATTTTTTTATTCATTTTACAAATGGCTTTACCAAGCTCAACAGAAGTGGCAGACTGTCAAGGACACAAAGAAAGTCAAGGTACAGCTACAGAACCAGGACTTCCAATCCCAGCTCTTAGTACTCCATTTTATCAACCACAGCCAACAGTACCACAGACCTGACTTTCCCATTCCTGCCGTAAAATGTGCTGCAATTTGGAGAGGCAGACCAAGAAGAGTGAGGGGTTGGGGGAAATGCTTGACAATGCATATTTTTCAAGGTTCATTCTGTCCCATGGATAAAATCCAGATGTATTCTGGGATGCAGAGAGGTCTGACTGACAGCAGAAATGGCTATTTGGAACAAAGAGTTGTGGGAAGTATGAAAGCATATTTTTTTCTTGCCCTTGCATTCCATAGGCTATGCTGTGAGCCACAGGTGGGCTGAGGGATTATGGGATATGGCACAACATAGAATCTTTCAGGTTGGCACGTTTAGAGATGGAAAGGTGGTTTAAAGCATTGGGAAGCCACCTGAAACTTCAGATCAATTGAACAGCGATTCTACCAACTACACAACTTTTATGTATCTGTCCATGCCCCGTCTGATTACTATGGGCTGAATAGCTGGAAAAACGGTTGTACCTAACAGCCCAGTCTACTTCTGTTTCATTATTTATTTATCAATCCATATTGATTATAGATCCATATGAACAGGTGAAGCTTAGCTCTTGACAGCAAGAATCAGAACCTTCAAATGTTAGTATTTTAGTCACAGCCCAGCTCCGAAATAATTGCTATCATATGTTCCTCTGTAACATATTTATACAAAATAAAATAAAATAAAATAATGAAATGATTTTTAAAAAGGCCTGAAAATAGCACTAATTTAAAATACAATAGTTCAAACTCATCTGAGATTTCATGGCTTCTATAATAACGCAGCTGTTTTCCTCAGGGTGTTCTCACAAGTTCATAAAAAATCTATTTGTTATGAGCATTCTGAAACCCTGGGGAAAGCAGCTGTGTTTTTGACAAACTGGGCCACATTTTCAACACCTCAAGCTACAGAGACATTTATAGAGGAATTCCATGCCTTATATATCCACAAGCAACGTATTTTTTAATAGTAACAACATATAGTGTTCTTAGCAGAAGTTTACATGGCAGAGTAGCCAAACTGAATATTGAATTGAGTTGTGATATGAAATTAAAAAACTGACCTCCAGCAGAAGGCCCTAACCATAAAGCATGCCACCCAGCGTGAACTTAAAGACCACTAGGGAAATCACTGAATGGTACAGAGATGCTGGAGGTGAACTTTGTCCACTATGATCAATTTCTTATCCTCTTCCATTTTCTGTTTGTTCTTTATACATTCTTGTTGGCAAAAAAATGTAATAAATCATCAGAATTATGGATCTTAGTAAAAATGTTTACTGGGGCATAAGCAATATATATTTGGGGTCCTGGGGTCTTACCAAACAAAAATGTTCTTGACTTGTGAGCATAGCAGTATTTTTATCCCATCCTACCTGTGTATATTTTTCTTCCTGTCTCAGCATCAAAGATGAACATGAATAAAGTCTTGTTACTACTTTCTGTCTTGTACCAGTTTTATGGCATTAAACCTTTTTGTTCCACATCATTCTTCATCACATCTATCCAACACAGCCTTGATTCTTCTCTTTTTTCCCCATTCCTTGTATTCTCTGTGTGTAGCGGTAAAAGGTATCGTTTCCATGTAATTTCTTGACACATGTCCAAGAAATTACAGCTGTCTTTCTTGAAACTTCAGTAACACCAGTTCTTGTCCTAGCAGTTCCCCTGACACTCCTTTTTTTCGTGATACTCTAAGTATTCCCCTCAGCCAGTCTTTGTTCATCGGCTTTCCTCATTCAGAATTCCAACACAACAGTTATCTCATAGGCTGGTTTTCCTTTCTATTGAAAAGTCCTTAGCATTCTAGATCTTGAAGGTTTCCTTATATAATATGATCTAGCAAGTAGATTGGTTACACTTTCTTTATGCCATCTAAACAATTCCCACTCTTCCAAACAAGTCCTTTAAAAGACATGAATTTTTCTATTAATTTGTTGGATTTTTGTCTCCTACATTGATCTTTAAGGCTTCCGCTTGCTATAAACTTTCCTGTTTTTCATGTTAATAATCATTCTCAGTGTTTCCCTTTTCTGGTCCACCCTTGTATATCTCCACTGATCAGTACTAAAAGGTCAGTATTGTCTGTGAATCAAAGGTTGTTCATTGTCTCCCTGTATAACATGGCTCCTCTCATGCCATCTTGCAGTGCTAAAGCAATTATTGTTTTCAGTACTACACTGAACAACTCTCTCAATAATATACATTACTGTCTCCCTTGTATGGTTTTCTAGAATCACTGTCAACTTATTGCCTCTCAGCACTCTGTGATTTACTGTAACTGCATTTTTTTCTCAGCTTCCTGGGGTTGCCACACTACCTTTTATCAGGTGGTATTAAAAGCCTGTTTAAAGTCCATGAAATTATATAGTGGGTTTGGCTGAGTTCTGTGATATTGTTCAAGTTCTGTCTTTTCAAAAATAAATGATCTATTGTACTATTCCGTGGTCTAAATTCAGCCAATTCCTTTGTCTACTTGTCACTTCTCCCCCCGTCTGAAAATTCTTGGTAAATGCCTTTCCTAGCACATTCAGTAAGCTAATTTATTCATGATTGTTGCAATCTCTCCTGTCTTTTTCTTTACAGGTATGTACAATCATTGCTTTCCCATTTGCTGGGTACTTGCTCTTGTTTGCAAATGTTATAGAGTACCTTGTTTATCACCTTTGCCATATGTTCTTTGCCTGCTTGCAGTGGCTCTTTAGTTACTTCCCTATGCCTTTTTCTTTATCACGCTTCCAGTCAAGATCTTTACTACTGCTTCTAAGAATACCGATATATGCTCTCTCACTCTTTCCCTCTCATACGAGATCAGGGAGCTTCTCTAACACTGCTTCATTTATTGTTTCTGCATGTTGTACAGCCCTTCAAAACAGTTATCCATTGCTTTTCCTTTGTGTGCTCCTTTTTAAGTGTTGCCGGTACTTCTCTTTCCTTACAAACATCTTCAACTTAAATATCCTACTTCTGACTTTGATCTTGTGACACAACCCGTGTGTCCCATTTCCCTTTGTGAGGTTTTATGCTTCCATATGATGTTTTCCTATTTAACTGTTTCTCTCTCATACTTTGTCTTCTATTTTATCCCTCTGGTCAATCTATTGTACTCATTACTTAGGATATATCCACACCATAGACTGCAGTGAAGGGCAAAGATACCCAAACTATCTTTAAATGAGGTAGCTCAGGTGCTGGCAACACAGAGCTCCTGGCAGTCTACTTTACTGTGCTGCGCAGCTCTGAACCAACAAGTTCTTTACTCAGAAGCAGTTGTTATATAGGCACATAGTTAGTAGATTTTATATTCTTCTAGGAAAAAAATAAAACCTGCCTATTGCTCCAGCCTGGCGTTTTCAGTTTGATCCTTCTTTCACATTAAAATGATCTGTCTCCAATAATACAACTTGTCTTGAAACTTTTATTGCTTTCTATGGACCATTAAAAATGTGTCAATTTCTTCCTTGGGTATTGCTGAAGTCAGCACATACCCTTGTACTGCTGTGACTCCTGAATTTCACCATCAATATATAAGATTAAATTACGTAAAAGCGCAGTTTGCCTTTGACTTTGGCACAATGCAATTCTAGGCCAACAGTTACTATCTTTTCTTCCTGATATCAACATCCTGTTTATATTACAGAAGGATTTGATGTCATCTTCTACTTTATTTTGAATAAACTGATTATTTTTCATCCTTACCTCTTAATTTTGTACATCATTATCACAAGTGTCATAACCCCAGCATAACTTTCTTATATTCCATGTTTCTTTCAATGTGTTTCATCATTGGAGTTCATCGCTTGTAGGGTGTGTTCCCTGGTGGAGTCCCTGGAGGGCTGGGTGCAGGAGCTCAAAGAGGAGATAAGTCAGCTACGCACCAGCAGTGCCTGCAAAGATTTCATTGATGGCTACTGCCAGACCCCTCTCCAGAAGAAAGAAGACGAGAAAGAGAGGGAGACGGTGGCCAATGTGATGGCAAACCAAGAAGACCCATCTGGCATGACCTGGAAGACAGTCACCTCAAGCTCCAGGAAATGCAGGGCCAGGACGGCTCCTCCCACACAAGGAGGTTCCAGTGGTGACACCAGAAGAGGAGGAAGGTAAGCAGCTTACTGCTACCCCCAAGAGAAGGCGCAGGGTGGTGCAGGGCGGGGTGGACTCCCTCCTGCAGGTCACTGAGGGACTCATCTGCTGTCCAGACCCCTAGCCCATAAGGTCTACTGCCTCCGAGGGGCTCACATCTGAGGTGTAGCAGAGAGGATCCCCAGGCTTGTCCAGCCCTCCGACTACTACCCCATGCTCCTCATCCATGTGGGATCCATACTAATAACATGGCTAGGAGTAATCCAGACCAGGTCATGTGTGACAATAGTCTCTGGGGGCTGGAATTAAGGGGTTGGGGCCCAGGTAGTCTTTTATTCTGTGCTCCCTGTTTCAGGCTGTGGTCCCAGAAGGCAAGGATGCATCTAGGAAGTGAACTGGCAACTCCAATGCTGATGCCAATGAGAAGGCTTTGGATTCCTTGACCACAGCATGCACTTCAGGAAGAGAGGACTCCTTGGAAGGGATGGCATACACCTCATGAGGAAAGGTAAGTCCTTGTTCATGGCCAGGATGGCCAATCTTCTTGACAGGGCTTTAAACTAAGATTGCTGGGGGATGGGGATACACAAATTCAGACATGTCCAGGGACCAACATACAAGTAAGCTGTAGGTAGGGACAGTGGAAGAGCCACTTTTGCAGGAGCTGAGGGATTATTCACCATCAGCAGGACAGGAAGACAAGGAGGGATCAGTTGCCTATATACTAATGCCAGGAACACAGAGAACAAGGAAGTGGAGCTAGCCCTCCTATTTTCTAGCGTGCATCATGATCTAGTAGGGATTAGAGAGACCTAATGGGACTCTTCATATGACTGGAGGCTACATATAGAGGGCTACACGCTGCTTACACCTCGTGACCGACTTAAATATAGAGTAAAGTCTGGGCAACTGTGACCATGAAACCATCATGGTCACTGTCCAACATAAAGAAGACAAATTGAATAGCAGGATTGATGTCTTGGACTTCAAAAATGCAAATTTCAACAACCTTAGGTCACTAGTAGGGCAAGTGCTGTGGGATCTGGGACCAAAGGCAAAAAGTGTGCATGAAGAGTGGTTGTTCCTTAAAGACTCAATCCTTGAAGCAAAAAGGTAGTCCATTCCCATGCAGAGAAAAGGCAACAGAAGGGCTAGAAAGCCCTCTTGGCTAAACATGGAACTCACAGTACTCTTAAGAAAGAAGAAAGAGGTTTATAAATAATGGAAGCTTGGGCCAGGCCCCAAGGAGGACTATTCCACAATGGCCCGCATTTTCAGGGAACAGATAAGACAGGCTAAAGCAACATCCAAACTTAGATTACCAACAGGAATCAAGAACAGCAAGTAGTCCTTCTTTAGGTACATAGGGAATATGAGGAAAACAAATGGGAGCATGGGGCCATTGCTCAGGAAAACTGGTTACCAGTACTCATGAGAAAACTGAACTCCTACATGACTACTTTGTCTCAGTCTTTCACTGGACCAAGGGGAAAACCACACCCCACAGGTAGTGTACAAGATGAGCACGGTAGGAATAATTGCCTTCCTAGTATGGCCGTAGAATTGGTAAATGGCCAATTAGAAAAATCAGATGCATTCAAGTCTGCGGGACTGGATGATCTTCATCCAAGAGCGCTGATGAACCTGGCCAAAGTCATTGTGGAACACCTGACAAAATTCTTCCACAACTTATGGCACTCTAGAGAAGTCCCTGAGGACTGGAAGAGGACCAATGTTGTTCCCATCTACAAGAAGGGCATGAGGAAGGACCCGGGTAACTATAGGCTTAACTTTCATCCTAGGGAAAATCCAAACAAGTTTAAAGAGTCTATCTGCAATAAGCTTACAGAAAGTAAGATTATGAATGACAGCCAGCATGGCTTTGTCACAGGCAGGTCTTGCCTTACCAACCTCATCTCCTTCTATGGGCAGGTAACTCATCACCTGGACATGAAAGAACAGGTTGACATTGCATACCTTGACTTCTAAAAGGCCTTTGATCTAGTATCCCACAATGACCTACTAACAAAATTGGAGGATTGTGGGCTTAACTTTGAGACAGTCAGGTGGGTGAGAAACTGGCTGCAGAATATGACCCAGACAGTCATAGTGAATGGATCTGTCCCACCTGGGTGAGAAGTAGCCAGTGATGTCCCACAGGGGTTAGTGCTCAGTCCAGTACATTTCAACATCTTTAGTAATGATTTGGCTGTAGGGGTGAAGAGCTCATTGGCCAAGTTCGTGGACAACACTGAGTTATGGGGCAACGTGGTCATGCTTGAAGATAGGCTACAGATACAGGTGGACCTAGATAGGCTTGCAAGTTGAGCAGATCAGAACCTAATAAAATTAAACATTGAGAAATGTAAAGTGCTCCACCTCAGGACAAGCAACCCCCAACACACCTACAGGCTTGGTGGCACTAAACTGACTAGCACCATGAATGAAAGGGACCTGGGGGTAATAATAGACCACAGTATGAGTATGAACCAGCAGCGTGATGCTGTAGCTAGTAGGGCAAAAAATACTCTGGCATGCATCAATCAATGCATTTCCAGCAAAATGAAGAAGGTGATTCTTCTGCTCTATTCAGTGCTGGTGAGATCACAGCTAGAGTACTGTGTCCAGTTCTGGGCACCACACTTCAACAAGGACATGGACAAGCTTGAAAGAGTCCAAAAAAAAGCAGCCCCTATGATCAGAGTCTGATCATAAAGGCAAGCTATACGCAGCAAGGCTAAGGGATCTGGGACTCTTCAACCTTATAAAAAGAAGGCTGAGAAGGGGCCTGGTAGTAGCTTACTACTACACTAAGAGGGTACATGAAGGGCTCGGTGAGCAACTGTTGACCAGGGTACCCAAGGGGAAAACCAGAAGTAATGGCCACAAACTCCTGGAAGATTGATTCAGGCTCAACATTAGGAAAAAATTCTTCACAGTCAGGGGGTCCAGACTGTGGAATAAGCTCCTTCCAGATGTGGTACCATCATGTACCCTAAAAATCTTCAAAAGGAGACTAGACATTCACCTTGCTGGGGTCACTTGACTCCCATTTATCTTTACTGCTTGATGTAGGGAGCTGGACCTGATGATCTTCCAAGATCCCTTCTGGCCTTACAATCTAGGAATCACTATTTCTTGTTTTGCATGCTGTTTTTCTTGTGTATTTCAATCACAAATTTGTCACTTTCTAAATAGTGTGCAAAGCCCTTATTTATCTAGGCAACAGCCAAGCCATTCTTCATTCACTTTTTATGGTCTAATATCCTCCAGTGTTCAACCCTGACTTCCTCACTCTGTGATTGACCAGTGTCTTTTGATTAGTCTACTGCAACATTCCTTCATCCACTGCCCATGAGGCTTTATCCAGCCTTGTTGCTACTGGTAGATTGTTTTGAAAATTGTTTTGCTCTATTCACTATCAGAGACTTTGTACATTTAAAGAACCAGAAGAGCCCTTTTGCTAGCAGTTGTTATGACTGACTAGTTTCACATAAGTTTAGTATCCTAGCTAAAGCAATGTCCTAGTCATACAAATTGGCTGGAAAAGTTCTGTGTAACTGCAGTTTTCCTCCGATTTTGCAGCATTTCCAAAGCAAAACATTTAACACAAATGTCAATTTCAATGAATTTCTGAATGACAGAAACCCATCTAGGATCAGAAATCTGCATGGCATCCTGCCTGCTTACTGATGCTGTTGGTAGATGGGCAGCAATGCATTTGGTAGCAGTTGTCAGAACTTTGTGCAGCTGATCACATAGGTAGCTAGGGAATTCATTTCAGTCACTCTGGAGTGAGGTATTGCAGGATTTCCATCATACAAACACAAATCAGATTTTAGCTTTTCTTCCTCATTTTGGATGAAAAATATTTGAAAAAAATCAGATTTTTGCAGCACTAAAATTTTGTTTTATTGTTCTGTTCTACTGGTTTCTAGCTCTGTTCTTCCAGTTCTTCAGCAACTAAAGAAAAGTCTGCTAGACTTTCTAAAGAGCAGCTGCTTAAGGAAGCCTACTCTTCTTGGAACCCCTCTTCCTGTTCTAAGAGGAGACTGGGAGAATGTGCTAGTGTGGGTGGTACTATGAAACTTAGAAAGAAAGAACTTGACCATGGGCCATTCTATTGTACCAGGCAACTGGAGTTGAACCTATGTAGAACAAAGCTTCTACCCTGTTTAGCAATGTAGAAATAGCCATGTTTGTCTGAGATTCTTAGTATTCATGGTGTCTTTTTGTTTCCCTTTTGCCATAATAATTGTTACAGGTGCATTATAGCTCTCTCAGGCCCTGTCATAGGATGACACTTCAAAGCAACACTTGCATTAAGAGTATTTAGAAGGACAGATGCCAAAACCTGAAATGTGTAGATATTCCCAAAATCCATTCTTCTTTCTTCTGCCTACAGACAACAGCACCCAGATTGTTGACAACTTTCCAGTTATGAGAGTGTAGTAGTTAGTTTAAATACTAGAGACCATATCCTTAGCTGTGGTAAATCAGGAGGCCCCAACTGAAGTTAATGAAGTTACACTAAAAAAATCAGACTAGGATCTGGCCCAGTAAGTAGTGATTTTGTTTTTAAATCAAATGCTTTTTTTAAAGCAGTCTTACCAAAGAATACTTTGAATAATATTTTCCCCTTGAACAGTATCCATTGGTTTAATGGGTATGACATGCAGAGAATGAGGAGAGAATATACATCTTAAATTTGCATTTTTAAATACAGTCAAGTCTTCTTATATGACAGACTCCTGTGTACACAAAAGCCTGAAAATGAAATGAGCATCCTAATAACAGGCTTACAGGATAAATTACTGTGATTTATATCCACTTCTATGTCATCAATTGCTTTAAAAAATGAACGAGGTAGAAAATATTGTTTTGCATCAGATATAATAGATTAGTGGAGTAGTATGAATGATGTAATATAAAAAATATTAAAAAGTCAGTGGAAAGACTCCCAGGGACCTCAGTATGAGTTGGACCAGGCCTGAAGTAAATTATAGGCTTTCCAGCAGAAAAATTTGCAAGCAAAAATAAATTCAGAACTGGAAACTATTGAATGTGCTTATAGACTATATCAGGTGTGACATTTTACAACTAAGTTATCGAGTGCCAAGTTATCAAGTAGCTAGTCTTCACAAATGAGTTTCACTAATTCACTTGGGAGCTTACAACATAGCGTTACTACTCTCTCAACATTAAATAGTGATTTTTTTTATTAAATTTAAGGTTTGTCTAGATTAAGAAGATATTCAGTTACTTTACAAGTGTTCAATAGCATATGTGATAAGCCGTACAGGAAATCATTTTGTGGAAAACAAGAACTGGCTAACTTATTCACTTTTTCTAGTATCTATTTCCCCCTATCTCACTCTCTTTTCAGCATGTGTGATTTTTAAACCTTCATTAGGAGAGAAAAATGAAAGACACTTCACTGACAAGCCCCACTATCACTTTTGTTCAACTCTGCACATTATTCACACTGAGACAGAAATATACTCTTAATAAGTTAGTCTACCAGTCATTCCAGCAAGGAGTCAACATAGGTAAATCTGACAGTGAAAAGAGTTAGCAACGAAATCGTCAGTCTTCTTCATCTCTCCAGATAAATCACTGCAAAAATCTCAGTATTTAAGCCAACATAAAGCACTTATATAGGACTGCCATAAATACTTCCTGAAGATGAAAACAGAATGCTTGGAGTTCATCTGCCTTGTCAGAAGCACCAGGCTTTTTTTTTTTTGCCTCCTTCCCCACCATGGTGAGGCAAACCACTTTCCTCCTGCAGAAGAACCATTATGTATTAAAAACTGTGCTTTTCTGACCTTCCTACCCTCTGAGCCCATCTGCTCATGCTGCTATGGCACCGATGTTCCTGAGCCATCATTTAGTACTTCCTTTTGGTACTTCCAAAAGGAAGTACTAAATGATGGCTCCGTAACATCCAGTATAGCACCGTATGCACCACACACAGTTATTTTTAAGCAGTACATCAGTGTAGCAACGTGCTATAATGGGGGAAGCACATTGCTATGGTGACATAGCTGCAGTGTTAAGGGTTTTGCCCATGAACACTACATTGCTGTAGCATATTGCTACAGTGACATAGTGTCATGTGTAGATGTGTCCACTGTGCAAGATACTTACATGCAGAAGAGTTTGATACTTAAGTACTGTAAGAATGGTGCTGAAAACATTTCACCAATATGTGAGGAATAAAATTACAGTAAAATTATATAACCAGATCTGATGCTGCTATAAATTGTCCATATATGATTGCTGATATAAATAATTCCATATTGTCATAGAGCAACACTAATTTACACGAGTTGAGATTCTTTCCCATAGAATGTTTATTTACCATAACATCAAAATAAACCATAATAGTATAGTGCTAAAGACCTAGAAAGAGATTAAGGTTCTGCTGTTTATCAGTTTATTCACTTCTAATTTGTTATATGCATTGGGTTGGTATTCATGAATGTATGTGCAGGTATGTCCCATTTTAAACATCTTTTAAAAAGAGAGTGAACAAGATGATTTGATTTAGCACAAAGACTTTGTTGGCATGGTTAAGAACTAGGAATTCATGCCTGCTGAACTCCAGACCACAGTGAAATTCATGCTCAGTTCCAGGCCCCTCAGCCAGGAAGTGAATCAGGGCATTTTGAAATGGGATGTAGCTTTGCCTACTAACATATAAAAGGGACTGAAATATATTTGACCCCTAATATAGCCAAAGCAAGTCTCATCCCTGTGACTGCTCTGCTTGACTTGGCTAGGATGTGGCACCAGCTTCCTAGGGAAGTTGTTCTTGCTCCTACCTTGGGCATCTTTAAGAGTAGATTGGATAGGTACTTGGCTGGGGTCCTGTGACTCTGGCACTCGTTATGATATGGAAGAAGGATTTAAGGTGTCAGCTGCAGTAACCAGAAGTATTCCCAGAAAAGTCTTTACGAGTCAGAGACAAAATTATAAGTCATGATTCCTCCTCTGCTTGTTCCTTGCCCAAGGGAAGATATGATGGAATAAATATGAATATATTGAAAGTTATAAATATGGACTAGCAGCAAATAATAAAAATCAATGTATCAGATCACCTATTCTTAGTCATAGTTCTAAACTTTGATTTTGCATCTGCTGTGTGGTACAAGTAAGCAAATGCACAATATTACCAACTCCTGCTTACCTGAGGCTCAGGCAACTTGCATAGGCATGCCTTTAGTCCCTTTGCAAGCATCTATATATTCATATTAATGTGCTACAATAAACTCCAGTGCTTATCATACTGTCAGAGCTAAATGGTTAAAAAGTGCCTCGGCACAGCTGCGTTTCAGCACGATGCAAGTACCTGGTGCAGGGATTTCCCCTGCAGTGGGAACGAGCCCTTGGTACAAAATCAGCTCCCGCCAAAAGCTTGCAGCTGCACCATTAAGTGCATGCTTTTGATTGGCCTGATGTAAATTATGCATACCTGGTGGAGAGCCATTGGCTCGCTAGCCGTACAAAAGGCTTGGGAAGTTTCCGCCCAAGTCAGAGGAGAGCTCTGCTGTGGGTTGGGAGAGATCCCCGCGTGTATCCTGGAGCCACATTGGAGGTCTGATCAACCACCAACGACTCCCTGTCGATGAATTCCCAACATACCCCGTGCCCTCAGCATTGCTGTGCCACTCGGTTTTTCTGCTTTTCTGTTTCTGCAACTCTACGGAGCATACTTACACTGTATGCATCGACACAAGTCCCTGTATTGCAGCTTTGTAAGTAAAGTTTTCTTTCTGCAAGCGTGCTGTGCCTAATTCTGCTCCATTGGCAGCCCCATTCCGACCAATTTCTCAGCCCCCTCACATACCAGAATTTATTGCTTTCGTGTACACGTGTAAACGTATGCCCAGGATCACAGCATGTTGAGCCAATTCACAGCAGCCCCAGCTAGCAGTTAAGCACCCTGTCACGGGATGGGGTCCCTAAGGATGACCATGATTTCCTAAGGCCCCTCAACCATTCCAATTTAGCCCGATGGGCACCCTCAGTTCTCACTCACCATGTCCCGATGTACTTATACCACCATACCCCAAGCCTCGCAGATGGCATTGACATTGTCCAGTTTGGCCTTGATGTGATTTGGACCCTCTGTCCTCCCTGGGCTCCCTGCAGCCCTGTCTCTATGCCTCACTGGCATCTGGGCTCTCTGGAGTCCTGTCTCTGTGCCTCACGTGCTGCACCCTCACTGGCGTCGGGGTCTATGCCCCCAAAATCCCGTACCTTCGCTGGTGCCGGGGTCTGTGCCCCCACCAAATGCCATGCCCTTGCTGGCACCAGGGTCCCCACGCTGCAATGGGCTGAGGCCTCCTCTTTCTACTTATAGCCTCACCCAAACCACTGGTAGTTACGAAACAACAAACAAAACATAAGCCCCTGGGCTCTAACATAATGCATGAGACCAGTGTGTGTTCTGCCCCTTTAGAAGCATCTAACTTCATCCCCAGCACTAAGTGTCTAGGAGGCAAGGGTACCTGCAGAAGTCAAGGAGCCCCATTAGCCCTAGGTGCAGGCAATTGCTGTGTCACTGGGTGCTTCCTCCCTGGAGGCTCCTTCCTCTCTAGCTGCTAGCAGGGAACTAGAGCCTGGCTCTAGCTCCAGCCTATGGGTTTATATGGGCCCAGGGCCCTGCCCTTCTGGTCAGCTGACCATGTACAGATGCAG
The DNA here is from genome assembly GCA_030014935.1 of Caiman crocodilus. Lineage (NCBI taxonomy): Eukaryota > Metazoa > Chordata > Crocodylia > Alligatoridae > Caiman > Caiman crocodilus. The sequence continues at coordinate 38,696,103 of JAGPOW010001918.1, read as the reverse complement.
GCTAATTTGCTCTCTGGCTTGTTGCCCTGGTAACCTGGACCTCAGCTTCTGTCTCTCTCTCTGGGCTTTCTCCCCAGGCAGTTTCTGCTCTTCTAGGAACAGGGCACCTTAGTGAGCTGCGACACACCCTTGTGTCCCAGCCAGCCCCTCGAGCATCTACATGTGTAGTGCTGTGGAGTTTTTTACACCACAGTGGATTGTATTTAATAGCACTATCCTTTTGTGGAGTAAATTAGTTTACTCCAACCTAAAAGGGGTGCACATGTAGATACATGACTTTTACTTTGCGCTAATTAGTCAACTGTACATTAAACATCTCATGTAGACATGCCCTTTATGTTACAATCCAGGTATATGTAAATACGAAGAATCAATGATATAAAAATGAAGCACCTAAGGTATCAATGATAAATAAAAGGCACAGTACAGAATATAGAAATACTCTAAAAGTCCTAACACTCAATACCCTTGCCATGTTCCTAAATAGAACTAGCCCCTCAGGAATCCAGATGCCCAGGTGCTTAACACCATATAAAATAAATAAACATATATAGATATATTGAACGTAGTACTTAAAAGTAGTAACAAGCTACTGTGCAGCTAGCATCACCACTAAGGCATGCAGAGATGCTACTGCTAAGTAACTCTGATTACCGTGCAGTCATTTAGTACTTGGGTATACAAGTACTAAATGGCTGGACAGTAACAACTTTGCAGGCAGCTTCTCATGTAGATGTGGCCAGTGTGCATTAACTAATATACAGTATATCTACTACCTGTAAATGTGGGTAATAGATTTACTGCATATTGGCCTATTTTATAGCACAGCAGCTCAGCAAAAGGTTACATAGTGATGCTTTACTACACAGTAAGTAAGTTAACTGTGCAATAAAGCATCCTGTGTAGATACATCCAATCTTATAAACTGTGAGTAGTTAACGTGATTTCAGTAATAATGTACAGAATTAACACTTGTTTTATGCACCTAAAATTGTCCTTGATATTTAAATGCAAACAATTCAAAACAAATCCCAAACCTCAGATTTAGGATTACAGCATGCTTTTTGCAATAATTAAGCATGCATGCTTATCATTTCTTGTTTATGGTATCAATTTTTAATTATATGTTAAACACAGTCTGTTTCATTTCAGCTAGTCTACGCCATTTTAAAATATTTTCTTTTCAGTTTGTTTGAACCAGTACTTTTCATTACTCAGCAGATCATCATTAAGTAGAGTAACTGAAGTAAAGTAAGACTGGAAGCACTTTACATTTCCAGCTTATAGCCCAATAGAATATTGCTCAGCTACTCTCATTTTGTGGTATGGCTAGATGGTTGGTTTGGCAGTGAGTTTAAGGCATCTCACTTCAGCTCCAGAGGGCTGAAGAATGCATTGCATTTATGAGCTTGGCTAAGGCCAACTATACAATTGGTCCAATAGGAGATATCACCCACAAAAAAAACATTGCCTTCTGTATATTTCCTGGACCACCATAACTACATCACTCCAACATTACCAATATGTAAGAATGCTTCATACATATTCATGAATATTGAAACCCTATATTATATTCCTATTCTTGCCCGAGCACAAGAAAACAATCTAATTAACAATGTCATGTTTTTGGAGACTTTAAAACTAGCATTTCAAGCATGCAGCTTTCTCGGCTCTCATTGTCTCAACCAAACTGTAAGGGCAACTGGCAAATTATAAGGACTTACTCGCGCTTATAAAAATGTACTTGAAAGGACTAGGGGAATTCCATGGCCTATAGAGTAAAGAAGCTTTCAGCTTTAGGACATCACTTAAGTCCAGGTTGGTAATGTCCAGCAGTTAATGTCTAGCCACACTTTATGCAAAAAAGTAATTGGTGGCCTTCACACAATTTCTATTAGACAGTAAATATAATGTGAAAAAAAATACTATAATTTCTACAGATTTGTCATATTTTAGGCAAAATTGGGTGTAAAATCAAGGATTAAATAAGCCTTGAGTGAAGTATTCTTTCCCACTAGACAAAAGACACGCATCAAGCATTGAGAGAGAACTTAGAATACCAGTGATTGTCTTGTATCTGTTCTTTGGTTGAGCAGAGGTTTCCATGTCAAGGCTGCATCCAGATGAGTGCAGCCGTGCAATATGTGGTGCCTTAGTCACATCTGCAGTGCCAGATGCTGCACATTCAGCTGTTCTCCATGTTACAAGGGAGCAGTGCAGGGCGGGGGGGTTGATCCTTGTATATTCAGGGGTCAAAAAAACCTGCACAAAAAAGGCAGATCTGTGCACATGGGGGCAGTGTTCAAAAACAGAGCCTGACTGGCTAGAGCCATGCTCCAGCTGCTGGCCAGGCCCTGAGTGGAAGGATCACTGCTGCTGCAACCCCAGGAGGCCTCCAGGACCTCAGGTAAAGATGCTGGGTCCAGCCAAGGGCTGGCTCCAGCCTCCCCTACCACACCCAGAATAACCTTCCACATGCCAGAGGGCACATGGCCCAAGGTGTGCCACTACTACTTGTCCCCAGGGAAACAAACGTCCAGACTTGGCCACTGGCAGCTAAGGTTTTTAAGTAAGTCTGGCATATTTCACTAACACTAAATTAATTGTTATTTTGTTTCCTCCTTTTATTTCCCCAAAGACTAGATTCATTTACTCCAAATGGGTTTTTACATGCATTGACTTATGATGTTTATTGTGTCCTTTGTAATATTATGCTAAAAAGATAAATTGGTAGGGGCTATCCAGGACATACAACTTATAGTTCCAGATGAACAATTTACACAGGCTCAGCAATCAGCTTGAATGTTTTCCAGGAAACTATGTTTGAGCCATTAAGTTCATATTTGCATATCATTGTTTGTAACTCTCAGATAAATATTAAAATGACCATTAGCTAAATTATTTCCCAGTTTTCACATAATTTGCATAATTCAGTATTATACAGTACTACAACATCAAACAATGCCTCTTTGAAATATCCCTGTCATATTATTATTAATGGCTGCTTCAGATATGAAAAAAGAATGTGTTTTAATTTTCATTGGCATGCTCCTACACCAAGCCCAGCACAGGCTTAGAAGAGGCAGTGTGTTAATTTGAACATGCTCTGCAGCAGCTATATAGATTGGGTGCTTTAGTGGGACTTTTTTTTCTAAAGTTAATTCAATCAACTATTAGATAATAGCACCAAAAAGCCCCCTGAAACACCCCGTCTATACAGATACTGCAGAGCTGGGTTGAACTAACATACTGCTTCTTCCAGTAAAACATGGTTTGGTTTGTTTTTTTCATGTCTGCAAGCAGCCAATAATATTAAATATATTTATCTACTACATACTTTCCAAACACTGAAGAAGGGTGGTTCCTAATCACAAGATATGGACAGACAAGTCAACATGTGGAAAAGGAGAACAATAGACCTTTTATATACAAATTGATTTACTTGAAGCAGTGTAATAGGAGTCTTAGAAGGTCTTGAATGTAGAAAAGGTAGAGCCTTGTAAATGAATTTTGGAGTGTCATGAATACCAGATGAGATAGAAAGCACAGGATTGGGCAAGAAGCAAATAGACAAATGGACAAGTTTGGGAGCACTGATGGAGCAAAGTGTATGAGAAGACGATGTGAAAAATTTGGGACTAAGAAGAACTTTTAGTTTATGCCAGTGCTTCCCAAACTTCTCCTCAGCATGACTCCATTTATGACCTCATTTCCTTAGCAAGAGCCCATTTCCTCACTTCCTACCCACAGCCCCCTCACCCCTGCAAACCTATCTGCTGATGTTGTGAACCCCATTTGGGGTTGCGGCCCACAGTTTCGGAATTGCTGGTTTATGCATTTATTTTACAAATAATAGGACTTCCATCTCTTTAGCTGTGGCCATTAGGTCATAGCAACAGACTATGTAAATAAAATGGCAGCACAACCCAATGCCTGCTTTAGAAGTAAACTTAGAAGAAAAAGGTATTTCCTCCTAAGTACAGCTGCATAAGCCAAAATTGAATTGAGATAGTGTTCACTCCACAGCTTTGAATCTAACTGTGCCAAAAAAATAATGATTTTGTTTTTTGTCATCCCATGCTGAAAGTCTGTATGTCAACTGCAGGGACATAGTATGAGTGTAGCAAGCAGTATGCTAGATGGGGAAAGGGAGACACATCTAAGGGCATGTGTAGATGAAACAGGGGACCTAAATTGAAGCAGTGGGTTTTTAAACCCACCACTTCAATGTAGGGCCCTTAAAACCCCTTTGTCATGCACACACCCCACACTTACCTGCCTCTCCGGTGGCGGGGAGAAGAGGAAAAGCTGCTGGCGGGTGGAGGGGTCCCTGGGCTGCAGCGGGGGGTTCCTCCCTCCACAGCAGCAGCAGCCATCCCCAGGTGACATCCACCCATAGGCACTCAGCTCAGGTGGTCCTGGGGAGCACTGCAGCCACTGCAGAGAGCCCCGGGCCCCTGCACAGCTCAGCAGGCAGGCAGGCTCCAGGGATGAAAAAAACAATCAGGCTTGTCACTTTTCTTGGGCAGAACCTGCCTTCCTGGGGTGCTGCAGGGCTTCCTGCAGAGCCCCTGAGTTGCACAGAGCCTAGTGCTTTGCTTTGCAGCTTTGGGGGCATCCAGCTAAAGCTTCTTGGAGGAGTTTTAGTTTGCTGCACCGCAAGTCATTTAAGGTGCATTACACTGCTGAATTTCCTACTGCGGCTGGAATTAATGTGCAATATACCACCGAGGTGTGCAAACACCAACACCATTAAAGTGGTACACCGTTTAACCCATTTTAAAGTGTTGTGCACACACCTCCCTCATTGTGTCTACACATGCAATCGTTGTCTTTTCATGAGCTCCATGTAGTTTGGACTAAAGTCCAAAATGAAGACCCATGCATCACGTTAAAACATGTTGGTGCCTAAACAGTTTGATTCCCATTGTAGAAGGATTTTAAAAGAGGTCACTATATATTCTGTATGGAATATTTCCCTAACTTAAATTAATATAAACTGCACTTGGGATTTTCCAATTCATATTCTAGGGGAGTCTGTAAGAAGGGTTCAGAGGGCTTCCCACTCCAGAGAGCTTAAAACCTGTAGTAGGGCTGTGGGGCTGCCAGGACTGCTGGGCACAGTGTTTCAAGTCCCTGCAAGGGGAAACCCTTTGGCACGCTCTGTCAGAAGCCTTGATCCCTTGCACCCAGAAGCTCTGCTGGAGCTGCAGGTTATAGAGTTCAAATTACCTAGCTGGGGAAGTTCTTGAACATGCTATAGCTGACAATTATTTAATTGTCAGCCTTGGCTCAGACAGCTCCAGATGTAGAACTGGATCCAGACTGCCCATGCCAGGGCCTGCAATCAGCTGATTATTGGCCCTTCATGCAAGGTTGCGGGCACCTGGCTTTCAACTTGCTGGTGGAGGGAAAGCCTGAGAATATGGTCTCCAGCTCCCCTTATACTGGCAGGTAGTAATAATCCATGATCCTAAAACTGCACCTCTTTCAATGCACATGTGGTGTTCCTGTTGCATTACTGATGGCATTAAGCAGCATAGGCTGTGCTGAGTTATTCTAGAATCAGCAGAGAAAGGATACAAATAATGTAATAATTACAACTAATAGCTATGAAGACCTGTGTTGTTAAACCAACCCTGTTGTAGTGAGGAAAATTTAGTTTTGTCTTTCTTTGACCCACAAGGAACAGAAAAGATTCAGGTAGTATATTGTATGTCATTCCATTTACTTCCTTCAGAAAACTGAAAGGCTCTTGTCAAGAATTCACTGGTTCCAGAAAGTCTAGTCTAGGCTGGTATCTAGTTTTTATCTCAAGTCCATCAACAAATTATCTAATGAATAAACTACATTCTGAGGAAATATTTTACCATATGCTAAGTGAATTTAAATAGTTACACTGGTTTCAAAGATATTCTTGACACTTTAGCCTGAGTCTGAGAAAGAAAGGAAAACCAGGTTTCCCATTGGTTAAAAGTTGAAAATATAAACAAATATAAACAAAATTCTTCAACATTCAAAAGCTGAAAAAAATTACCTTCTCAAATTGATTCAACATTATTACTTTAATATATAAATTCATACTGTTTATTGTTAAAAATAATACTGTTTATTGTTAAAAATAATCAGAAATATGTTTTTTATTAAACATTTCCTTTGATAAGAGGGAACTATTTACCTGGTGAATATTCTTCCGTGAAAATTCAGGAAGGTTGACCACAATAAGAGACATACACGAGTATGTCTATTATCTATAGTATGCGTTTGTCTCCTCAAAATATGAAAAAAAAAAATCAATGGTATGCCAGCCTTAGGCAGGATCTGTAAAGTCTGTATCCAGTTTCATCCTTAAAAATAAGATAGCCCATGTACTACTGTTAACCTGGAATGAATGAATTAATTGAACATTAGTGTTCCTCATGAGTATAGTTTTGTCTCAAGAATTCAGGTTTTGAAGCAATGATTACTCTTTTATAAGAGAACATGTCACAAGCTAGTGGAAAGTGCACCATTATTATAGTGAGGAATTTTTGAGATACACTGTACGCAACATTAAAAAAATATAATTACATCACCTTAATCTCTTTTTTGGTACTTCAGTGCAGTTAGATTTCCTAACTCTTCATTCTAACTTTTAGAAGGAAGTAATGCACACGGATTTAAAAATAAAAAGACAACATGAAATGCAATGAAGTTACATTTCAAAAAATGGGTAGATAGAAAATGTCAAGAAATTGAATCAATATTAGCATATAATGTTAATATCATATCTTAATTTGAATCTTATTATGATAAGAATGTGAAACAATCTGGAAAACAGTTGCAAATACAGCTGTACAAAACCTACGTTACCTGGAGTTCACAGTTCATGCAGGAGTAGTGAATCCTGGAGCTGTTAATCCTTCCCATTAGATTTACTTCAAAACTGAGGAAATATATCCTCTCAGATATAGAAAAGCAGAGAAAGAATACAAATGATACGTTTCAAGACAATCTAGCAACCTCATCTTATCCACATAAGAGCACCAAGGGATGGCAGCTGACCTAAAACCTTTAGAAAAGCTCTGAAAGTATTCCATCACATTTATTCAACTCACACCGTACAGTGAGACAACCAGGGCTAAAATCAAGAATAGGTAATACTTTTTGTCATGTCAGAAAGATCCCTGTGAGAGCAGTAGCATCTGCATTATAAAAAATGAAATGTTACACAAATGTTCTACAAACAGAACTCACTCTCTCTCTGTATGAGTACGTGCGTGCGTGTGTGCCTCTCTCTCTCTCTCTCTCTATATGTATATTATTTATATATCTATATATACATGCACACACACACCCATATGCACATATTCATTTGTAGCAAAACCCCCAGTTTTTTCTTTTTTTTTTAATTTTAAAATGCATTTCCTCCCTTCCCCGACTATTTCTGACTTTTTCTCTCCCTCTATTCCCTATAGATAAGTACAAGTAAGCTAAGGCGTAGAGTGAGCTAAGACATGGGATACATTTTAGCATTTTTGCACCGTTTTTTTTTCTTCTTGCTCCTTCTTTGATCCACTGTTTTATATTGTATAATTATTATGTTTATATTGATTTTTACTGTGCGATTACTGTTTTACTGATTTTCACTCTTATTGTATTCATAGTTTCATAGTTTGTAGGGTTGGAAGGGACCTTGACAGATCATCAAGTCTGACCCCCCGCCATGGCAGGAAAGAACACTGGGGTCAAACGACCCCGGCAAGGTGTTCATCCAGCCTGCTTGCTCTTAAAGACCCCCAGGGAAGGAGCCAGCACCACTTCTCTTAGAAGTTGGTTCCAGATCCTAGCCATCCTGACTGTGAAGTAGAGCCTCCTGATGTCCAGTTTAAATGTACCCTCGGCTAGCTTGTGACCATTATTTCTGGACACTCCTGGTAATGCTCAGGGAAACAGGGACTGCCCCAATGCCTGCTGGTCCCCTCTGACTAGTTTGTAATAGGCCACTAGATCCCCTTCAGCCTTCTCTTGTGGAGGCTGGACAGGTTCAGGTCCTTAGCCTCTCCTCGTAGGGCCTGCCCTGGTGCCCCCTGATCATACGGGTGGCCCTCCTCCGAACTCTCTCAATGCTGTCCACATCCCTCCTGAAGTGCGGCGCCTAGAACTGGATGCAGTACTCCAACTGCAGCCTGACCAGTGCTGCATAGAGGGGGAGGATCACCTCCTTGGACCTGCTTGAGATGCATCTGTGGATGCATG
>JAGPOW010001918.1:38669619-38687765 GCA_030014935.1 Caiman crocodilus | reverse complement strand
GATGCAGTACTCCAACTGCAGCCTGACCAGTGCTGCATAGAGGGGGAGGATCACCTCCTTGGACCTGCTTGAGATGCATCTGTGGATGCATGACAAGGTGTGGTTGGCCTTCTTGACTGTGTCCCCACACTGTTGGCCCATGTTCATTTTGGCATCAATAATGATTCCAAGATCCTTTTCTGCCTCTGCACTAATGAGAAGGGAGTTCCCCAGCCTATAGATATGCTGCTGGTTCTTCTTCCCCAGGTGCAGCACCTTATACTTGTCAGTGTTGAAACCCATCCTGTTCTCATCTGCCCAACCCTGTCACCTGTCCATGTCCAAATGCAGCCTATTCCTCCCTTCTAACATACCCACTTCCCCCCACATCTTAGTGTCATCAGCAAATTTGAATAGGATGCTTTTTACCCCCCTCGTCCAAGTCACTGTTGAAAATGTTGAACAGTGCAGGCCCAAAGACCTAGCCCTGCTGAACCCCACTGCCCACATCCCTCCAGGTCGAAAATGACCCATCCACCACCGCTCTCAGGGTGCATCTCTCCAGCCATTTAGCGACCCGTCTGACTGTGTAGGTGTCAACACCACAGTCCCCTAGTTTTTTTTAATGAGAATGGGGTGAGAGACAATGTTAAAGGCCTTCCTGAAGTCCAGAAAGACTACATCCACTGCTACCTCGGCATCTAAGGATTTTGTGACCTGGTCATCCTATATGATTTAGGCCTACATAAGTAAGTTAGCATAAGTAATGTGAAGTTACATCAAGTTTCCATTTTGTATGTCAAGCCTCCATCTTGTGTCCTCTGCTTAGGTGTAATCTGTGACTCATGTCTAACCAGCCTCACATAAATTGGTTCCTGAATGAATGGGTATGAATGAGGGTGCCTGAGATACAATAGTAGCATGCTTCGACTGAATAATGAACTCAATGACTGGATCATCAGCTCAATGACTAGACTATTGCCTTCCACTGACTCACCCAGGAACCACAGACCCGTTATTTGAAAGACAAAGACCCTACAGAAATCAGCCAGCCCACTATGGCAACACAGACACTTAGAACTGCACATCCTCGCCTGGTGTGCATATGCTTAGTACACCAGGGCTGACCCTTGCCTGGGCATGCCCCTCCCACTAGGCTCATAGAAGGTCTGCCCTTATAAAAAGAGGTAGTGAAGACAGACCCAGTGGATGCCCTCTCCATCTGGACCAGCACCATGCCACACCACCTATCCACCCAGAGGCCCTGCCAGCGACCCCCTCTGGACAACACCTTTCTGGAGAAGACCACAACTGTTCATCAAGGATCAACTCACAGCTCAGGATAGGTAGCTATCACCCACCTTCCTTCCCCAAGCAGAAGTCCTGGACTCTGTCCCTACATACCTTGACTTCAATTCCTCCACCAGGCCTTTTTCTCCCCTGCTATCATTGAGTGGGTGTGTATGTGAGTGCTTGTGTATGTGTGTAGGAAGCTTGTGGGGCTGTGTAGTGTGTTGTCTGTTTAATAAACCTATTATTTTGAAACCCCAAGTTGAGTTTTTGTCTTAATGACCTCCCAACCCTCCTTGATTTCCCGGCTATCTCGCAGCTTTCTGTCTCTCTTGTTTCCTGACTGTTTCCTCCTTGCTACCAAACTTTTTTCCCTTGCTTCCACCCTGGCACCAGGTGACCCTGAGTAACCCAGGCCACTTGACCTTAAGTAACCTCAAGCACCACATTACTCCAAACACCCCCTAGGGTTAACATACAACCATGAAAATGTGTGTTGTGTATGTGTATTGGGTGTGCAGGTATTGACAACTGATTGTTGTCTAATTTTTGTGTGTATAGTCTGTATGTGCTTGAATTGGTGATAGATGTGCATGTGCTTAGACTGGTAATCTTGGATGTGTATGTGCCTGAGTTGCTGATGTGTGTATGCACCTAATTGATTTGTGTATGTGTATATGTGCTATTGTGTCACACCCTCCCATCTAACAGTGCAATTCTGAGAGCCTGAGAGTTAGCCTGGCTTTACAGGACAACACATTTACATACGTTCATATATATATGTAAACATACTTATACATAAGTAAATAGATAAGGTAAAATCAAGTGATCTTCAAGAATGTTCAGCATAGCTCTTAGGCTTTGGTAAGACCAATATAATTTGTTTTTGTGGTTTGTAGCAAATGCCTTCTTTTGTGCACTGCTTTATATAAATTTATTCACAATTTGAAGCTGACAATTCTAGAAGAAAATGGAGGTTGATATATCTCTTTTTGCAGTACTCAGCTGCAAACAGCCATTCAAAGAGAGCCTTTGGGATTAGGAGAGCAAGTAGTCCTGCTTAGTCACCCATTGCAATTCAAGGACAGAAAATGAGTGAGAACTCAGGGTGCCTATACCTGAGCAAGGAGGCTGCTCCTACATGCTCCAGCGCATCGGAACAGACTTGATTAACGGAGCCTGCTGGAGTGTGGCAATTACTGAGCTCCAGCAGCCTTCCACATCTCGTGTTTCAGTGTCCCCATGTTTCAAAATGGCAGCAAAGGTGCTTTATCTAAAGCTTGTTTAAATAATTAAAGTGACCCCACTCCCGGAGCAGTTGTATAAATACTTTCAGTGGTCATGTGGGAGATAGATAGTGGGAGGTGGCAACCACACTCTCATGGAGCCATTTGCAATGTGTCTAGCCCAGGAATTAGCAGGGTAAGAGGGAAGGAGGCCATCTCACTGACTGTGAGAAGGCAGTTTACAGGTTGCTTCACATGTTTGCAAACAGAGTCCCGTGTTCTTGGGTTGAGCCTTGAACAGATTCAATTTTAATTCTCAGTGGCCCATGTATCTAATTGAAACAGCTTGCTTCCTTTTTCTGAGCATGGGGGAGCCAGGGTAGGGTTAGGGGATAGAAGGAGTTGGAAGGCATGAAAGCAAGTTTGTTAAAAAAGAAATAATCCTTTTAAGTTCTCTTGAAATGAGGACTTCTTTCTCAATTGTAGCCTGTATTGATTTTGTATAAGGATATTTTATCATTCTAATAACAACAGCATGCCATTTTTTACTAATTTAAGCAGTAAGGGAAACCCTATGAGGCGTTAGTTTTCTTAAAATGTATGTGCTTTCAGTGTTTACCATGTGCACTTTGGAACGGTATAAAGAAATATTTATTCTAAAGACATATGTTGTTGTATATGGAAAAACAGAGTGGAGTTTGTGGTTACTGCAAACAGAGATGTAGTGCTGAGAGTTTTTGAGATCCCACGCCTTATTTCTTCTGCATGTCAATTTACATTTCTCAGTTGCCTGCTGGGACACAACTACAGCAGTGGGTGGAGTCTGACCCAATGCAGCATGTAGGAGCTATCAGCTCTTTTTTTTTTTTTAAGCATTCGATTTGCAGGGAAATTATTTAATTCCAACCTAGACTGTAAGGAAGAACACAATAGCTTCCCTGTTAAAATATTTCTATTAGAAATAGAATAGGCTTGCGCCTACATACACAGAGCAAAATGTTCCAAGAAAAACAGTATTCTCTCATAGACACTTTCTTCTCCCTTCAGCCTGTTCCCACTCCAGTGCCAACTGTCTGCCATTTCAATCAATCATGCAGTGCCCCACGCACTGGCTTCAGTTTTGCAGGCTAATCTGCCAAAGCAATGGGGTGTTTGGGCACAGCTCTGACTTCCCTGAAATTCTGCCTAGGTTCAGAGATCTGCCTGTGTGGATCATGTTTTCGCACAGGAGCATGAGGGCCTGTCCAGCCACATGTCTTTTGAGATAAAGACAGCTTATTTACTCTAATGTATCTCCTGTCCACACACAAAGCTCTATGAAGATGTCTGAGGTCAGAATTGCTTCCTGAGAGTGCCATATTTGTGTAAAAGGCTAGAAAGAGACAAAGATCTGTTAGGGTGATATTGTGCCAACCCTGCAGCTCCAGAAACTGGCAGAAGAAGCAAGAGGGAGTTCCCACTTCTGTACAGAAAACCATAGGGGTTAGGGTCACAAGCCAATGGGCCAAAGGGAGGGAACCAATAAAAGGTAAGGAAACAACAACACTGGTAACATATACTCAGCACCTTTATTCTCTACTGCACACACCTCCCAAGGCACTTTCAAACAGTCCCTAGAGTGCTCAAACAGCAGCCTGCAGCTGCCCCCATGTCTGAGCCCACAGTCCTGGCTAACCGAGCCAGTGAGATCTCCAGCTCCAGTGCGCATTCCTCTCTGCAGGTCTGGCCAGGTTCCATGTGCACGCTGCTCTCTCTTCCCCTTACTCCAGCCTCAAAGCTTTGTGTTCCTTTTCTCACTTGGCCCTGCTCCCTTGCTCCCTGCCCCCAGCCCCTGGTGATTTCTGAGAATTACAATCCAAATTAACAGTCAGCACAGCTTTGCAGACTGCCCTCTGGGCCCTTCTGCTGCCTGTTACTTACATTACATTCACATTACATCGCCCCCCCACTTTTATGAGGATGCTCTGCATCCAACTACATTTACACCATGCAGTCCCTATGTCATATGGAAAGTCTCTGCATTCACTGTGGTTTACTTGGGGATTCAGGGGTGTGGACCCTCACTGGCTCTCTTAGGTTGGGGTATTTCCTGTTGTACCCAGCCTTGATCCTATCCCAAGTACTTCTTAGCTCTTTCTTAGCTCTCATTATCTTCATTTCCTGTAAGCCATGGATCCCATCCTATGTTAATTGTTCCAGAAGCAGCATCCTCTGGGAGCACCCTACTGGACTTATCGTTGTGAAGCCTTTGCCAACATCTTGGCTGCTAATGAGCAGACCTCTCCAGCTCCTTTGCCAGTTCCTTTGCCTGTCTTGTCCATGTATATATAGTTTCATTTGATCATAGTGTACTACAAATGGCTGTCCGCTTGGCCTGTTTGTCAGCTCATATAGCACCTCAAACAATTTCCTGATCACTGTATAAGGACCACTGAACTTTTAACATAGATTTTGGTACTGATCTAACTGCCTGGTTTGGTTCCATACCCACACCAACTCTCCCAGTTCATACACATGTCCAGTAACCCTGAGATCCTAATACTCCTTTTGTCCTTGTGACTCTGCAGCCTGATGCCTCTTAATAGCTTGGCTAACTGCACCTAAATATCCTGCCATCTTTGCAACATACTCAGATGGTTTGTTAAATTCTTCTGATACATTTACTCCAGAGACATCAACAGGTAGGCACATCTCCCTTTCAAACTAAACTATATATGGTGTATATCCTGTAGATAATTGCACGCTACTCCAGTAGGCCATCATGACATGAGGGAGTAGCCCATCTTATTCCCTCTGATTGTCTTTATTCATGAAGGACAGCATATGAACCACAGTACAGTTGAACTGTTCTACTATTCCGTCAGATTGGGTGTGATAAACTGTGGTGAAGGATTTGTTGATTTCCACAAGGTCACATACATGACAAAATAGTTGAGATTCAAAATTTCTTTCCTGGTCACACCATGATGGAGATCAAAACACCCCACAGTAGTGTCACAACCCAAATCAAGTGAGTGTCCCTGACACAATAGACCACCCCCTCTGAGTGATTGGCATTACCCCAAATTTAGTCATGTTCCACCTCATTAGGTATTCCTACTTGGCAGTTTATCATTGGCTACTCTAAAATTATAAAAGTCTGCTCAGCTTCCGCCCAAATCGGAGCAGAGAGAATTCTGACCGCACTGCAGGAAACACCTCGGAGACCTCTGAGTACACTGCAAAGACCTCTAAGCACATGGCAGAGTGGACTTGGTGGACAGATCATCCACCAAAAGCCTCTCCGTCACCGAAATCCCTGATGTACCCCTCCCCTGTTGGCTCGATGCACCCACGAACTAGTCAACTCATCGCTTTACTGTGTAACCGGTAACCAAGTAAGCAACCGCCTCACCTGCGAAGTGCCATCAGTGGCATGAGTAAAAGTTTTGTTTTGCAATCAATACGCTGTGTCCCGCCTCTCCATCCACCAGCCTGCCTGACGTCTGCTTAGTTAACCACCGCTTCCTTCGGTCAGCTCTGACCGGTCGACCGGCTGAGACAAGTAGCACACAAAAAATCTCTCAAACATCTTTGCCACAGTCTGATCCTCTTGATCAGGGAGAAGGTATGCTTCTGTCCACTTGAAGGAAGTCAGCCACTAATAAAACATACTTGTTTCCATATGGTGTAATGGCTAGGGAGCCCAAAATATCCATTGCTCTCCTTTCCAGGGGTCATCTAGCCTGCATGGAGACCATGGAAGCCCTGGGATTACTCTTCATTCTTTTTTGGCCACCATATACCTTGTATGACCTGCACCAGTCCTTAACACATTTTCTCCAGCCAAATCAGAAATTCTGATACCATATGTTATGAGAGAACTTCACTATGCCCAAGTGTCCCCCCAGTCTTGAAATCATGTATAACTTGCATAATTTTTGGTATTTCTTTCTTCAGTACCACTATTTGAACAAGCCCAGGTCTTTGGACAGATTCCAGTACTCCTGGCCACCAGTACGCCTTGCACAATGCTTAACTTAGACCACACTAACTGGTAAGTCTTCAGGCACAGATGATGTTTTCCTTCTTCAGGGAACTCCACATTATTAATTTCTTTCCACCTTATTAGTTTTTTTAATATCAGCATCTTCCTGTTGTCTTGTACAACAATCTGCCAACCTTCTGGCTTCTTCTGTATTCAAGGCTGGTTCAACTTTAGTTGTCTCTACTCTACTGCTGACAGTGGTTATATCACCACTGCTTCAACTTTAGGTTCAACTTCCACTATGTGAGACCTTCTGATCCTGCCTCCCAGAGCCATGCATTATTTGGTACTGAAATTCAGCCAGCTGTTCTAACCATCTAGCCAGTTGTCCTTCAGGTTGTTGGAAATTGTGTAGCCACCAGAGAGAACTGTAGTCTGTTCTTAACGTGATGCATCTCCCCAGGAAGAAGTGTAAAAATGTTTGGTAAAGGTCACCACAGCAAGCAATTCTTTTCCTGTGGTTGCATATTGACGTTCAGCTTTGTTTAAGGCTCAGCTTGCATAGGCTAGCATGTTTCCTTCAACGTGTGACAAAACAGCTCTGATGCCAATGGCACTTGCATCAGTATCCACCAAGAAGGGCAACTGAGGGTTGGGATACGCTAAAAGAGGGGATGATATCAACCACCACTTTAGCTCTATAAAGGCATCTTGACATTCCTTATGTAAGGGGCTTGCAATGGTAGCAAGATCTGCCACAAATCTTCTATAACGGGAGGTTAAATCAAGAAGCTGTGCAGTTCTGTTACATTTCAGGGTACTGGCCAGGGCTTAACTGCCTTTGTGTGGATACCTTTAAGAGTATTATGTAGAAGTTGCTAGGGAGGTGCAAAGCTTCAGTTGCTGATTTGATTTGGAGGAGATAAATTAGGTGACCGAATCTCTGAATCTGAATCAAATCAGGAGACCCATTAATCTCTCTGAATGGAATCAGAAGCCTTTGATTTTATTCAGAGAGATTCAATGATTCAGACATAGACACAGCTCTATATGTTTTTTCTACATGCCACCAGGTACCAGGCAGCTTGTGAATGCTGAGATGGTGGGATAGCTGGAGCATCCCACAGAAGCATGGTGGGGTCCCCAGCACACTTGGCAGCGGACCCAGAAATGCACCAGAAGCACTTCCAGTCCACTTTGGGTCCACCGCAGAGTGCATGGGGGACTCTGCCCCTTCCCCCCACCTTTTGGCTTGGCAGCTGGTGCCTCCTGGGCCTGTGGGGGTACCCAGGGTTCCCCCATGGCTAACTGCTGAGCCCAGAAGCTGTATTTTTTAAATATAGCAGGCCCAGAAGCTCTTTATAATAGCCTACAACTGTCAGAAGCAGAACAGAAAAGCTATGGAACAGTAATGAAAATGTTTGAGGAATATTGTATATCCAAACAAAATGAAACCTTTGAACAGTATAATTTCCACATGAGACAGCAGAAAGAATGCGAGACAATAGAGGAGTTTTTCAAAGACTTCAGACAACTGAGTCAGACATGCAGCTTTGGAGACCTAAAAAAAGTCCATGATCAGAGACCAAATAGTATTGGGTATAAGCGATACAAGCCTCAGGAAAAGATACTAGAGGATCCTGAGCCTAATTTTGAAAAGGCAGTTAGAATGTGCCAAGCGGCTGAGATAACAAATGCCAGGCTGCAGAAGCTGGAGGAAAAAACAGAACAAGCTGAACTAGACAGGATTACAAGACTGCAAAAATCTAAGGCAACACACAAACAATACACCAAGGAGGACCTCACTATGAAGCAGATACACATAGCCCAAAGAGAATTGCTTGAAGAAACAGTGGTCAGCTGCAGATGCTGCCCACAACCCATGAAATGCCCTGCATTTGGTAGGTGCTGCAACAAATGTAAAAGATGCAATGGCTTTGCAAGAGTTTGCAGAAAGGAGCAGCATACAACAGACAAGAAAAAGCAGGTGTATACTCTATGCAATGAAGAAAAGGAAGAATTCCTCATTGGCAAAATGCAAGAACATCATTCTTCTGAGGATGAATGGTAATTTTTAGATTAGGTCAATGTAACACCAGAATACAATATTCAGAAAATGAAAACTATACCTGTGTACTATGAGAATAAGAAAGTGAGACTTAGAGCATATCATGGGAACATGATTGTGCTCCGGGTGGGCAGTCGGGGCTATGGCAACTTTTTGTGGGGCTGCAGCCTCCCCATAGCCCCCACTCTGCCACCTGGCCCAAGCACAGACTGCCCCACCCAGATCCGAGGGCACACACCCCATGCCCCCCACCACTTGCGCAGCTGGGATGTGGCAGGCATGGGATGGAGCCATGGCTCATCCAGGAGGGTCGGGAAGGGGGAAGGTGGCTCCCGCCACTATACACCACTCATTCAGAGGCAGCGCAATGGCTCCATCCTATGCCTGCATTGACCCATCTGGGCAAGCAGAAGGAGGGCTTAGCCCCCACTCCCAGCACCACCGCCACCACCACCCACCCAGAGTACAGACCAGCTCCATGATTTTTCCGGGGACTCAGGTGAGGTTTTGTGGTCTATACTTCTCTGGATCCTCATTCTTCCCTTTCATGAAGATGGGCAATATATTTGCCCATTTAATATCGTCCAGGACCTCCCTTGATTGCCAGGAGTTTTTAAAGACAATTGCCAGTGGCTCAGCAATCATGGATTTGTACACATCTAGCTTTTTTAAATAGTCCCTAACCTGTTCTTTCACCACTAAGGACTGCTCACCTCTTTCCTAAATTGTGCTCCCTGGTGCAGTAATCTGGGAAGTAATCTTACCTTGACTGAGGTAAGAAAGGCATTAAATACTTCAGCTTTTTCTTCATCATCTGTCAGTAGTTTGCTTTCCCCATTCAGTAAGGGATGTACTTCCTGTTGCTAACATACTTGTAGAAACCCCTCTTTGTTACCCTTCACATCCTTTGCTAGCTGCAATTCCAATTGCACTTTGGCTTTCCTGACTTCATCCCTGCATGTCTAAGCAATATTCTTATACTTCTCCCAAACTGTCTGTCCAAGTTTCCACTTCTTTTAAGATTCGTTTTTGTGTTTAAGCTCACTAAAGAGTTCACTGCTAAGCCAACCTGGTCACTTGCCACATTTGCTTTTCTTCCTGCATATCAGAATGGTTTGTTCCTACACCCTCAATAAGATTTCTTTAAATACAACTAGCTGTCCTGGGATCCTTTCCCCTTCAGCCTGGCCTCCCCAGAGATCCTATCCATCACTTCCCTGCTTTCCTGAAGTTTCAGAGTCTATACCCTGCTGCTCTCCTTTCTTCCTTTTGTCAGGATTCTGAACTTAATCATCTCATGCTCACTGCTGCCAAACTTGCCATCCACTTCTACATCCCCCACTAATTCTTCCCTGTTAGTAAACAGTAGGTCAAGAAGAGCTCGGCCCCTAGATGGTCTCTCCAACACTTGCACCAGGAAGTTGTCTCCAACGCTCACCAAAAACTTCCTGAATTGCTTGTGCAGTGCTGTATTGCCCTCCCAGGAGATGTCAGAGTGATTCAAGTCCCCTATGAGAACTAGGGTCTATGATCTGGAAACTTCAGCTAGCTGTCTAACCAAAGGCCCATTGACCTCATCTTCCTGGTCTGGTGGTCTATAGCACACGCCCACCACAACAGTACCCCTATTGTTCTCCCCTCTAACCTTAATTCAGACACTTTCAACAGGCCTATCTCCAGTTTCATACTAGAGCTCTGAGCAATCACACAGCTCTTTTACATACAGCACAACCGTTTCTCTCTCCCCTGCCTGTCATTCCTGAACAGTTGGTACCCATCCATGACAGTGCTCCAGTCATGTGAGCTATGCCAATCACATCATAGTTCCTTGACTGCAGGAGGACTACCAGTTCTTCCTGCTTCTATCCCAGGCTCCGTCTATTTGTGTACAGCCATCTAAGGTGCCTAGCTGACTGCCCTACTTTCTCAGGAAAAATAAGGAGACCTCCCATGTTGCCCCCTTCTGCTTCTGCTTCCTCCAGGATCCTCACTTCCTCAGGGTTTTGTTCTCCATCCCCTGGCAAACCTAGTTTAAAACCCTCCTCACTAGGTTAGCAAGCCTGTATGTGAAGATGTTCTTCCCTCTCTAAGTCAGGTGGATCCTATTTCTTCCTAGCAAGTCTTCTTATTGGAACAACATCCCATGGTTGAAGAAGCCAAATCCATGCTGGCAATAGGGAACCCTGAATTAATCTGGAAGAGGCACCTTCTCCTGCTAGGGCCCTTCCCCTTGACCAGAAGGCCTGAGGATAACATGACCTGTGTCCCCATCCCCTTCACCTTGCACCCAGAGCCCTGTCGTGACTCTTGATTTGCTCAGGGTCACCCCAGCAGTATCACTGATGCCTACATGGGTGAGAATATTGGGATAGTAGTCAGAGGGCTGAACAAGTCTTGATAATCCTTCCATGGCATCTCAGATTAAGGCTTGAGGCAAGCAGCAGACCTCCCAGAACAACAGCTCAGGCTGGCAGACAGATTCCTCCAACCCCCACAGAAGGGAGTCTCCAGCCTGTCTCCTTGTGGCAGTGGTCTTGATCCTCCCCACTTTGTGTATTCCTGGCCTGAACTCTTCCACCAATGGAATGCTCTCTTTCTCCTGTATTGCTACCACTCTGTATCTGTTCTCCAGGCAAACCACTGCATGTAGGGATGATGATTTCTTCTTGCTGCCAGAAGATACAGGCTTGTAGCTTCCACCTTTCTGGGATTCAATACATATTCCTCTTCTAGCACCACCTGTAGCAGTCCTCCCTCATTGGCAGCATCCTTTCCTCCAGCATCCTCATGGCAGAGGATGCTTCAGAGCTTTGCTATTTCTTCCTGCATCTCTCTTGCCTTCCTCCTGAGAGACAATAAAGCCATCAGACTCTGTGGTTCCTACACATGCCTATCCCAAAATGTGATTCAAAGTTTGTCTAATTCTATCCCAAATATACAGTTGGTTCAATAAAGAATATCATCCTAAGAACTCTTTACTTCTTGATTAATTTATGGACCACCACAGCTACAGCATCACTCTTACACTACCATAAAATGCTTCACTGTGGGGCATTCAGTGAATAATACATAAACTAGGCAGGTGTGGTTGAAAATGAAACTACAGGACATGATAATCTATTTCAGTATGATGTGACCTTGATTCTTCTTCACTTATTCTTGCCTAAATTTGTCCTGCATTGGTATCCATAAAGTTGCACATGGACAAAATGTAATGGAAGTTGCTGCTGTTGGGTGACTCAGGATATCCAGGAAATCTGCACTCTCTTTATGATGACTTGATCATGTAACTTTTAAGGGACAGGTCACTTGTGAAATACTTTTAAATCAGCAGGACTTAGAAGAGTTCCAGATTAACACAAAGCCTGAAGGAAGTACTCCTCTAGGAAGAAAGGTCTCTGACATTCCTTTTTTTCTCCTGCCTATTTTATGATCTTTTTCATGTGCTTTTCCCCTCTGTGGTTGTGTCCTTTCCCTGTTTTCATGTCACCAAAAATCCTGATACATATAGAAATCAAAGCTGGAAAGAAACCAGCTATAAATTTATTACACATTTTCTAGCTCTGACTTTATAGCTCAATGGATCTTTTTTGTGGTATGATAGTTAATTTGCATATGTAGCCATTATAAATTAACTGTGCAATTAACTGGTTAATTGTGTAATGCATGTAACACATAGAGGGAGTTTCAGTCCCCCAATCTAGTTTCCAACAAAATCCTGACATTGTCATGTAGTAGAGAAACCACTTCAACCCTCTTGAAACTGGCTTGATTCTAGGCATTAGAGAGCAGCAAATATATGTTTAAAAACAAATTTATTTTTATAAATTATGTACAGTACCTTATAGTGTAGCACCAAATTCTCCACCTTCTTTAGCAATAGCTGTTTGGAAATGCCCATACACACACAAAGCATCCTCACAAGATGCGTGCTCTCAAACAGGTGTATATTGATATAACATTTCCTCTAATGCTGAGAAGCTCAAATTTGCATCAGACAGCCCATTAAAGTAATTAAGAACAAAAGATTGTGTATTCCTTTTAATTAAGTATATTCCTCCATTTCTTTTTTTACAAATTTAGCATCCTGTTTGCTATCAAGTTTTCATTAAAGCTTTGCAAACGTTATGCATCTATCAGCAACACATCCACCTGGTTCTCACTCCTTCTAAAGTCATTTCCCTTCTTTTTTCTTTTTATTACCACCTGGTTTCTCTAGCTTCCAACTATACCTTTAGCTGCCAGTCAAAACAGTTCTCTCATTACCAGAAATGAAAGAATACAAATGTAGCAAAGAAAACTAGCAGTTATATTTTCCCTTTTGAGCTACTTACCTTACCTATCATTTATAGCTCTGAAAAAAAAACCCTGATAGTGTTTTGTTTATGAACGGAGTCTATATAATATCAAGTGAAAAAAGAGAGGACATTTTAAGAGGCAATTGCATGGAACAGTAATGTATTTATCCCATAAATAATCATTCTTATTAGTTAAAGAAAATACGCAGTGCAATTTTCAGCAGTCCCTCAAGGACAAATCATTCTTTGAACTCGTTTATGGATAGGATATAATAAATGATAGGGAAGCCCTTTAGTTTTAGTTAATATGACTACTTATTTTATGACGTGGAGTAAAATCTTATGTGAGCAGAACAGAGGCTCCGGAGGATTTGTACTTCTTGTTATGTAGGAGTAGTCATTTCATCTTGCCAAGGCAACCCATGAATATTACTGTCAGAGTGAAATGGCATTTGGCAGATTTTTAAATATAAGTATGCTTATGAGTATATGTAATTTCATGCCTACATTATTGGCAGAATCTGGCCCTTAATTTCTACCTCTACACTCCATTTATGATATTTCAGCATTAGGATTCATTGACATAGGATTAATGTTCCAGAGAACAAGATCTGATTAGGATAAGAAATTCACTTGTGAATTTCAATTTTGCTTGAATTAAACCAAATTCAAGCAAATCTGTATCACATAAGCTATAGAATTAATCTTGGTTGTATTTTCCCAGATGCTTAGCTCTATTGTTTGTATTGTGATGTAATACTAGATCTGATAGCAGAGCCAAAAATAATCTTCCAATAAACCAGTTTATGGTTTTCTGTTCTTTTCATAGAATTTTCATAGAATTCTGTCTTTTTATTTTGGGATCTTCTTGCTCTATGTTACATATTTCAATTTTACAAACAGCCATGTTATTTTAAAATAATGAAAGTAAAAGTGATCACCCACATCTTTAATTTCAGATCACTACTACCCTTAATATGATGGTGTTATTCCTCAGGGGTGTTCATAATAACCATGAAGGATATCCTCCTCAGATGTAAATAGGTATCATTTCACTTAAGCAAATGGAACTATGATAATCTGCACCAATACAGGAATTGGCTTTAAGATTTCTTCTGTATGAAAACTGGGCTGCATTATTGGTTGGGATTAAATAAGAAGATAATCACAGTATAGTCCAAAATGAAATTTAATTCATCATGCTATGTACTATATCCTGAGGGCTTGACTGAAAGTGCACTGAAGATGCAGATTGACCTCAGTAGGTTTTGGATCAGGTCTTCACGATTGATATGTGAATTAATGGAGGAAATTTGTAATATACCACCAAAACTGCATGAGTAATAGATATCACACCATCCCTGGCAGCAAGAAAATACATTTTAAAGGTGATTCCAAAAGAGGGAAATTTACTTACTTTTGATAGGTCTTTTCAAAGTAAAATAGTCTGAAAGTTGTCAGCAATGCAGTAATCAGCAGGTAAATACAGAAACATCTTTCCATTTATATGTAATCAAATGAAAATAAATGTTTATGTGTTTTAATTCAATGAGATTTGATCAACTAAGAACTTTAAAAGGTGTCAAACTGCATCTTTAAGACCTTGAATCCCTTTAAAGCTGGAGTCCAAAAGAAGAAACTCTTTAGAAACTGTGTGTATGTTACTTAAGTATATGATAGTTACAAAAGGCATGCTTTACCCTAAAATGGACAGGAAGACAAGAAAAAATATAGCTGAATCCCAAGTTATTTAAGTAAAACAAGAATCCTTTATATAATGGAAAACTATCCTTAAACTATCCTTAATGAAGAGAACAAAAAGAGATGGCTGACCAGTTCATTTCAGATCTAACAAAATTAAGAAGAAATGGGAAAAACAAATAATTCAATATAGAAAAGCATAACAAGAAATTCTCCTAAAATGTCAAGTTTAGACTACATCTTAACTATCCTTTGTAATATATCCTGAAAATTATTTTGAAATATCTTATATTGGCCAAAATTAGAGATGCTAGGCAAAAAGTGCATCTACATGAGATGTTTACTGCAGAGATGCCCATTAGTTCCTCAGTAAAGTCTCTACATCTACATGTGTGACCTATTAAGCCAAAGGAAACTAATCAACTCCACTGTAG
The DNA here is from genome assembly GCA_030014935.1 of Caiman crocodilus. Taxonomy (NCBI): domain Eukaryota; kingdom Metazoa; phylum Chordata; order Crocodylia; family Alligatoridae; genus Caiman; species Caiman crocodilus. The sequence continues at coordinate 38,672,802 of JAGPOW010001918.1, read as the reverse complement.
GATACCACCTGTATTTTCAAGTACTAACCTGTGGCATAGTTCTTTAGTGCCCTACAATGCACATGTAGACGCTGGTGGGGCTGGCTGGGACATTAGGGTGCTTCAGTGCAGGGACTGTGTCTGCCAGCTAGCTCCACAGTGGAGCACCCTTGTGCCCCAGTCAGCCCCTCCACAGCACACTGAGCTGAGTCAGACCAGCTAGAATAATGAGCAATTGTTCAGAGCCATTTCATATTGTATCTTGTTACCTGCATAATGAAAGCTGCTGAATTTTTGTTTTTGAGCAGAGATGTTGAAAGCTAGTGATTCAGTAGACTTCAAGAAACTTTTGGCTAATGTGGATAAAATAGAAATAGTTCAACTTTTATGTCACGGTAAAAGAGTAAACTGAAGAGCTGACAGAAGCATGTGAGCTAAATTACCAATTTGCTTCATATAGTGCAGCTTAATCCATTCTCATGTTGAAAAGAATCAATGGTAGAAATTCTGGCTGCTGTACAAAGAAATGAGTGGGAATTAGCATTCAGTTATGGTTTCAGGATTTGGCTCAATATGCTTAAAAGGAAAGCTGGCTGGTTTTCATCAAAATAGGCCTTTTGCTAAAGAAACCTTTGCTCAAAGAATGAAAGATTATTAAACCATCCTTCTCAAAACCAATATTCACAAGATTTAATTACTTTCATAGAGCTTTTTACTCCTTGTCCTGGCATGTAGAGCACTATTTTGCATGAGTGTGGATTATGTTGAAAGACAGCATCTATAGAAATTCAGGATATGGCTGTTCTGCAGAAATTAGAATCTCAGATTTGTTTGAGACTGAAAAAGGAAAACTGAATTAGTAATCTGAATCAGGCTGTACGACATTGTTATTGACTAGTTGAAGATCAAGTGGAAAATTCAGACAACTGGCTAAATTGGAGTTTCATAAGAAATACTGCTCGCACAACCAAATTTTGAAAAATAAGACAATAAGCTGTTAAATATATCAAGAAATGTAATAACTTCATTGCCTGGTTTTGTTTCCAAAGGTATGAAAAGTGCCAATAAAGAAAAACTTAACACATCATCAGAATGATATGTGGGAGTGACTTATTTCAGTTACCTAGCAAGCCAGAATGCTTTCGATTGAGAACTGAGCAGCCACATTAATATACAGGTGGGAAGCAATACAAAATATGTAAGCATCAGGTAGAGCTGTAAATTAATATTATAAAATAATTGGGGTTGAATAGTAACAGAGGTTTTTTATTTTCTAGAGACAGAGGGGAAGATGACAATGGCTATCTGACTATGTCTAAGAAACCATTTCATGTGGTCAAATTATTCAAAGAGTGTTTCACAAATGTTTTCATGAATAAAAGCCAAGTATTGCATTTGCTGTTGTCACTACACAGCTGCCTAGTGGGCACTTGTGGAAATGTTTTAAAGTCCCCAAACTTTAGTAAATTTTGCTATTAAGTCTTTAAAAGTTCAAATATCCTCCTGAACCTAATGGCCCATTGGGTTAGTGTAGTTAAGACACAAGTGTCTGTAGTCAGCAGTATGCAAGAGAGTGATGTACATATACATCTTTGATCCCTATGACTTAAATATCCATTGATAGATGCATGAACTGTGAGTAGTGTTTGGCATGAACCTTGGACTAGGTTCAAATTCACATCTCTGGAGCTATAGTGAGATGCTTTAACTACTCTGCCCCTAGTCTGAATAATTATTTGCTTGAAAATCCACCCACAAAACAAAATCTATGTATATTATGTGCCACTCTGCATTTGTTATATGTCTGTTTCAGTCCAATACAATCATGAAGCAAAACAATAATATGTTTTAAGTAATCACCATGAGGAACAAAGAGTCTAAGTGAACAATTTATGAATAATCAATAGAATGGAAATTTTTAGCATTAAATATTTAGTAGATCCTTCCAAATAACTACACTCAACTCAAGAAGTTGGATGGATTTTTGCATCATTCTTAAACCAGAAATAAAGGGTAAATTTGCAATTAAGACAACTTAGACAGTGCTTTTATGGAACTATAAGGGATACCATTCAAAAGGGCAGCTGACACACATGGGATAAATTTTGCAAACTCCACATTGTTGCAGTAGCTTGGGTTTCTCAGCTTGGGGGAGCGTACAATACTATCATAAGATCAGTGAAAAAACAGGCCTGCAAGGGACCACATAAAATCATCTAGTCAACCCCTGTTTTCAAGGCAGGATCATCCCTAAGTAAACCCAGCCAAGTGTCTGTCCAACCTGCTCTTGAAATTTTCCAGGAATAGAGAGTTCCACTGACATAATAATATGCCATTATACAGTAAACAGTAGAAAATAAAAGCACTTTACAATAACAGGTTGACAAATATATCTCCATGATATAATCTGGGTAACCAAGGACAGAGAAATTAAATGATTCATATAAAGCTGAACAGTTAGTCCCAGATCTCATATTTCCTACTTCTGTACACTATCCACTGATCCACTTAATTGATAAGTCCCTTCACATTTAAAATATAGTCAATGTGAAATTGCATATCCATGTGACTGATATGAAGGAAAAGAAGACATTTAGCTAAATTTATCCTTGGTGTCAGTCCATACAACCTCAGTGGGATGAGGTTTTGCCCACTAAAACATAATACCCTTGAACTCCGTTATGCGGAAGCAATAAACACGCTTGAAGGCATAAATCCTAGATAGTTATTAGTACTTTATGGCATTCTTATGATGTCAAAAGTTCTCCCATAAAGCTTAATATTTTAAGAGCACCTCCTCCCTTTCATAGTGTACAAGGATTACACCTTTCTAGAATAAGTAATAAGAGTTAAACTGGGACAAAAGTTGTGGGTGAGAAGAGATCTGCCTAGAAAAAGGGACTATCTGACATTTAGTAGTCAGCGAATCCACTGATGCTGATGTAATTAGAAAATGCCCTTCCATAAACTTCTAGCATTGACAAACTTACACAACGTTCATTAGCCTAAATGCTTAGGAATGCACTCCTAAAAAGTAACACAAATGTTATTAATTTTATTTCATGGCAATGCCTTTCCTTTCCGCAGGATTCAAACTTGAAGATATGCTGACGACACAAAGTTGTGGGGGGATGTGGGCACACTAGAAGGGAGTGGTAGGCTCCAGGCTGACCTTGACAGGTTACAGCGGTGGGCAGATGAGAA
>JAGPOW010001918.1:38581007-38662729 GCA_030014935.1 Caiman crocodilus | reverse complement strand
TTCCTAGGGAAGTTGTTCTTGCTCCTACCTTGGGCATCTTTAAGAGTAGATTAGCTAGGTACTTGGCTGGGGTCCTGTGACCCTGGCACTCGTTTCCTGCCAATTGGTGGGGAGTCAGACTAGATGGCCTGCTCTAGGCCCCTTCTGACCCTAGGTACTATGATACTATGATACTATGACCCCAGCAAGGTGTTCATCTAGCCCCCTCTTAAAGACCCCAGGGTACGAGCCAGTACCACTTCTCTTGGAAGTTGGTTCCAGATCCTAGCTGCCTTGACAGTGAAGAAGCATTTCCTGATGTCCAGTCTCAACCCACCCTTTGCCAGCTTGTAACTGTTATTTCTAGCCACTCTTGGTAGTGCTGAGGGGAACAGGGACTCCCCCAATGCCTGCTGGTCCCCTCTGACTAGTGTGTAAACAGCCACTAGATCCCCGCTCAGCCTTCTTTTGTGGAGGCTGAACAGGTTCAGGTCCCTTAGCCTCTCCTCATAGGGCCTGTCCTGCTGCCCTCTGATCATTCAAGTGGCCCTCCTTTGGACCCTCTCTATGTTGTCCACATCTCTCCTGAAATGCGGTGCCCAGAACTGGATGCAGTACTCCAACTGTGGCCTGACCAGAGTCGCATAGAGGGGAGGATCACCTCCTTGGACATGCTTGAGATGCATCTGTGAATGCAAAACAAGGTATGGTGGGCCTTCTTGACTGCGTCCCCACACTGCCAGCCCATGTTCATTTTGGCATCAATAATGACTCCAGATCCTTTTCTGCCTCTGCACTGACGAGAAGGGAGTTTCCCAGCCTGAAGGTGTATTGATGGTTCTTCCCCACCAAGGAGCAGCATCTTGCACTTGTCAGTGTTGAAACCCGTCCTGTACTCATGTGCCCACCCCTGTAACCTGTCCAAGTCTGCTTGCAGCCTATTCTTCCCTTATAGCATGCCCACCTCCCCCCACATATTAGTGTCATCTGCAAATTAGAACAGGGTGCTTTTTACCCCCTTGTCCAAGTAACTGATGAAGATGCTGAACAGTGCAGGCCTGAAGACCAAGCCCTGTGAAACCCCACTGCCCACATCCCTCCAGTTGAGTAAGACCCATATACCACCACTCTCCAGCCAATTAGTGACCTATCTGACTGTGTAGGTATTGACACCACAATCTCCTAGTTTTTTAATGAGAATGGGGTGAGACACAGTGTCGAAGGCCTTCCTAAAGTCCAGAAAGACTACATCCACTGTGACACCTGCGTTCAAGGATTTTGTGAGCTGGTCATAGAAGGCCACCAGGTTGGTTTGACAGGACCTGCCTCTAATGAACCCATGTTAGTTGCCCTTAAGCATAATCTCCCCTGCTGGCCCTTCACTTTGGGCTTGGCCTCTTGCAGACATGCACCAGGATAATTCTCTCAAATGCTTACCCAGGATTGAGGTAAGACTAACTGGCCTATAGCTTCCTGGGTCCTCCTTCCTCCCTTTTTTGAAAATGGGGACCACACTGGCCCTTTTCCAGTCCTCTGACACCATACCAGAGCACCATGAGTGCTCGTAAAGCCATGCCAGAAGGCCCACAATGACCTCCGCTTAATTCCCTGAGCACCCTGAGATGGAGATCGGCAGGACATGCTGATTTAAATACATCCAGTCTCTCCAGAAGTTCCCCGACTAGGTCTTCACTGACCCTAGGCCTGGGTGTGACTTGCCTGGGGCCTACAGGGGTCCCGATGTGGGGGAGAGTGACCTGTTCCCTGCTCAGAAAAATGGAGGCAAAGAAATTGTTAAATAGGTTAGCTTTGTCATCTGGTGCAACAACCAGATTTCCTAGCCTATCCTGCAGAGGGCCTGCATTACCCGGTACTTTCTTTTTACCCTGTATCTATTTAAAAAAGGACTTCTTATTGTCCTTGATCCAGGTAACCAGTCTCAGTTCCATCTCCACCTTGGCCTTCCTGACCGCCCCCCTAAAGCCCTGAGCAACCAAGGTATAGTCCTCCCTGGTGATGGAGTGTACGCCTCCTTTTTAGCTAGATGTTCCTGTGTGCTTTTGGTGAGCCATGGGAGCTTTTGCTCCACCTTGTCTGCTTTGATTTGTGTTGGGATTACCTCCCTTTTGTGCTTGGATGATTGCTTCCTTAAAGAACAACTACTTTTCTTGGACACGCAACTCCTCTCCCCTCCAGGACCTCAGGACCTCCCTGACTATTCTCCTTACCTAATTGAAGTCTGCCCTCCTGAAATCCAGGGCTGATGTCTTCCTGCAGGCCTTTGCCACCTTGTGCTGGATAGTGAATTCCAGCAGGTGATGATCACTGTTACCCAGGTGGTCAAGCACCCACAGACCCCTCACCAGGTCATCGCCCATGGCCAGGACCAGGCTCAACAAGGTGTCTCCCCTCATGGGGCTGTGCACCTCCTGGGTTAGATGGAGGTCCTATATCTCTACTAGGAACCTACATGAGCAGTCAGACATGGCTGACTGCTCTTCCCAGCAGATGTCTGGAAAGTTCAGGACACCCATGATGACCACGTCCTTTGACCTAACTACCTCTGTGAGCTGACTTAAGAATTCTCAGTCTAGATCTTCCCCTTAGTTGGGTGGTCTGTAGTAGACCCCTATCGTTAAGTCCCTTTCCCCTTGACTTCCTTGTATTCTAACCCAGAGCACTTCAGTGTCCCCCTCATCTGACCCCATGCTACTTGTGGAGGATGTGTATTTCTCCTTTATGTAGAGCGCCACACCTCCACCTTTCCTCCCTGTCCTATTCCTCCTGAACAGCCTACAGCCTTTGACATTCACCGCCCAGTCGTGTGTTGGGTCCCACCACATTTCGGTGAGCCCCACTATGTCTGGGTTGGTGTCAGCTAGCAGGAGGGTAAGTTTCTCTTCCTTGTTCTCCATACTATAAGCATTTGCGTAGAGGCATTTGAAGCCTCCTGAAGATGTGTGCACTGGCCCCCTAATCTCAGTACTAATTGGGCTCCAGTTGCTTACCTGGGTATTTGTTCTGCTTGCCGTTGGTCTAGGCTGGGCTGTTCTTGTGGTTGATGCTTGGTTTAATGGTTCAAGGCTTCCCCCACCTTCCCTTTCCCCCAGTGAGCCTAATTTAAAGCCTGCCGGGGAGATCCACCAACCTAGAAAAGAACATGTGCTTACCTTTAGGGGAAAGGCCCATCCCACCCGAGCACGTCTCTCATCCTGATGTGTGGGTCATTGTCTAGGAAGCTGAAACCTGCCTTGAGACACCATTCCCAAAGCCAGAAGCTGATCAGGACCTCTAATGCAGGTCTCGTGTCGTCTTCCACGTTCGCTCACTGGTAGGACAGAATAGAATACCACCTGTGCCCCTATCTCCTTCAGCATGCCCCCAAGAGTGTGGTAGTCAGTCATCAGGTGATCAGGGCTTCTCCTGGCTGCATCATGAGTGCCAACATGGATTAGGACCATGGGGTAGTAATCAGTGGGCTGGACCATGGCTTGGATCATCCCTGTCATGTCCTTTGCTCCAGGCAGGCAGTAGATCTCACATGTTGAGGGGTCCTGGAGACAGACGGGACCCTCTGTACTTCTCAGGATGGTGTCTCCTCTGATGATCACTCAGCGTTTCCTCCTCCAGGTCTGCTTAGCTCCTTCAGTCTGTTCCAAGTGTGGAGAGTGTGGAGTTGCCTCCTATGCAGAGGTTTTCTCCTTTCCTTCCTTTGCCTGCAGTGTCACCATGGCCTTGTACCTGTTCTCTAGCCAGACTGGAGGAACTGGTCCTGCTTTGCTGCAAGCATCCCTGGTTCTGGAGGTGACCATCTGCCACCCTGCTGTGGAGGGCACCTCCCAGGATGCTTCTTCCTTGGGTGCATGGCCCTACAGAGAAAGGAAATACCCATCAGTTTCATCCTTCACCTCCCTAATTCCCCTCAGCCTGCTAACTTCTTCCTGGAGCTCCTTCACCCGTGCCTCCAGGGCCCTAAGATGGGCGCCTGCAGGACAGGTGTGGGAGCCCCCAATCCCTGTCCTCCTGGCCCTGCTCGGCATCCCCGGCAGGCCAGGGGGCAGGGGGATGCCAGCTCCCCCATGGGCTCTGTCTGGGTGGAGGCCTCAGACTATCCCCAGGTAGGCGGCACTCCCTGGGCAGAGGCCCTAGCAGCACTCCGCATCAACACTATTATATAGATTCCTATTTATTTATATTTTTGTGTGATGTCTTCACCCTACCCTTGCAGGAATCTCCCTCCTGGCCCTTCCTGCCTGCTCACCAGTGCAAATGCTGGTGCAAACATCCCCTGCTGCCCCAGCAGGACAAGGCTACAGCAGTGACTTGCACCCAGGCTCTGTCTCTGGTAAGTAGGGACATAATAGTGGGGGGGAATGTGTGTGTGGGGGAGATTGTGTGGGGCGGGAACTGTGGGTGGAGAGGATTGTGTGGGCGTGAGGGGGACTGCCAGCCCCCTCCCCCACTGCATGACATATAGAGCCCCTACAGCAGCAGCAAGAGCAGGAGCAGTTGTCAGGTGCTCAGGGCCCACTACTGGCAAAACCTCACAACAGTGTGGTGCAAGCCCAGCCACCTGGACCCAATGCCACCTGTGCCATGTGACGTGGGCCTGGCCCAGAAGTGTGCACCTTTGGGCAGGACTGGGCTGCTGTTTCTGTCACTGGGGCCCCAGCACCACGTAAGGGGGTCATGCATTGGGCCAGGCCGGGTTCTGCTTCTATGGAGCCAGCCCAAACTGATGGTGCATGGGGCACTTGGAGCAGGACACTGCCCCACTCAACACATAGTGCCTGTGGAGCCAGGAACCCAGGTGACAAGAAGAGTGGCTCAGTCCTGCCTGATGGCACGTACACCCAGGCCAGGCCAAGCTGGGCCCATGCCATTTGGTAAAGGCAATGCTGGGTTTCAGGTGGCTAGGGCCACACCACGGAGGCATTTTGCCAGCAGTGGACTCTGAGTACCTGATGGCCATTGCTGCTGCTGTGGGGGGACTGTGAATTGTGCAGGGGGTGGATGGGGGAGCCTCCTTCACGAGATGTGCTCCCCACCCCGACACAAATAGCTCAGAAGTGCAGGAGGCTCTACTGCAGTGCCCATACCACAGCCCAGGCACCTGTGCAGTCTTTCAGGGTCTGGCAGTCCAGTTGGCACAAAGGGCTAGTGTCCCCCAATATCAACTTTGTGGACCTCAGAAGCTGCTGAGGGCAAATATCCCTGAGCTACTTGCCAAGGCAATTTTTTATAGTGCTGTTGGCCCCAGTACCTAGCTCCCCCTGGCTGAAGATCCAGGAGCTGGGCAGGGTCAGTTTGCTCCAGTGATACAATTTGCCCCATACAAAAGTTCATGTTCAGGCATGTGTGCTGAGGCACAAATCTCTGGCATAAATTTATGTCACTACTATTTGAGCTTCTGCATGCATGGACACACCTACTTAGGCTATTCCTAGCATAAAGTTCAAACAATTATCTGTGAAATGTAAGAGCCAAGATTATAATTTCATGTTTCTTTGCTATTTAGAATAGTTCTTTTCTCATGGAAATCCCCCATAAGTCTCATGGAAATCCCCTCATAAATCCCCCATATTTTAAATGATTCATTGAAATAAATCACTGAAATACTGTTCCTTACCAGACGGTATACCAAGACAGAAGTGCCGGGAACCAAATGTGAAAAAGAAGGATTAATTGATAGGAGTAGAAAGCAAATAGTGAATAAACTACTTGACCAAATCCCAGTAGAAATACTAGTATTAAATAAACAAAACTATTGTCCTTAGTAATGAAGGATCAAATGAAAAGCCAATTAATAATAGAGAGATATGATCCTTACATTCTAGGATTGACTGTGCCAGCCAGAAGGATCCACAAACTGCAGAATATAATCCCTGAAGGAGCTTTGACAGTCACTGAGCCAGAGTTTCAAAGTTACTTGGATGCTTAAAGATGTAGCTAGGCACTCAGTGGATGCATCTATACATGAAATTAAAGTAGTGCATACACTCTGGCATATATCATATCATAGTTTATTGTTCATGGGCACTGCATTTACATGTGTATCTGGGACTGCAGCATGTTGAACAAGGTTAAAGCAGCCCCGATTGGCAGGGGGCCTGGGAATCAGCCTACCAGCCCAGGGCTGCTCCAACCTGGTTCAACATGCTGCGAAGAGGCTGGCTGCAGCATAAGGGTGCTACAGTGTGAATCTAGCCAACAGACAGCCCCTGCACTAAAGTACCCTCATGCCCCAGCCAGTCCCAATCAGCATGTACACGTGCATTGCTGCACACTAAAGAATGCTACCATAGGATAGTATTTGTGCTTACATGTACTAGCCTATGGCAGAGTAACTTTACTGCAGCCTAATAGGACCACATGAGTAGATACTAAGACTTTTATTAGTAGATGTTTAGAATTGTGAATCCAAAAAAAGATTTCAAAGCCAGTAGGGAAATACATCATGCCCCAGTGAGGGACAAAGCTAATTAGCCAATTCTGCAGTAAACATTTTGTGTAGCGGTGGCACAATGAGATCTTCAAAAGCACCTATGGCCCAAAGGTGCCTAACTCCCACTGATTTCTTACTAGATGCTGTGAAGATTTGGGCCTTAAAAATTTAGATCCACAAAACATCACCTCAGCTTCTGCCTGAAGGCAACCTAAGTGCCTATGTTTCCTAGAATAAACTTCCCTAAACATCTAACTGTCTGTAACATCTAAATGTTTCTGTAAGCAGAAACTCAACACCAGCTAACAACCCAAGTCTAACAGCATTGAGTACCTTTTCACTTCTGCCCCAGTAACATGAATTGCCACAAAACATAGCCAGAAGGCAATTTTGCCCTTTCCTGTGTTGAATAGCCAAACTGAATAGCCAAAGCTTAGCCAGACTCATGGAGGCTATGGACACTTAGTTTAAATCCCTCCACTGGCTGCATTGGAGGGAGGACTGGTATCCAGGTTGTAGCCATATCAGTCTAGAGGCAAAAGGAATCAGAAGTCATGGCAGAGGTGATATCTTTTATTCAACCAACTTGATACTTGCAAACAAAATTATTTGCAAGCTTTCAGGCACAGGCACCCTTCATCAGGCATAGGAGATTGCGAAGACTGAGAAAATTCTCCTAGGTAGAAATGAAAGTTGATAGCTGAAGGTGTGGTAACGTCTCCTATTTGGAACAGTTCATTTTGTGCAGATTAGGCTGAGAGAAAAGTTTGAAAAGTCTTTTTACCTCCATGTTGTCTGGTGTTAAGCAGGATGTACAGTCATATATCCTTCTGGCTATAATGTTTCATATTTCACAGAAGAGAGAAAGATGCAATGCTCTTCCAGGCAGGAATCTGTTTTGTGGAAAGGTATCTCTTGCTCTGTTAGAATGAAAATTAGAGGGATGATTAGAGGGAGGATTTAAATCCACAGCTCCAGTCCCCCTGGGGAGTACCCTAATTAGAGGAACTACAGAGATGGAGTTGACTGAGATTGGTGGTTAGCATACTTATGCTGGCCCAGGAATAGATATCTTTCAGGGACAATTCTTTCCAAAGTGCTATACTTCACAGGGTTGATGACTAAGCAGGGAATTAAGAATATTGTGTGCATAGTGTAAGAAATGATTATGCCCTTACTAAATTGAAGTAGCAATACCTTCTACCAAAGTTTGTTTATTTTTAAAGGCATGAGCTTAATTTAAAATAATGACAGATGGAATGACAGAATTAATGTTACTGGACATTCTTTTTCAAATAATGCATTTCACTTGCATTATAATTTGCAATATCAGATTTTTCATATTCAAATAAATTACTTTAATGGTTGCATCATACAATAGATTAATTAACATGAAATAATAATAATTGCCAATGAGGAAACCATCATCTTTTAAAAATAAGAATTAGAGGAAATTTGAAAGCCTAAAATGAATGGGAATTTTGCTTCTATAAGGACTATAGGACAGGTCCTTTATGCACAGCAATAAACATTCTTATTTCCTAATGTCACGTTTGCTTTTTCTTCCTTGTACCTTCCTTATGCTAGAAGGCATATGTTATGTTAATAGCTAAAGCATGAAGACATTTGTAGGTTTCCCCCACAAGTAGAATTAGAAACTGATTGAGTGTATCCAATGTATTAGTTCAGATAACCAAGTAGATAATTGTGTACATTTTTAACAGCCATTGGACTAGAAAGCTGTACAAGTAAAGCCCTGTTCCTTTACAAGGGAAATAAAATTTGCTTTGATGATTATCTAGGAAGATTATTAGATGAAGCTATTTCATAAGATCATACAAGAAAGGACATTTTCATCTATGTAATCTAAATATAATGAATCCCTTATTTCAATTCTTTCATCTATTTTTTTGTCTATAATAGATTTAGCACCTGCTGTGTTTACCTGATGCCTTCATCTCCTAACTACATTTCTCCCAGGGTAAAAATATTATCTGTTTATACTAATACCTTTGGAATTGCTTTCTCAGTTATGACCTGTCTAAGTATTTTTTATCAAAACAATATAATCTAGGCAATAACCAGGAAGATCCTGCTGGTGCAGTTGTGCTTCTCCATTCCCCCCTGAATAATTTATAGAAATGAGTCCTGGACTTAAAACTGTCTCCAGTTTGCACTCCAAAATACCCACTTGTAATCAAGTAACTAAGTGATTTGTCAGCTGAAAAAGTCCAGGTCCTTTAACACAAATTATGATTTCCTGGGACTCCAACAAATGTTCCTATCTCTGTGCAATGCTACCATGATAACATGAAGCATGATGAATTTACATGAATTGACTTCAATGGAGTTATGCCAGTTTATACTAGCTGAGGAGCTAGCTGTGATTTTTTTAAAAGTGAGCTTTCATTGTGGACATTGATCATGTCTTTTAGATGTACCCTAATAAAACTAAACACTTAGCTGCTGTTGTAGTTACAGTAATATTATTGAAAATAATTGTACCCTTAGGTCAGCATTCTGGATAAACCTATGTTTTGAAACTCTCTGATCCCATAAATATTACATCTGTATTAAATATTATTACTTTAACAAGGTCTGTCAGGGATTAAGCCCATGCATAAGATCTTTATTTTATTCACAGTATTTCTTGACTAGTTCTTTGTATTGCAAGGAATGGGCAAGACTCACTGTTTATTTCCTCCAAAAATATTTTTTCTGTTATAAATTCATGTTCATAAGCTACTCTCTGATAACTTGTGCCCCATAGGAAGTTATCCACCACTTAACCACACTACTGACTATGCGATCTTTGCACAAGATTGAGTTTTGTTTCACTGTGTTCACATTACCAATAAGTCTAAAAGTTTCATGCAACAAGATAGGATCTATCTGTCCATATTAGGAAAAGACCTTGCACATGACAGCCTAGTGTGAGCTGCCTAGGAGCAGCTAAGGAGTCTGCTTGAGAATGCAATGGCCCAAAGAGCACAAAGGACAGTGTATGACCACAGCAGGATATTAACTTCTAGTGCAACGTTTTGTAGCAAGCTAAGCAGAAACACTTTAGTAGTAACAGGCATCATTTACAAAATGATTATGGATGATTTTCTTAATATTCATTTAATAGTGTTTCACAGAGATGAGGCTATGTAAGCAGCGTGCAGATAGTGATATAGTTCTGGTACTTCATGTACTAGGTATTTCAGCATAAATTTTGGATAAGTAATCTGTTCCTGTTGATTGGCGTCCCCTCCAGAAATCTAACCAAGATAGAGGTTCAAACTGTAGCATGTGCTTTTCTTGGCATTTTCCTGCTACTTGGCAGAATCTAGACAGTACGTACAGAGAAAGGAGTTGACTGCATCCACTGGTGGCAACAACAACAACAAAAACAACAATAATAATGTTAATGTCCAGAAGCCAGTATGCCACATTCCTGTCTCAGCTATCTGATTCTGAGTCATTAAGGATTCTTTGGCTCTTTTCCACAACTGGGTGACAGATTGTGTAGGGTGATATTAGATAGGTGCAGATGGTCCCACCTACCACAAATTCTGTAGATCTTGTTTACTTTTCAGTGGCTCCGTGTCTTGATCTTTTAACAGCTTGTTCAGAGGAGGAGGGAGAAGGGTTAGTTGGCCTGTTATATTGTTTGTCTGTGTCTGTCACTGATATATGACTTTCCCTGGCATTTCTCTACCCTGTCCTTAATTCCAGTTTTTAACTTAGTTGTTTTTCTGATGAGAAAATTGAAGAGATTGGAAATTCATTTGGGTATGCAAAATGAAATGATGCATTATTAGCTGCCCAGTGATCTGTTTCCCATCTTGGGAGAGGAAATTGCTTTTAATGGTCCTTCTGGGAATCCAGCAGAAGAGAAAATTGAATTGGGAACAAGAAAAAAGGACAATAGTGGCTTAAATTTCAGCTCCACTCCTAATGATGACTTTAAAAATGGTGTTTGGGGACTGCATATTTATTGTCTCAGTGACTCCATGGCAAACCCACTTAGCTGACTGATAAAAAGGTGTTTTTCTAAATGCCAATCAGTGCATGTCGTCTGGAATTTGGAAGTCATTTTTTTATTTTATCTGGTTCAACATTAACAACAGCAAAGACTAGTTTAAGCCTTCTTGCCACCTATCTGAAATGGACTCTCAGTTAGCTGGCTGACCCTTTATTTTCAACAGGTTTGCAGAGGTGTACCTGACCAGACTTCAGTAAACAATAATAGGTAGGATTTTCAAAACTGCCTATGGAGAAAAGGTTCCAATTATCATTCATTCAATAATGCCTTAGCTATCTTAAAAATCCCACCCCTGTTAATGATGGAGGGAATGGACTAGAATCTGCATCTCAGAAATGCTTCTTTGTATTTTCAGAACTAATTCAGAACTACAATTCATACAACTCAAATATTAAGCTGGGTATAGAAATGTTGTAATTGGAGATTACTGGCATTATGTTAAAGTAAATTGGACCTTATATGCTTAAAGGTTCCTGAAGAGTTTTAGAGGCTTGATCTTAAAGGTAGGGACAGAGTGCAAGATAAAAAAAAAAAGATCATAGTGGGAGCAAATCCAGTTGCGTATTAATGAAAGTACTGCTGTGCTCCTGTCAACTTATTCCTGACAATGAACAGGACAGAGGCTGTATCTGCAATGCAGTGTGGACTTGTGATTTCAATACTCATATAAAACTCGGTTAGCTTTACTGTAGCTAGTTCAAACAGAAAAGGGATGAGGACAGGATGGCATAGGCTTCATCCATCCCAGAAACCACCTGGGTCCCTAGCAGCTCACCCCGCCTAATGTGTCTTCAGTGAACAGAGGAAAGCCAGCTGGGTAAGTCTCTCTGACTACACTGACACCTCTGTTTGCAGTTTAGACATTACCTAAACACCCCAATATTTTAACCTGCTATAAACAGGGGATTTCTATGGACTCCACGAAGATGCAGGTACATGCAAATTTGCTTACAGAACTAAAGCCTAGAAAAGTAACACTAAGTACCTCATTACAAATGGTATTCTCAAAGGAGCTAGTTTTCTTTCCATGTACAAGAAACTCAATTATTGCTTGGTGTTCTGCTCAGTATGGAGGATAGTGCCTATGTCTTAACTTAGCTTGCACCCTCCATACCTATGTCTTAACTTAGCTTGCACCTTCCATACTTATGTTGGAGCCCACAAATCTTGTATACCTTGCCATGTATTATCCAAGAGCATGTGGAATCAATGCCAAGGTGCCATGCTTTAACAGCTCCTCAGAAAAGGAATAATTTCACTTTTTATAGTGGTTACTATTGTAGGGGCAAGTTGGTTCTACTCCTGCCTTTCAACTATCAGTACTTGTAAACAACTTCTGACAGAGCTGTCTGTTATTTCCCTATGGCAAAGGAATAACACATTAAAGGTTTGATTAGATCCTCCAGGTTTCTTTCTTCTCAAGTCATGGTTCTTCCCACTTCTCCATGTGAATTGTGGGGTTTTTTTGGAAAGAGGGAAGGCTTGCCTTTTCCTGTATTTGCTCAGTATTTGTTATGGCAACTTTAAGAGAATTTATCTCTTTCTTTCCAGCTTCTCAGCTGCAAGCATGAGCACTGCTGATAATGTTAGTAAGACTCAGCCTACAAAAACATATTGATGCTAGTGGAATTTATACTTTTTCTGTCAGATGATGATGTAAAAATATGGCAACAGAAACTCATTGCACCCTTCTACTCCCCATTCTTTTCACTACCCTGACATAAAACAAAATATGTGACAACTTTTCTTTATGGGAAAAACTGTCCCTATAGCTCCAGTTACAAGCTAAAATAAGAAATGTTATTCTTAACATCCTAATGCACATCTGGGGATGTAGTTTAGCAAAGTAGTCATAATCAATATCTGAGAGAGACATTTGCTGAAAACCAAAATGTAGCATTTTCTAACGCTATTTAGTAAAGAGTTTTAAAAAGACTTGCATATCCAATTACTAGGTGTGCACCAATATATCAGTCCAATATTGGACTGACAACAATATTAAGAAAATTGTCTGTATCCGAAATTGGCCTGATGTGGTAGATAATGTGGCTGATAAATCGCCCGTGCATGCACGCAGCCACAGCGCAGCACATAGACAGCAAGGGGAACTGCCTGGCAGCTTGGAGAGCTGCTTGCACCTGTTAAATTTGTTGTAATGGAAGGGGAGGAAGAAGGGATGTGACATGGTGGGGGGCAAATCGAGGTCCCTGTGCAAAGGGAGGGGATGGGACTGGGGCAGGGACTAGGGCAAGGGCTGGGGCAGGCACTGCCCAGCTGGGCAAGGCAAGGTGAGGTGGGGTGGGTCAAGGAGCAGGATGGAGCTGTGGTTTGTCCATGGGTGCAGGGAGCTGGGGTGGCTCCCGCTGCTGTGCGCATCCTGGGTGGGAATGGGAGCGAGGGGTGTCTCCAGATCTGCATGGAACAGGGTAGCTGCAGATGCAAGCTGGGGCCAGAGCTGCACCCGGCTCTTCTTGGCAGGGGCTGGGCTGGGCGGTGCTTGGGATGGGGTGGGTGGCAGTGGTGCTAGGAGGCAGGCTACGGTGAATTTTGGGCCCTAACCTGAGAATAGGTAGTGTGGGAGTCTGTACTCTCTGTATGTGATGTAGTTCTCCTCTACAGTTTTAAAGGAAACAAAGGTCATGTGTAAACAACTGGTAGAGCCATGACTACATGACACCACTTAACCTTCTTATCTGTGAAGAAAGATTGCCCTGGCTGTAAGACTACATGGAGGCTAGAAGAATCAGTGATTATAATATGAAGCCATTGTCACTGGGTGCCTTGGGTAGAGAAAGAAAGATTGTTGATACAAGATACTGATTATATTCTAGGATCTACTGGTTCATTACCCTGTCAGTCCATAATATACAACAAATTCTTTTGACCAGTGCCTAACAATAAAAACGGAATAGTTTTGGTATTTTCAGCCTTCTCCTTGTTTCAGGGCAGCTCTGTCTCCAGGATAGCCTCCCTCACTCTTATGCAGTAGCATTCAGAAGCATCTCCCTTGCAGGGTTCACCACTTCTATCAAACTCCATTTCAAGGCTTGATTCAGAATTGTGTGAATATCTTCAAGGGCCATTCATTTCCCATTAAAAAACCTCTGATGCAGAATGCTGGCTCCAGGAGCTTCAGAGATAATTCTTTCCTTTTTGTACCACATCTCAGGAAATTTCGGATAGGGGACACCTGGGAGTGGAGCAGGAGCAAAAGGAGGAGAATGGCAAGAGTATTCTTATACTGGGCATTTCTGGGCAGCTGTGGTAGCTCATCAGGACCATTTTAGCTGCAGCATTTTTGAGGGCTGTCTAAACATGTTCTCCAATCTGTGAACTAGCTGCCTCCCTTCTCTTCTAGACTCTGTAGCAGCGAGTGCATCTACACATGTACTTTATTGCAAAGGTGACTAATTAGCTCTTTAGTAAAGTAGCACCATCTAAACATGCTCCAGTTTTAGGGCACAGTAAATTAATTAACTCAGTCATAAGATAGTACTGTTACTGCTGAAAATAGTACTTAATTCTGCTGAAATGCACCTGTAGATCATGACAGGTGGTGGATAGGGCAAGATGGTGCTAAAGTTCAGGGGCTGCCACCCTTGTACCCCAGCCATCCTCTTCATCACCCAGTGTCTCCACCCACAGTCTGTGTCTGCCACTCCAGGCCTCCTGCCAACTTGGGGCTGTTCTGCCCTGGCTCAAACTGCTGCAATCCCAGGTGCACATGGAGATGCTGCACCTGGAAGCAGCTGACTCCAATGCAAACTGAGCTGGAGTTTATCGGGTCATCTTAATGGCACATGTAGATTCACCCAGTGAGGGATAATCAGCACCTAGGCCTCTTTTCTATATACTTTCATAGACATTAGACATTAGGGCCAGAAGGTTCCTTATAAGATCATTGGGTCTAGCCCCCTGCCCAAGGAGCAGGAAGTCAGCTAGAGTCAAAGGATCCCAGCAAGTATCCAACTGTTTCTTAAAAGTATCCAGAGTAGGTGCTTGCACCACCTCTGGGGGGAGCCTATACCAGGCCTTGGGGGCTCAGACAGTAAAGAAGTATTTCCTTATGTCCAGCCTGAAATGGTCTTGCAGAAATTTGTGATCATTGGACCTTGTTATTCCTTAGGGTGCTCTGGTGAACAGGCGTTCTCCCAGGGCCTGATGCACATGCCTTATATACGTATAGGCTGCCACCAAGTCACCCCTCTCTACATTCTCCTTTCAAATGGTCGTAATAGTAGTTGTTCACACAAAGATATATTTGGGAAATAAGAAATGATAAGGGCCTAACATTTCTAAAATAAAAGGTTTCTTTGAACTAATTTGCACACTGCCAACACCTACCTTTTATGCCCTGTCTTTTGAAAAAACAAATTTGAAAAAGATGTCTTCAACTAAGGACTTTTGTTAAATGTTGGTTAAATGTTGCTAAATCTGAAAGACAGATTTTATGGAAAAGGAAAGGTTAATTAAACCTCATAGGGCATAATAAGTGCCATGAAAAACTTTAGTCTGATCTAGTGATTATATTTAAGGCTTTAACTTGTGCTTTTTTTAGAGTTTAATTTGCAGCAATTGTTTTAAATAAATGTCTGGAACACAGCATCACCAGGTAGCTATATCTGACCTGAGAAATGTTGTAAAGTAATATCTAGTTAAATTTATGATTGGGCTTCCCTGGATCAGGGAAGGTAGCTATATATGGACTCTGCCACTTCTGACTAAAGTTTCAGTGGGAAAAAATAACACCAGGTGGAAGGTCAACATGCCCATTTCCCCATGTTGTTTACAAATTCTACTATTTATACATTTGGGTTGATGATGCATCCATGATATCTTTCAATGACTGTCACACCTGCTGAGTTACTTAATACACACAAAAAAAAGAAAGAAAAGAAGTCTCTGAACTTTGTTGCTGTCAATCACCTATTTCCTCACATGTCTCACTGTCATGCTTCTTTTTGCATCTTCACAGCTGCTACATGGAAATGGGAAAAGCTTGAGAAATCAGGGAATTTAGATTCTTCAAGACTGTTTAAAAATTAATCTGATCCATTATGTTTCTTCCAAAAGGCTCATTTCAGCTCTTACTTATTCCTGTCCTACTTGTTATTTTGTAACAGTCTCCTGGGGTTATAACAGGAGATTATTTTAGTGGTAAGAAACTTAATTTAATCATCAGGTAGCTCATTCAGAGGTTTGCTCTTATCACCCTTCTGTCCAGCTCAGCCTCCAACTTTCTTCAGGAGCTGTTGTGTAGCTTTCTGTCTTCTATGCTACTTCACAACTCAGCAAAGTAATTTTCTCTGCCATGTTCTCTAATTTCATCTCTTGGACATGGTAGCATTTCAGATTCAAGACAAGTATAATCCACATGCAGTATACTATTTCAGGGATTAAATGTCCCTGTCTGCTATATGAATTTCCAAACAAAGCGTGGTTTGTAGTAAACATGATAGGTAAAGATAAAAAAGCAAGTTGTGTCAAAACTTTGATTTTTTAAAAAAAATAATGAATGGCTTTTGCTATGGAGTACAATTTCATACATCATGACATTCATAATAATATTATCAAGCCAGGAGTAGATAGAAATCTGCCTCCTTTTCCTCCTAGCATGGGGTACTAATCTCACCTGAAAAGGCTGGTCTAGTTATTTACCACAGAAGCACATTTAGCATATAAAGTTGAATTATTTTTTTGCTTCTGGCCCTGACTACAGTTATTCAGGTTAAAGAGATTCTAATAAGCCTTCAAATATGTGGATTCCTGCTTAAATCTGCCTGAAATTATGAGTCAGTTTTCTCATTTCTAGTTAGGCATTTCAGCAACATTGGATTTTCCAGAGCATCTAAAGGATTTTGAAGCACTTTCAATAGAATTAAATGCCTTTTAAAATATTAAAGTTAGCCAGTATTTGTTGGCACAGAACCTTAAAATACATTTTTACCAAAACTAGATTTACTCCTCTAAGGTCTGGATTTTCTGATTCTAAATGCCAGAAAACATGGTTATTTTTTCCTTCTTAGCGAAAATATTCACTGTAAGTCAATGACCTAGGATTATTTTTTTCTTCACTGTGGTGATGCAATATCAGATAAAATGATGTAAAAAGCTATATTCTTTCTGAATCAAAAAGTTATTAGAAAAAAACACTATGTTGCTCCTTGCTCTTAATATTAAAAGGAAGCGTTCTAAAGTGGTGCCATGTTTGTATATTAAACTGTGAAAAAGTATTCATATTCTTGAATATGTTTGTTAACTTTTATTGTATATCTAATGATGTCTTCATTTTACACCTGGGATGGGTAATTATAGTGAAGGTTTTTGCACCATTATCACTCAGCCTATTGTCATTTCCATTATAATTTTCATCATTCAGATGCTCTTTGTACTTCTGCTTTACAAAAAGTGCTACACTTTTAAATGTGATCATATTCTCCTGATATTTCTCCCCAGCATTTTTTTGAAAGTGGTGCAAAGCTACCACATAAAATGTCATCTTTACTTGAATTTGTGTATTACTGAATCCTACTCTTCCTTTATCTGTCTCTCTGCGGGTGGAGACATTCAAACAGGTGTAGCCTTCTTGGTGATGATCATATTTTATTAAACAATTTTCCAAAAGGAGGATGCATTGCACATGTAGTAGATGCAGTATACATGTACCTATTAGCTGGAGTAACATACTCTACCATAAAATAATCATATTTTACTGCATGGCTTTTTTTACCTAAAAAATATTGATTTAAATCCATTAACATTGCATCAATAATGGAATATCAGAGAAACACTACAATCCTAAATGTCAGCATTTCAGTTTATAAAACCATGGAAGTCCATAAATATGAAAGAATAGAACAAGGTTTTCAAAAATAGGCAATTAGCATTGGATTCCAAAAATCATCATTTATACACATAACTGTTAGTAAGTGACTGCTTTTCAGAAATACTAAGTCTCCTGCAGTTCCCACAGACTTCAAGAATGTCAGATGCCCCTGTAGTCATACATGGAAAACCATTGTCTTGTTCTACAACACCATGCAATAATGTATTGGTTCCTGTATTCATACATATGGTATAATAATGCCAACTGTAATAGAAAAGCACTTGATTCTATTTCTATTGTTTTTCTATAATTCAATTTTTTCCAGTGGCTGGTTATTTTGGAAGACCCAATATTGGGGGTCTGACCTCAGCAAGTGTTAAGGGGGCAGATTTCCAGAAAGTGCTGAGTACTTGCACTCTGAAAAATGAGTTTGATCAGTTATTGATTTTAATTATATAAGCCCTAGTGCATTGTTTAATGGTCATTACTTTTTTATTTTTGTTTGCCTAGTGCCCTTTCCTTTGCTCTGCGTGCAATGTATTTTCAGAATTTTTTAAAATTAGTGTAACAGTTCAATGCACAACTAAGAAAAACATGAAATAAAATAAAGGTTTCAAAATGAAATTTCCAGAGTAGCATCAAAAGGGACAGATTTTTGTGAAACTGTAGGAGTGAATCATAAGCATCTGCTCTCCTTCTCAGTTCATAAGCATCCTAAACATGTATCCTTCAAATGGTAGCAGAATCTTTCCCACATTATATAAGCTGAAGGCCAGAGTGTAGCCCTGCCCCTTACAGATCCTCGTGTATTACCAAGCATGTTTCACTTTCCTAAGGATTTTTTATATAAATCAGTGTGCTGTACACTCAATCTAGGTGAACTGCTAAAATCAATTTTGCCAGATGACGAAGTGACAACTGATGTACTGAGGATTTGCATAACTAGTATATTCTTAAACTAAGGACCACTTTATGGCCATGGTAAAACACAATTCTTTATTAGCTAGTCATAACATATTAGGCATGACTCAGAATACCCTCAACCCATAAGTGACTCTCCAGTACTTTCACAATTTCCTTTGTGATTATATGATCTTTACTGTATCTGGAATGGAAAATCCATGTACCATAGCAGCTATACAGTACATTCTAGTAAGGGTCATTTCATAGGGCAATGTTAAGTTAGTTTTCTAGATGATGACAAACTACAAAGTGACCAGTTCCTCTATTAGTTGGAGACACTAATGACATAGAGAAACTGCAGTTGTCATTTGCAGTGGGACTTGATTCTTGCCAGTAAGAGCTATTTTAGAAGCAGAGGCATGACAGCAAAAAATGTGACCAGAGACAAGAATGCAACTAAAAAAATCATTCACAAGTTTTCCTAGTTTATTAGTGTACCTTTCTTAATGGTGGTAAAGTGTTCATGAAAGCACTCTTACAGCCTTTTATACTGAAATTGATGACCCCAACCCCTAGAGCAAAGGGATTAATTTTGCTTTATAATGCTGGGCTATGATTTAGGACCCAGCAAAAGTTGCTTATATCACTTACAGTTTAATATGACCTCAATATCTGAACAACCTGGCTAGTCAAAAGGGGAAAACAAATTTCATGTGCTCTGGGAGAGCATCCACACATGCAGGCACATGCACTTACAGCAGCTCAAATTGAAGTGGCACAAATTTGAGCCAGGGATTTTTGCCTCAGCGCATGTGCCCAGACACAAACTTTGTTGTGGGGCAAGTTGTGCCACTTGGGGCAAAATAACCTTGTCCAGCTCCTCCTGGATCTGCAGCCAGGGGGAGCTAGAGTCTGGGGCCAGCACCTGTTGCTACCTCAGCAGTATTAAAACCTGTCCTGGCAAGCAGCTCAGAGCTGCTTGCCCTCAGCAACTTCTGAGGCCCAGCCAGGTGGTACCTGAGGACACTACCCGTTGTGCCAGATGGACTGCTGAAACAGCCCTGACCTGGAGTGGCCCCTGCCCCCCCTATCCACTGCAACAGTCTGGCAACGGGAGCTGCTGCCTGGCTGTGACCTGCTGCCACCTGCAACAGCATCCACCCGCTTGGATCTGTGGCCCCATGGCTGTCCCCTGCCAGTTAAGTCTCTCTGACTGTTCCTTGCCCTGGTGCTGAAGCATGTTGCCTGCTTCTATCATAATAATAAAATAAATTCTAAATATCTATACACTTTAGCATTTACTTTCAGTTTTTTGTCATAGAAAAATCAGAGTTGTCTCTACCTACTTTGCTCATCAGTATGTGCAGAGCTGAGCAGCACTGATATGCCAGTGCTCTACCCCTGTCCTTGCCCCTCATTCTAACCCACAGCCTACCCCCTACTCCAGTCTCTTCACTGGACTCACAGGGCCAGCTATGTGGGTACAGGGTTTGTGGGGATAGTTTGGGAGTGTGAGGATTGTGGATGGATTGTGGAGGAACTGTAGGTGTAGGGGGGCTGTATGGTGGGGGCTGCTCAGGAGGGGTGGGTCCCCTACCCCTGCATGGCACAGCCCCCTTCACAGCCCAGGGACTTCCCACCCCAACAGAGGCCACAGTTCCCCCCACAGGACCACAACCACCCCACAGCCCACCAACAGGGCCCAGAGCCCCCCACAGGGGCTACATCACCCTCACAGGGGCTACAGCCCTGCCACAGGGGCCAAAGCCCACCCCCCACAGGGTCCAGAGCCCCCCACTCAGCCCCAGCTCCACTCCCATGGCCTGTAGCTTACTGGCAGCAGCAACAGCCCTTGAGGCACTCAGGGCCTCATGGCACAGCCCCCCCATGCTACGCGTGGCAGTGGGGGGCAGCATGCTTCTGCACCAGCCACCTGGCACCCAGTGCTACCTCTACCTCATTAGACCTAGCTCAGTGCAGTGCTGTGCAGCACCGTGCACCTTTGGGCCAGATGGGCTGTCACCTGTGGCCCCATGCCATTTGCAGAGTATGCCTGTCATGTTGGGCTGGATCCTGCATGCATGGCCCATGCACTGTTGGGCCGAGCCACTTCCATGCATGCAGGACCCAGCCCAGCATGACAGGCAATCCCTGCCAGTGGCATGGGACCCTGGGTGACAGCCCATATGGCCCAAAGGTGCACAGCACCACATGGCACTGCACCAAGCTGGGCTGCACCTGCGTGACGTGGGAGAAGCAGCATCAGGTGCCAGGTGGGCAGCCCCAAACTGTGGTGCCCTCCACTGCCCCATGTCATGTGAGGAGGCTGTGCCATGAGGCCCCAAGTCCCCCAGTGGTCACTGCTGCTGCCGGTATGCTGCAGGCCATATGGGGGATGGGCTGGGAATGGGGGCAGGGGGTTCTGATCCCTGCAGTGGATGGACTGTAACCCCTGTGGGAAGGATGTGTAGGCCCTACAGGAGGGTGGGTGGAGGACACACGCCCCTGAGCTGCCTCCCCATTGGTTCCCCACACCCTCCCAGTCCCCTATTCCAGCCCCCCAACCCTCTACTTAGCTGGAACAGAGCCTAGGTCCAGGTCCCTGCAGCCTGCACTGCTGTTTGCTCTGCATGAGCAGGCAGCATGCTTCAGCACCAGGGCGAGGGACAGCCATAGAGACTTAACTTTTAAGCAAGTCCTGACAGTTACTATAGATATTCTTACATAAGCCTTCTGTTGGATATAGTGAGCATAGCTGGGCCGGCATTTGTCACTACACCAAGGTTCAATTGCCTGTTGCGTTTTGTCCTGTGGATTTCCTTCTCCCCCAACCTTAAGTACTTTTACAGTTCTTATATAGTGGTCCTGTTTACAACATTGAGTTCCTTCATGTTCCATATGGTTCCCTGATTTAGAGTTACAACTGCTGTGGTTATAATTTTATTTTACCATTTGCCCAATCAGCCTTTTTTTGCTCACATGCTTTTGTATGCCTAGGTGAATGTCTTTTAGCTGTTCAGTTCACAGCATTTGTGTTTAGCAAGCTGCATTTTTTTCCATTGCTTATGCCATATGCCCTATACACAAATATCCACCAATTATCTTTCACAGCAGTTGCCTGTCTTCCCATTAAACTGTTATCCATATCCTATTTCTTGAACTGCCAAACCACATCCTTTTTTAACTTTTTGCTGACTTAGGCCACAAAAAGGTTACCTACACTGTGACAACCCCCCCAACCCACCCCGCCTCTGCACTAAGCTTGTCATACTAAGGTGCAAAATGATACTGTTTATGTTAAGCATTTAGCTAAGGTGGCTTACAGGCCTACGTCATAACTATACACCCCCCCCCACCCCGGACATGAGGCTAGATGTTTATTTCAGGCTGGCTCAAAAAGGGTGCAGAATCCAAGATTCTGTCTCTGGCCCAGATGAAGGAAAAGTTAAAATGGGAAGTGGTTATGTGAATCATTA
Organism: Caiman crocodilus; assembly: GCA_030014935.1. NCBI lineage: Eukaryota > Metazoa > Chordata > Crocodylia > Alligatoridae > Caiman > Caiman crocodilus. The sequence goes on along the minus strand of JAGPOW010001918.1, from coordinate 38,641,070 downwards.
CTGAAGGGTGCATGAGAAGAGCAAACTAAAGAATTCAGGGTGCCCATACAAAAAGTGCAAATGGAAGGAGAATGACTACTACTTGCAATAAATAGTTTTTCCTTCAATAGTGCCTTCCTATACAGAATCTGAAATAGCATTACGATACATCTGCATAGCTGTTTTTTTCTTACCTACACCTGGAGAAACTGAAACTTACACAATAAATGCAACTGTTCAAATCTGCAGTTCTCAAATTTGAGTATCTTAGGGCTTGATTTTCAGAGGTCCTGAGTGACTGTAGCCCCTTTGGAAGTCAAGGGAATGTATAAGTGTTTAACTCATCTGAAAATGAGACCTGAGGAATCTCAAACTCAGTTTTGAGTAAATGAAAAGCTCATAAAGAGTGGACATACTTCAAACATTCAGATCCAAGATTTCTCAGGGTCTTAATGACAGAGCTGAGGTTGGAACATGTCCATAGAATCATGGTCCTGCATGTATGGACAAACTTCTAAGGATTCAGAATAAAGTTTAGTTTAGATGTGAATGACTGCCAGTAATATGGAAATAGAATCTAACTGTGAAATTTTGATCAGGAATTGAATACTAAATCATCCCTTCCCAATAGTTTGGGTATTCATATCTGGAATTTTTGGTTCAAATCCCTCTAATTCACAGTGTGGGGTGAGTTTGGCTGATCTTAACTGTCCAAACCTTGAAGCCTTAGATTAAGAACCCTAGTGAAAGCACAGAGAAATGTGCAAAAAACTTTAGAGGCCACAAAACCTTGACTGAGTGCACACCAAACAGCAGCATTAATTGATTATGCTGGTGCTTTAGTTTATGTATGGGTAAACTAAAGCATTGAAATGAAATTTGAGCAATGAAGTACCATATCTGGTCCAGTTGCCCTAGCAATACCACCTTGAGCAGTTACATTAGATTAACATCTGCTTAACAAAAAGTTTATATAAAGAATGGAAAAAGGAAAATGCCATTTTGTAATATATATTAGTTGTGACATTAAAGTATTCTTTGCTTCCTTTCATTAATCAGTAAAGTCTACTACATGCCTGGTACTGGAAAAATATAAGTTCATGCAACTTAACAAAACAGAGAGTGTTTAGGTCAGTGAGTATTCCCTTTAGGGAACATCTTTGGTTTGTTTATTTGTGGAAATAACTCTGAATTTTGTAAAACAAACAAACAAACAAAAACCCCACAGCTACTTTGAAAATAAAGCATAATGATCAAAACCACCCAAAGTCAGCTGAACAGTTTTTTAAAACTGAGCCTACAATAACAGGGTGCATTAGAAGGGATTTAGTTTTGCTATCCTACAAGCAAATCCATCAATGTTTTCCTATTTCCTCTGAAAACCTTTAAATTAAATTAATAGACTAGATCTGTTTAATGTCTAACCCAGTCTTCAACTCACTCTCCCTCTGACAAAACCATTAACTCGGATAGGACTTATAGTACTTGCAATCCTGGTTTCTTCCCATAGGTCTCTTTCTCTCAGGTACATATGTTTGACCTGAATCTGTACTAATTGGTTGAGATATCTACAAAGTCTGCCTTACAAGACCAGCAATCATACAGGATTTAGGGATTTGCATACATATTAAAACAGCATAAATTGTTATAAGGCTTACCCACTGACAAGATATATCATATTCTAGAAGCTATGTATTTAATTTTGATTTCTAGGATATCTACAGGTGAAACATGTCCATACATTTAAAAAATATTTTTTGGTAGGAAAAGGGAGCTGTAGCCACATATTTCTGGAAACTAATTTCAGAAAGAATAATGCTGATTAGGAAACACAAAATAAAAGTCTGTGCTTTGAAATATAACACAATGATATGAGAAAGTATGATTGATTTTATTTAGCATATGATGCAGTTGTGATCAGCTTACTCATTATTCTTAAATGGGATAGCAAGTCAGTACCTTGACAATAAAGATACCAAATAGTTATTCCAAAATCCAATTACCGCCAGCAACTATAAAATCTGCCAATTAGTAGACAGAGTGTTTATTTTTATATCTGCTTTCCTCATTATCTGATGGTCTACTCAAGGTTAATGGCTCAGGAGGTTAATGGCAAGGACTATTTCTAACAAAAAAAAAAAGTCATGATAGTGGATGTTCTGTTTTTTGAAATAATTTATTTTTAAAACATCCATTCATCATATCTGCTTGACATAATCAGCTCAATTCACCAATAGTTTAAATGAGCACAGTTCCAGTAGCTCCAGTGGAGTGGACCCACTTAAACCAGGACTGAATTTTATCTTCCTTGTATTGTATCCTTGTCAATACTTTATGAAATAATTGGTTTGTCATGATCTCAGATATTGAGTGGGTGAGGAATCTTTAGGAAATGGAAGGTGCAGCATTGTGTAATGAGAATTTTTCAGGTAGACAGACAGAATCATCCTGAGTATTTCAAGATGACCCTAAGCAAGAGTGTTTTCTTCCCACTCAACTGACCTTTACTCCTTTGCCCAGAATGAGATGTCATGCTGTATCCTTGGATTAGTGAGGGAGGGGACATCATATCATAATGAAGGTCATGATCCCTCTCTGCCTTCACTTCATCTGCCCTCTAAGGTCCATTCCAGAAACTCCCTAGATGTTTCTGCTGCTACTTTCATTGCATGGTGTTAAGGGAAGAAGTGGATCAAAGAAGCAGAGTTCGTCTATCATTTATATATTTATGAAGTCAAATTGGGAATAGCTCCCATACAAAGCAGAAACCTAGCTCTAACTTTTAGAAAGTCCAGATCCCCTTTGCTCCCCAAAAGAAGGCTGCTTCACTTTTGTTAGAGAAACAAAAGGTGACTGCTTGATGGCATAGGTTTTTTCCTAGCCAGAAAAGCCCACTCTCATATGCACTTATTTAATATTGAAATAAGCATGGGCAGAAAATACCAGTTTAAATTTAAAAAAAATGGGTTTCAGAATAGTTCTGCAAAGCCACAAAATAATTTAGGAATTTACAGAATTTCAAACAATCCAAGGCAGTTCACTAAGCTATGTTCTTCAGTTTTTTCTGGTCTTGGCAGATCACTTTTAATGATTCAAGCCTACTTCTAATTTCTTTGTATTTACTGGCAATACAAACACTATAACTCACTTAAACCATCTGTCATCTAGCAGACAAAGGGCTAGATTGTGATGACTGCTCATATTGAGTAATACTTCAGTGTACAAGTAGACCTACTGATTTCATTTGGACTGCTTAAGGTATAAAACGGTATTTCTACGTGAATAAAGGAATCACTTTATTCTGGACCGGACCTAAGCTTGGATCACCATTAGCATTATAGAACAACTGTATACAACTTATATTTTATATCAAAAAACTGCTTAGCTTGAAGTTTTCATTTTACATAGATTTTGCTATAAATAAATGCAAAGTGCAGGGGGCATGAAGGAGGTCAGGCAGACCCCAGCTGGTAGGGCTATGTGAAATGGCACTGTTTCATTTTGATTTGCATTTTAATGTTTCGACGGACCAATGTTTCATTTTTCATTTCATTTTGATTCAGAATCACTGTTCCATTTCATTTTGTTGAAGGAGTTTTGCTGTTTCAACGTTTCACCCACAGACTATAATGGGGAAGCTCAAAATAGCCAATACCGTCGTTATTTCTGGCCTGTTTTTCAGAAAGATAGGTTCAGGGCTTCTGGGGAAACTTCACCTCAAAGTCTTGAAAGCAAAACTCATGTCACATATACGTGTTAAGCCACAACAGGGTCAAAACTACAGGTATGTTAGCTCTTGCTTAGGCCACAAATCCTGCCAAGTTTCAAGGAAATAGGTCCAGGGGTTTGGAGGAAACTGCACCTCAACCTTCAAACAAGCAAAACTCTTGACAAGGGTGACACTGTGTGCGTTAAGACACAGCAGGGCGAAAGCTGCAGGCCTGCTAGCCCCTGCTGAGCCTACGAAGCCTGCCGGCTTTGAAGGAGATGGGTGCAGCGGTTCTGGGGCCCTGCACCTCTGGCTGCTGACAGGCAAAACTCATGACGTGTGCTTGTGGACTGTGCGTGTCTTGGGGCACAAGGGGGTGAAAACTGCAGGCCGGCTAGGCCCTGCTGCAGCCACAAAGCCTGCCAGCTGTCAAGGAGATGGGTGCAGGTGGAGTCTGGGTTCTGGGCCCCTGCACCTCTAGCTGCTGACAGTCAAACAATGCTGCCTTGTATGCAGTTGTTCCATCCCTCCCCCAGAGCCCTGGGGTTGGAAGAGACCTCAGTCACAGGTCAGCTATACTGTCCTGTCCATAATGAGAGCACTCCTGCCCCCATTTCCCCTTCCTCCCCCACCCTCTTCTTACTCTAGTTTCTTTTTCCCTGCAGGCAAGCCCAGCTTGAGCTTTGAAACTCAAAATGTTTTGAAAATGCCTAGTTTTGTTTGGAAGCTCTCTGTTTCATTTCAATTTCTCCGATTCAAGCTTGAAACAATTCAAAGCAGCATTGAAATGAAACTGCCGGTGAAATTTCGCACAACCCTATTAGCTGAGGTCCCCATGTTGGTGAGAGACAGGGAAGACAGGGGCTTAATCTCATCCCTAATGTCCTTCATCTGAAGTGCTGCCCTGGTGGTGTCTGGCCATGCCCTCCTGCCCCGCCTTGGGGACAAACCTGGCAAGGGCTGCTTCCCCCTCCCCTTCCAGGAACACCCTGACTGGGGTCCCTGCAGGCCGGGGCGGGAGTTTAAACCTTTTACCAATCATAATCAGAAGCCTGCCAGGAGCTGACCACGTCCCACCCCCCCAGCTTCCCTTCAGCCTTGTAGCTGCTGCCAAAGGGAAGTGAGAACTCCTCCCAGCTTCTAGCCTGAGCCACTGCAGGCATGTGGCTGCATTTCTGGAATCAAAAGTGACTGTCTATTCAACTTGCAACTTAGATCAATCTATGCAGGTTAGGCTAACCTGAAAAGATTTAATCAATTCATGCCCAGGCTTTTTGAATGTCTATACTTAGTCTTTGCAAAAGCAGGTTAATTAATGTTAGTAAAGGGCTCTGAGGTTCTTGGATGAAAATGTTAGGAGTGTAAGGCATTATAACTAAAAGGTTTAAAAATCTCATCAGAACAGGCTGTACTTTGGCTTATGTTAATGGTTAAATGAAAAAGAAATTAAAAACAGATTCCACCCCTAAGAAAAATAGATCACTTTTTAAAATCTTGTTGTATACAATGTACTGTGTGGCAATCACATAAAGCTGTGTTAGACTCCGCCAGTGACTTTAATAGTATCACAAAATGTAACGTGACATGAACAAAGCACCCTGGTGCTACAAAGAATAACACAATGTGTCACAGAGGCAATGTGTAAATTAGGATCTCAGAGAACTATTGTTATGGAAACTGTGTACTTTCAAATAAAGCTATTGCATGCACAGCAGTACTGGAATCTGAGCTTGGGAATGAGCCATGTAGTTTGGTGTGTTTGTGTCTGCACTGAATTCCTCCCTGTGGTCTCCCAAGAAAGTTTTAAAATGTTGTTACTATCTTGCCCTGTTAGACTTAAAAAAGTTTTAATCAAATGTTCACGCTCTGAATTTTTTTAAGGAGTCAAAAATTTTCCAGATCACAAATACCTTTGGGTACCTGCTTAAATCATTCTTTTTCTTAACAGTATGGGCATGCTTTGTCTGCCAGATGTTGATCTGGATTTGTGTTTTGTCTCGTATCAGCTCTCCTTTCTTTTCTGGTTCTTTCTTTTACATACATATCAATTCACTTTAAACTGAAAGAATGAAGAGTAAATTACCTTACTGTTCTCTAATATTTCTAAATGTTCAGTGAGAACATGCTCATTTACAGTACTTTGAAAGAGGCAATAATTAGCTGTCTTTTGCATGAGGGAATGGGACATTTCAGTTGTATCCAGCTCTAAATAGATTTTTAAAACCATACTCGTCATCAGTTTGTGTGACCATTACAGGCTGCAATATTACCAGGTCAGTTTTGGTTTGGTTTGTTTTTAAAGAATTTCATATGCACATGTAGTTTCATTAACTGGCTATTGCTGCCCATGGTCCTTAATTAAATGAGATTTAATGGACTGTGATTGCTGTATGAGACAGAAGCTTTTGCTCCTGGGTGCCCTGTGCTCTCAGAGTTTGTCTAAATGTTATTACAAGTTAGGTTCATATATTTCTCCAATTAATATGATTGATTTAAAAATATTGTGAAGCTAAATTGAATAATTAGAATTATTCATGCTGATGTTTGGATAATACTAAATGAACAATATAGAGTAGCAGTAGGTGTCTTTTTGACTGGAGCGTCAAAAAAACTGCAATGTCTACCTTGTAAGGTGCCAGAGTGCTGGCACGTCAGGAAAAAAATAAACAACTGGGGCTGGAAGTACATGGCAGGATGCACTGCATGCTAATATAGTTAATAGTCTTTTTTTTTTTTTTACAGTAAATACCAGGTTTTCTAAATATTCTAAACCTGGTGACAATAAATAAAACTTCATATACTACCTTTGTTGTTGCATATTCTTTTTTTTGTTAAGCATGTTGTGATAAGAGAGTAAAAAGAGGGGAGGGGAGAGAAAGAGGAAAAGAAGGGAGGGAGGGAGAGAAAAAGAGAGAAAGGGAAAGAAAGACTAGGGAAAAAAAAGAAAGATGGGAGAAAGTAAAGAAGAAACTATGAGCAGCAGCCACCAAAGCCCAGTTTCCTTTCCTGCCCCAGCAATGCAGGTGCATGGGCATCAGGTCCATGAGACAGTGGTGGCTGCCCGCATCTGCTGCTGTCCCTTCCCCACTTCCAACAACAATGCTGGCAGATGGGCATAGACAGAGGCTGTGCTGGTGGAGACTTTCTGCCTGGCATGGTCGCTGGGCTCAGATCACTAACCACATCCCCAGCTCCAGCTTCAGATCTGGCCAGCAGTATGGCACAAGCCGTGAGAGAGAGCCTGGAGCAACAACTTAAAAAAAAAATTAACATTTTGTTTGGCACACCTCCAGGCATACCAAAGAAAACATCTCTGTGTGCCACTAACTGGTACATGTGCTGAAGGTTGCCTATCTCTGATATAGATTTGTTCAGCTAAAGGAAAACATGAGACATGAACTAAAAGCACAATCTCAAAACTGAAACTATTAATAATTTGGAGGTTTGGCTTTGAACCCTTGGAGAAACCTTAATAGTTTGGTGGCAGATTAGAACCTGTTCTAGATTAAGTTAATTTTCTAATTCTTGTTTAAATAAAACTTAAAATAATTGTTTTCTTATGTTCAAGGTACAGGTGATTCTAAATATTTGATATTTCATGTAAGTGGCTGGTGAAAGTGTAATCCAAACAGGGTCTTCAATTGACCTTAATCGCAAACATTAGTCTAACCCACCAGGAGAATAAAAAGATTGAAAAATCTTTTCTATTGTCCAAATGTGTTGCAAGGAAGTCTTTTCATGTAAATATTACATTGCCTTGAATGATCAGGGTACTGGTTTAAGGGAAACAGAGTCACTGTGATTCTCTGTAGACTGAAGTTATAATTACTTGTTCTATATGCTGCAAAACAAGATTTCCTCTAGAACCCATAGAAACATAGGACTGGAAGGGACCCCCTGAAACATCCAGTCCAACACTATCATATACAACCACATTTTACAATCTCTTTCATAAATTGATCAGACGTAGTCTGAAAACCAAGATTTGTATCCACTGTTGGAAGGTTTTTCCAGACATTTAAATCCTTTTCTGATTAAATCCTCCTCCTTCAAAATATTTGTGGCTATCTTATACCTTTTTTGTTCTTGTGTCAACATTGCCTATAGCTTTTAATCCTTCCTGGTTTATACATTATGGAGAACAGTGATATCTCCTCTTACTTTCCTATTGGTAGCCTAAACTGTTGTAGTCTCTTCTATAATAGGATCCCAGTTTCCATGCTCAGTCTGACAGCCTTTCCCAGCACCTGTTCTGGTTTGAACTCATCTGTATTGAACATGTATGAACTGTCCATTGTGCTGTAGATGTAGTGTCACCAATGCTTTATACAAATGGCATTAATTCTTCTTTATTGTTACCAGAAATGCCATGCCTGATACATTCTAGGACAACATATTAGGGCTGTGCAAAATTCACCAGGTGTTTTGTTTTGTTTTGTTTTGAGCTCAAACCAGTGAAATCAAAATGAAACAAAAAGCTGCAAAACAGCCTCAAAATGAAACAAGGGCAGCCAAAATATTTTAAAAGTTGTGAAATGTTTTGAGGTTTAAAGCTAGGCCTGCTTGCAATTAAAGAGAAACTAAGGTGATGGAGGGGGAAGAGACGGGTGAAGGACTGCTCTAATATTGACGTGTGTAGCTGGCCAATGACTGGGATCCCTGAGGTCCCTTCCAATCCCAATGCTCTGGAGCAGGGACAGAAAAACACCATAAAAAACACTGTTTGAACTGAGCTTTCTCTGTGCCTTCATGCTTACAAGTGACACAAGTTTTGCTTTGAACAGTTGGAGGTGCAGATTCCCAGAAACCCCTGTACCTACCTCCTTGAAAACTGGCAGACTTCATGGCCTCAGAAGGGGCTAACAATCCTGTAGTTTTCATCCCAGTGCACCTTAGCACGGTTACACATCACGAGTTGTGCTTGTCTGCAGCTTGAGGTGCAGTTTCTCAGAAACCCCTGCACCTACCTCCTTGAAACTTGGCAGGCTTTGTGGGCTCAGAAGGGGGTACCACCCCTAAAGTCTTCACTTCACTGTGTCTTAACACACACACGACATGACTTTTGCTTTCAAGATGTTAAGGTGCAGTTTCCCAGAAACTTCTGCACTCATCTTCTTGAAGCATGGCAGACTTCATGGCCTTAGAAGGGGCTACCATCTCTGCAAGTTTTATCTGAATCAGGCAAGAAATGACAAAGTTATAGGCAGTTTCATGCTTCCCCATTACAGCCTATGGGCAAAACATCAAAACAGTGTGGAAGCAGCATTGAAACAGCAAAACAGTTTAGATTAAATTCAATGGAACAGCAGTTTCAAAATGAACTGAAACTCAAAACAAAACACTGTCCAGTTGAAATGGCGAAATGAAAGTCGAAATGAAATGGTGCTGTATTGCACAACCCTACTACCTATGCATTTTTCATGGCTGTATCATATTAGTGACTCAGGGTTACCATGTAACCAGCTAAATACACTCATGTCTTTTGCCACCTTATATATCTACTCATGAGCTCCTATCTTACAGCAGAAGAACTGGTTTGTTAGTCCTTAATGCAAGTTCTTTCACTTTTTACTACTAAATTCCATACCATTTTCAGTTCCTTCTGCAAAGTAATGTTGCATTTTATGCCATTTCCTTTTATCACCAGGGCTTTGGTTATTCTTCCTTTTGAAATTTGTTCTTAATTTTTCTATACTCTTCAGGTCAGATTAGCCGAGCTTTCAATACCCAGTTGCCTTTCTTAAATAAAGGCATTACATTTACTATTACTAGTCATATGACACTTGATAGATTTTTCTTAAGTCCTTGCTAGTAGACATATGCTTGTGTGTGCCAGTTCTTTCAGATCTTCAGACCGTACATCCCCCTGATTCTAGTACACTGGGCATTTTAAGTTTTGTTTTCACCTTGAGTGTTGTAATTTCTTTTTCTATATACTTATTCCTATACTTATACTGTCTCCCCCATTTTCAGCACCATTATTCTTATTTTAAGTCTAAGGTAAAATATATTGTTTTAGGTTTTGTTCCATACCTGAATTATTTTAAATCTTTACCTACCCTCCCTACACAGGGACACCACTTTTTCTTTCCTTGTTCTGTTCTTGTTTATTTGGCTAAAAGGCCATTAAATGATATCAAACATCACCTACAATTATTTTCTCTGTTTTGGACCTATCACATGGACATAGAGGCTTATATTTATAGAATGCCCATTTCCATAATATCTGAGTACCATTCCTTGGTTTACCTAGTGTGGAGAGATTTATAAATACAACTTCAACTGCTTTATTAAATTTCATTTTCCCTTTTATTTAACTCTCTGTCTCCATCCACAATTCCCCACTACTTCTCAGTTCTCAGTTCTGTAGTGCCAACCTATTTCTTTACCTCTCACTCAAGAAAACACTGTAATCTTGTATACAATCCTAGACACAATTCCTGTTTTCAAAGTTTGGATTCAAATTCAAACTTACACAAGATTCAGTGGGGTTTTAATTCATTGTCCTACTTTTATCCATTCTACATTTTGGACAAGCCATGAACTTTGCAACTGAGTCTTAACCTGCTTGCATTTCACAACAGTTTGTGTCCAGCAGTCCATTTTTTCAGGTTGGATAAAAACACTATGCAAAACCTGGCTGTATTCCACCACCATAATGAGACTCTCTAGGCTGCATGGAAGTGCTGATTATTGAGCTTCTCAGATGTATTGAAAGAACTTGGAATTACCCCCTGCACTAGAGGTGTTCATTTAATTAATACTATCAAACAAGCTGCAGTATCCTATTGCTTAGGCAGAAAAATCTGATTTCAATTATACTGCAGTTGGTTCCTCACTAGACTGCAAATTCAGAACATCTCTGTTTCTGCTCATTTCACTGTGAGAATGATGTTTTGAACATTTTCATTTGTCCTTTTGTGTAATTTTATGTCAAAGATCCAAGAGATATTTTTTTCCACAAGGGGCCTCTCTGAATATATTATTCAGAGCCTTGCAAAGGCTAAAATATGTTAGTATGTTCCTAGAACCTTCATCACAACAATTAACACCTATTGTTGCTGCTAGTCCCCTCTGCCAAACAGATCACTCAGCCTTGAAGCATTTTTGGTGGGTGGTTTTGCCAGCATGATTTCCTCATCAAAAGGTAGATAGATATTCATATAGTATATTACACAACATTTGCTTATAGAACCCAAGGAGATCTGCAAGAATTTGAAGGAATAAAATGAATTTAAAAAAAACAACTCTCCTGCTTACATATTATAAAATATGTATAAAATATTTACATGTCTCTTCGTTGCAATTTGCACTGATATAACACAGGGAGACATTTACATAACACTGATACTTCTCCCATTAGCATAGGTATTGTTGACTCCATGGAAAGCAGGATTATGGCACAGGGGACTATAGCAAAGGGAGCTGTAAGATTAAATGGAAATGTTAGACTCCTGGAACAACTAGATGTAGTTGAAAATATCAGCTGAGTTGCTGATCCAAAAGATATCATGTTATTTACCCCATTCATTTTTCTTGTGTATTGAGACATACCAGATAGTCAAATAATATATAAATAAATATTAAATTATTTCCTGGTGTAATTCCATTGACTTTAATAATATTAAGCAGAAAGTCTGTCTCAAATGTGTGTAGTTTGAAGAAAAAAGATTATAAGGATCATATATGGCCTTCACCTATGCCAAGGATCTGTTTGAGCCATTTGTATGGGTAAGCTAAAAACAATGTGTGACCCTAAACACACATATTTTTTTCACAGAGAATGCATAGTAAGGTATTTGGATGCAAACATGAGTGTACCATTGTTTAGTTCAAATCATATAGTGCTCAGGCTATTTTTTTTCCTCCAGATATGTAATAAATAAAGCAAAATGAAGAAACAAACAAAAATCTGTGAACCTTTCTCAAGACACAAGAGAGTGCTAAGGACCTTGACTGCAATACAAATGGGTATAGACAGGATGAAATACTGGTTTAACCAGATAAAACTACCTTGTACTGTTTAGTTGGATATTTCTGTTCATTCCTCTTTCCATGTATCATTTGCTACTGTGCTGTCTGATCTGAAATCTTTTATCTCAGTAAAACAACTCCTCTGGCTTACAGTCCATTTCCATATAAAGCAATAATTTGGTGTCTCAGCTCCACCAGTTATTAGCTAATCTTATCATTAGAGAATAAGACCAGTGAAAAGATTATTGAATTACTGGTTGCTACACTTCATTGTTCTGTGTTAACTATACAACCCTGGAAATGAATGATAGCATCAGACTGATTGGTGCTTTGTGCATGACTCTTTTAAAATTATATATTGAATTTGTATTTATGAAAGACTGGTGATTAGTAGACAAATATGGTTCTACTTTAGACCTACAATACCCATTCACAAACTACCCCAAAAACCCCCTTAGTTATAGCATTGAAGGAGAAACATAATACCGTCTTCTGTGCAATAGTGTCTTTAGAAAGATGAGTAATTTTGTACCATTTTCTCAGTATGACTTTCCCATGAATTTTTCTAGTTTCTGCGTATTTTTCACTTTGATCTATGCTACCTGATCACAGTAAGCCTGGCTGAGACCAGTGGTTATATTAGTGTAATGTCTAATCCGTTTCTTTCAGGGGACCCTCAGCTTGTTCCAAAGCCTGTTGAAACCCATGGCAGTCTTCCCACTGACTTTTACAAGCTTTGGTTTGGAACCCTATGATTATGGATGCCCTAAGCACTTGCAGGGAAGACTGCCATGTATTTTCTACCTTTAACCAGGGCTTTGTTGCATTACTGCATTTAAAGTTAGACCTGCTTGGGCACATCCCCACAAGTGGAAACATGTGTTTCCCTGGGGAAAAATAGTAGTCCCCAGGGAATGCCCCTCTATGTCCACTCTGGTGTGCAGCAAGTTGCCCCAGGTGAGTAAGGGAGGCTGGGGCCAGAATCTGGGCTGGTGTAGCAGTCTTACTTGGGTCCTGAAGCCTCCTGGGGTTGCAGCAGTGGTGATCCAGGTGTGCAGAACCTGGCTGGCAGCTGCAGCATGGCTCTGGCAGGCCAGGCTCCAGTTTTGGGTTTGTAGCACCATGGTTTATAGGCCAAGTCCTATGAGGAGAGACTAAGGGACCTGGACCTCTTCAGCCTCCACAAGAGAAGGCTTAGAGGTGATCTTGTGGCTACCTGCAAATTAATTAGGTGAGGGGGGTGCAGCAAGGAACTGGAGATGCTCTGTTCACCAGGGTGCCTCTGGGGGTAACAAGGAGCAATGATCACAAACTGACAAAGAGCAGATTTAGGTTAGACATTAGGAAAAACTTTTTCATGGTAAGGATGGCCAAATCTTGGAATGGGCTTCCAAGGGAGGTGGTGTTCTCCCTTACCTTTGGGGTCTTTAAGAGAAGGCTGGATAGACATCTGGTTGGGGTTATCTGACCCCAGCGCTTTTCCTGTCCAGGGCATGGGGTTGGACTACATATCTGTTAAGGTCCCTTCTGACCCAGACATCTATGAATCTATGAAACTGCACATGCACATGCATCTGGATGCACCCTTTAAGAGCTTTTCTGAATCAGGATGTGATTGGTCACCTTGTACACCATTTAGTAAGGGCTTGCCTGTAGGCATAGGCAGATTAATGGATGGGTCAGCTGGACCTGGGCCCAGGGGTCACTACCAATTTGAGGCCCACAGGATCCTAATCAGCAGGGAAATGAAAGCCACAGTTTTAAATTTGGGGCCAGGACAGGGAGCCAATAGGGGCCAGAGCAGGGAGCACAGGAAACTCATAGCGAGGGTGAGGGGACTGCCTCAGAATGATTGAGAGTGGGGAAAGGGGGAAGTCCTGTTGTTGGCTCTGGGTTTAGGACCTAGATACCTTGCTCGGGGGAGGGGCGGGGAGGAGGCGCACCCTCCCCCAGCCATGAACTTTGCATTCAATAATAGGAAAATGTATTGATACACAGTGATAACAGGAAAAAAAAACAACAACCCCCCCATCTAGCAATTCTATATATGTACCAATTCTGGGGCTGTCATCACAGTCAAGAAGCATCCGCCTAGGATTCAGGCTTCACACTGAAGGCTCTCTCTTAGATGTCACATGTCAGCAGCCTGGAGGTGGGATGCCAAGGCCCACACACCCACTCCAGTGGTGGCCTCAGGGACCCCTCCCAGAGACCCTCTCTGAAAGGAGGACAGGGTGGGACCCCTTTGTTACTCTCAAGTCTCTGCTTTTGTATTCCCCTTCCCTCATGATGACTTCTGATGAATCTTCATCCTGGCTGTCGCTGATTGGTTTCTCTGTGTTCATCACATTGTCTATGTCATGGGCGACTGGTGCCACCGTAGTCAGAGGGGGCACGTGCCTATCCCATGGCCAATCTTGTAGACTGGGGGGGATTCCCCTGGGCCCAATCTTGCCAACCAGGGAGGGAGTCCCCCTGCAGCACAACTTACTCTAGTGCTTCTCTGTGCAGAGCACTCTAATTGGTTGTTTCAATAAGCCTTGTGATTGGCTGCCAAGACAACCAATCAGAGTGCGAATAAAGCGTTATGGACAGAGACAGACTAAGGCTTTTATAATATTAGAATAAGAAGAAATATATAATTATATAACACTAGCAGTAATTATAAAAGTATTGTTTGAATTACTAGCATTTTTAGAATTCTAATATATTTTATGATCTAATTGCTTTAATTAGACAGTTTTTTATCTTTTATATTTATTATTATATTACATATATATATATGACCCAAGTGTCTCAAATCACTTTACAACAATTAAGACCAACAAGATAAGGGATTTTAAGGGGTAGCTTCAATAGCAGCAAATGAAATGGTGTCACCTGTGAGTAGGAGTGTGGCAGGATTTTAACAAGGCCCAACAATACTACGTGAAACCATAGGGTAGGAAGAACAGCTATCTAGTTGAAGGTTTGTGGATGAAATTAAGAGGATAAGTAAAATCTTCTATAGCAAGCTTATCTTTGAAGGTTACAGCTGTGGCAACTTCTGAGCTCCAGATGCATTTGTGTTTAGACGAATGTGGATTTTTCATTCCTAGTCGAAGTATACATGGCGATGGTTATGAGATTGAGTGAAAGGACAGAAACAGACCACTATCCAGCTCCTTATTTTACCCAAACAAGTATACTTCCATTAGGCTATCTGGCCTGCTTTGGGTTATGGTGTTTATGGTTGGGATCTCATAACCATCACCATGTATACTTCAACTAGGAATGAAAAATCCACATTCGTCTGAAAGTGATTCTCATTTACGTTTGCGTATAACTAGACCTTCAAGACTCCCTCCATTTCATAATACCGTCTGTCTTTGCTGCTATTTTTTTTATTCAATTTTCTTTTCTTATTATCTTATTTATTTTGTTGGCAATTGCTGTCTATTGAATAAAGTGATAAGAGCACAGAGAAAATGTAATGACAAAATGTAATGACAATCACACACGTTACAGGGTGGTAAACAGACTACACAGTCCCATCAAAAGACAAAAAATAAAGAAAATCCTGAAACTGAAGTACCTAGTTTAAGAAATAAATTACTTACAGAAAGAGAATGAAGAGCACAGGAATGCTTCTCTTATGTATCTTCAATAAAGAATGTGGAGAAGCCATCTTGCACCACAGAAAATGTAGCTTTCAAACAATTTGTTACTTCATATGATTGTGAAAAAGCCACAGTACCATAAAAATAAATCAATGGCTTACTTATAATATGGCTCAGTATAAAAGGTCTTAGTCTACTTTTCATACTTAAATTTTAACTTTTTATTTGTGAATGTACTACAGTTTTTCTGATTACTTTGGGTGTTTGTACACAAACTTCAGGGATGCAATTTGAGGGAGTTGTGGGACAAATAAGCAAGCACAAGAATCCTTGGAAAAATTAATGGTTGGCCTATGATTAACCAAGAAGGAATAAAAAGGAAAAAAGCAATCACAAATATAATTTTATGATTGCAGATATTTTTCTTACATAAGAATTGACTTTTTCTTTTTTACTTTCAATCCCTTCCCAAAACAATCAGATAGCTAACTGCTCCACAGAAGCATTTGAAATCTCAGAACCTGCCTTAGTGCTTATGGGAGATGATTTTCAGCAGCAGAAGGATGGAAAAGGGATTGAAATAGCAAAAAAAATCCCCATCATATGGCCATCACACTAGAACTAAGTGGATAATTTATTTACTCAAAAGCGAGTCTTTCTATTAAAAAGCAGCTTTCCTTGTGTCATATACTATTTGAAGTAATTAAGCTCTGAAAAATTTTTTCATATATATTTTTTGGTCAACTGCTACGTGTTTCCTTGAAACTATTCAATATTAAACATTTACCCTCTTCAGTGGCTAGATATCGCATGGTAAGTTTCTGTATTGAATTACTATACATTTTAAAATGAGGTTTCTGGTATGAATAATTCCAATTACACATTATCATAATTTTCTATTTAAATAACTGCAATGTGCCTGGGTTTTTCTCACTCTGAGTGCCTGATTTCTCTGTGACTGCATGCTAGAGAAGAGAGGAAGAAAGAAACTCTACTTTCCACCTTAATCTATCAGACCATGGATGCGCAAAACCACAGTTCATAGGACGTCTTGGAGGGACTGAATTCTACACAGCACCTAGCACAGGGCATTGTGTCAATTACAGAAATTAACTGCAACTGAAATGAGAAATTTTTGTGGTATTTTCAAAAATACCCAAGTGAGCAGTTTTTATAGGAACTGGGAACCAGATCCACAGGTTCCCCACTCCACAACAGTGTGTGAAATTAATCATGTACATAAGTTTTGTAGGATCAAAATCTTGGTTATGTATTGAAGCCTACCTTGTCTCCCCACATAAAGGAAATGAATGAAGTCACATGACAGAATAGCATGGGATTTAAGACTAAGATGGCTGAGAAAATAAGAGCAGCCTTTGGCAAATGAATTGGTTATGATGGTACAGTGGAAGGGGAAACTGCAGAGACAGGAAAACTGAGACGACGGACAAGAAGAAAGGCGGACAGGGTAGAATCGCGTTTTACTTACCATGATGAGTCTGATATATTTCTTAATTTCTTTATATTTCTTAAAGTCTGTTCTCTTAACAACCATGCCTTCCAGAAGAGTCATTCATCAAGGCATTCACAGAAAGCAGACAGGCAAAAGCCCAAGAGTCTAAGCAAACTGGCTTTAAAAAATGAGTGCAGTCTAGCAGAGATACTTTTTTTTTTAATATGCACCTTTTTCACTTCACACAATTGATGTATGATGATGACAAACTCCAGGGAATATAGGCAGAATATCCCCACTGTGGTCTAATCTCCTGGCTTTTAATATATATATTTTTAAACAGTCATGCCCCCTTTCACCTTATGAGGAAGTTCATGAATTCACATAGTCTCTGTGGAAAGTCTACATCTGGGTCACAGTTTGAAAGCTGCCTTTTTGCGCTGTTATGATGATGCTTTGTCAGGTACATAAATGAATGGACACATGTGCAGGCAAACCAGGTCCATTCAAGCAAGGCATACCATCAGCCAATAAGTCCATGTAGTGATTTATTTGGATTTAAGGTTCACTCTTGTGTGTCATGCAGGTATTTCAAAGGAAATTACAAACATACATATCCACCAACAAGTATCAGGATAGAAACAGAATCAGGAACTGGACCAGAGATGAAGCAGAACTTCAACTACTCAGAAAAATGTCTTTAAATCCACTGGTACTCTAACTTCAAGTACAAGCATTATCCAATACATTGCATTTTCTGATTTTTGTTATGCTATGCCTGAACAAGCAGTGCATCTCGTAGGCAGTTTTGATTCCAATACACTTGGTTTAAAACAAATCTTCCAGTTTTTAGATTACTTTTCCTTTCCATTAAAATAAACTTTGTCAGATGATAAAGCATTGGATGAAGTAGGCTGTCCCCTCTGAAACCTGATACCTTTTTGCACCAGATAGCGTTTAAGGGTGCCTGCACATGTAAACACAGCATGGCAGAGCTGACTCAATTAATTGAATCTGCTGGAGCGTGATAATTACGGCACTCCAGCAGCCTCCCGCATCTTGTGCATCAGTGTTCCTGTGCTTTAAAATGGTGGTGGGAACACTTGAACTAAAGCTTGTTGAACAAGCTTTAGTTCAAGCGCCCCAGCCACCATTCTGAAGCATGGAGATACTGATACACAAGACGCTGTGATGCTTTAATTAAAACAGCTCTCCTCATGCCACCAGAGCACATGTAGAAGTATCCTAAGGTGCCATCCTTTTTTAAAACACACTGGAAATAAATTGCATGAGCATGTTGCTTCTTGGTCCTCTTCAGTGACACAGAACTCCCTTTGAGATCAATGCTTGCTTTGTTTGAGTAAAAAATATACTTTGAGTCCAGGCCCCCTGAATGCTCCTGAGGTTCTAGACCTAGGAACAGAAAGTACACATAAGCCGGTATAAGTGATCAGAAACTGGTTCAAATCTGTAACACAGCAAAGTTCAGTGCACATAAAACACTTTCAAAATGGCCAAAACCAGTTCAATCTGCATAGCTATAGTATGTGCTTTAACTGGTTTAGGTTAATTTGGTTTATTGAACTTCTGCCCCAGATCCCCCCAGATCCAAGTTAACTCACAGTCCCCCAGTACCCCAGAATGCTTCTACAAACCATATCCTCACAGGCTAGCCTTGGCCCAAGCTGTCTGCTCCAGGTCAGCAGGGAGGTGTGCTCTGTTGCCCCCAGCTTCTGGCCTGCGCCACTACAGGCATGTGGCTGCATTTCCAGAATCAAAAGTGAATGTCTATTCACTTGTTTATCAGTTACATTTATGCAGTTTTGACTAACTTGTGAAGATTGAACTGATTCAGCATTGGCCTTTTTGACTTTCTGTACTTAACCTAGCCAATCAGGTTCAAAATACATGAGCTACTGTGCTGTACCATTTTCCTATAAATCCTCCTTGAAGTTCTGTTCTCTCTTGTTAATGCAATTAATAGTCTTTGGTGATCTAAACACAGGTGCTTATGGCCTGTTTCCTGGTAGTATTTGAGTATATTATAATGTTCAGTGAGTTTGTCCTCATGGTACCTCAGTGAAGGAGGAAGGAACCATTGTCTTTTAACAGATAGGAAACTGAGGTCCAGAGGTCCTAAAGGTATTTAGTAACTTAAATAGCTTAAAAAAACGATCCAGAGACATTAGCGCTCAGATCCACAAAGAGATTTAGGTGCCTAATTCCCTTTGTTACCAGTAGTATACTTTAAATACCTTTATGGGTATGAGCCTAAATCATTTGCCCCGTGCCCCAACTTACTGTGGCAGAGAAATTACTTTAAATCCAGGTGTCTAAATTTTAGGCATGATATGTAACATTGAACCATCCTTTTTTTGCTAACCTGCATACTGAAGCCAGCAATTAAGTTTTCATTCAGCAAAGCACTTAAGACTGTGATTAAGTATACATAGGGCATAGAAAATATTTGCAGATGTATTTGTGAATTCTGAAAAGTGTTTTGATTCAGCGCTCCTTACTTTTCATTAACATTTGCATGACTGAAATTTTGCCCTTATGAATACCCGTACAATAATGTCTTCATCATGAAAAAAAGAACAACATAATTACGAAGTTTACCTGTGAACAGTTTGTGAATAAAAAGGAATTAACAGGGCTAGCTAAATCATGGGGAATAATTTGTCTAATTTAAACTGGTATTTACATCTGAACAAAACAGGAAAACTACAAACTGCAAATTATACTTATTCAGCCTTTCTTAACAATTCCATACAGATTTAGTAAAGCAATTATTTGATATTATGAGCATTTCACTTGCGGATATCTTATTGCATGGATATAAAGAAAAGACAAAGGGAGGCAGATGAAAATTAGAAGGGTAGACTGGGACTAACCAGAGGATGAATGGAAAGTAATATTTAACTATCAAGACTCTGTCTCCTTTTCCTCTTTTTTCTGGTGTAGGCTGGGTGGTGGAAAAGATTACTTTATAGACAGAGTCAGGAAAAGAAAACAGAATGTATAACTTACATTTGCAAATGTCACTTCTGACTCTCCATACATCATTAAACATCCAACAATTCAAACATTTAATTTAATCTACACTTCATGTTTCAAATTCACTCTTGACTGCCTGATGTTGTAGCTTCATGTACACTTGCCATACACAACAAATAATCAGTCAGCACACTCTGCAGCACTCCCAAAGTTTTTGTGCACCTCTACACTTGTGTAAACACACACAAACACATATATTTGATGTAAATGCAATGAGCTAGAATATTTAATGTTGAATACTGTTTCATCTCTCCTACTTGCATTGTTCTTTCAAGCATCAAGTTTAGACCTCTTGTCAAAACAATATGTATGTTAGTTTAATATGCCCCTCCAAATTGACATATCAAACTGTATATAGGCAGAGCAGCTGAAATGTAGACACTTCAAAATTCAGAGGCAGCAGCAAATGGAAAATGTACAATGTACAAAATGTACAATGTACAAGAGCAGCAATGTACAAAATGTGACATTGATAAGAAGGCCTAATTTTGGCCCTGAACATCTTTCCACCACAAACTCCTAAGTCTAAAATGTGCCCTAAACTATTTGATATATACAGACACTACACAGAGTAGAAAGGAGCTCAGTAGTCAAAGCATGGGCACAGCTTATAAATGTCAGGAAGCTGACAGGCCAAAATAGTTTTTTTCCAGAATAGCCCTACTGCTATTGTAGTTGTGATGGTCCAAGTCAGAATCAAAGTCATTGTTTTGTGCAAAGTGTTTTCCTACTAGTGATAGGGTAGTTACTTCAAGCACTGATTATTAAACCACCAAGTCATCCCTTCACACTTGCATTTTCCTGATTCCTATCTGCCTGTCTGCCTTTCCTGTCTGCCTGACAAAAAGCTGAACATTTCTGTTAAAAATGTCCCACATGTTAATTACACGTTGCCTGCAATATGGCGTATGCCATGCACATCTAGTTGAGGCAGGCACAAGAACCCATGGCAGCATTGAATAGTTGGTAAGGCACTAACTTGAGGATCAAACACCCTGGATCAAACACCCTGGATTCTTTCCCAGATTCTGCTACTGACCTAAAGTGTAACCTTGGCTAACTCACTTCATTTGTGTTTCTGCTTTCCCCTCCAAATTTATAGTTTTCCAATCCATTTTGCTAGTATGCTCCTTCAGACAGGGGTCATTTTTGCACAACTTCTGGTATAATGTACATCTCTTTGGGTATCCCAAAGCTGCTCTAATAAAAACTGTGCTAGTCACTATTTCTTTCAGTCCTTTCTGTATCCTGTTGTTCTGTAACAGCCTCATAAATAAACTGTAAAAGAAACAAACAGCATGAACTCTCACAACAAGGGGGATTGGTTGAGCCATATTATAGCATTGCGGAAGGGATTGGAACACCTAGGCCACATACAGCTATTATACATTTACTGGTATAAGTGATTGGAAACTGGTCTAATCACAGAAGTTCAGCATGCACAGACTCATTTAAAAATGGTGGAACACAGTCTAAGATTTGTCGGTCTCCCTCCTCCGCCACACGCATGCAGACCGAAGAGTGAACGTGAGTTCTATGTGCTACCAGTCTAAACTATGCCACTTACAGAAAATGGTGTAATTTAGATCAATTCTGCCTTGGGCTTTTTAAATGTTAGTACCTAGCCCTATATTCCCACTGTCACTTATCTCTTTTTCTCTATATTTCCCTTTCCCGATTGTCCCTCCTAATCTTTCTCTATTTAGTATCTCCTCACACCCTGGGCTAGTAGCTGGTTGGTGAGAACTCAGTGGGATTACTTGCATGACCCTGTTTCCTATTGTGTGATATAATTGCCTGGTCAGCTCTTTCTCTCTTTCTTAGTCCTTAATGCTCATTTTTACTCAGTCTTTTATTTTCCCATACCCATAATCTTTCATTTTTTCTATTATTCATCTCCCTTTGCTGTTCCATCATCTAATCCCTCCTCACTCCATTATCTCTCACATCCCTCAGTGTCTGTCTACCCCTGCATTGCCTGCTTACTGTATTTGCATTCCATCCCTACTTTCTTTCTTTTAGCAACTAACTTTGTGTCCTTCTATCGCACCCTCTTATTCCCCAAACACTTATCTACCCTTCACATTTTCCTTCCCTCACTTAGGTGGAGCTTAACAGAGCCTCAAATTTACCCCCAACCACTCTATTGCCTCTCCTCAAACTGAGAAAGTAGTTCAGGTGTGTGTGTGTGGGGGGGGAGAAATAGATGTTTTTGCCCATCTTTCCTTTCTTGTTATTATTTAAATAATAACAGAAGTGTTCAACATTTAAATTAGGTGGGAAGAAGGCTTCACAATACTTCTCCTGCCCACCATCTACAGGATCTGAAGAGCCTTTTATTCAGATTTTAAAATGACTGCAGTAAATGAAGAACTATAGAGAAGTTATATCTCTGAAGGTTTTTCAGATAAATCTTTAAAATAAATGGCCCATTTTTTATACCTTGTGGGTGCATTTACACATGCCCCTCATGACGCAGCTGGTACTGTGAAGTCATTTAGTACTTGTTTTAGCAAGTTCTAAATGACTGTGCAGTACTTGCTGGTACTGTACAGTTCTGGTGGCTCCCGGGTTGTTTTCGACCCAAAAGTTCAGTAGCAATGAGTTACTGCACAGTTGCTTGCTGCTACTGCACAATAGCAGTGGCATCAGTTAGTGCCTGCCGATGCTACATCATAAAAGTGACAAGATATGTTGCCCTAGCTTGACGCTATAGGTACATAGCATCTTGTGCAGATGTGCCTTTTCCTAGTCAATTCCATGGATTACCATTGACTATCTTTGACTTGAACTCCCATTTAGTATAATGCAAATGTAAAAATTCAGAAGTAAATAATATATTATAGAATAGGAGAGAACATAGGAACCCAAAAGTTATATAAATAAAATATATTTGTTTTGTTCCTTACAACATGGGTGTTTAGGGCTTGAACTAATACCTTTTGTATAGTCAATGTCAGCCTTTCTACTTATGTTAGAGGACTTTGAGTCAGGACCGTAACATTTTAAATTAAGGATATGAACGTGCTCTAATTGACATTAATAGTAAAATGGGAACAAGATTAGGAGGCCTGAAATTGTAATAGCTTTTTCTTGCAAGTTAGTTATCTCTACACAATTCTATAAACAATTTATATTTACATGAAAGGAAAATGTAAGTGACAAATCTGTAATACAATTCATACTTTAATTTTTCAAGTTTTCTTAATTAGAGCTTGTTCAGTACCCATTCTGTATTGCCCAGAGCATCCAGGTTATCAGCTTATTTTTAAAAGAATACATATGCAAGATTACATTTTGGCACTGCATAAACTACCATATTAATATAATGAAAAGAAACAAACACTGTTTATCTTTAAAAGCCAGACATTAAACTGAAATTTCCTCTTGGAAATGAAAAATACTTAGGCAAAATATCTGCTCCCAGGTGTCTGTTTAGGCTAAATTAAATTATTTCTGTAAGTAAAATAATTAAAATCCTTTCAATTTTTAATCAATATTTTATTTACATTTATTTTTCTTATAGCACTTGATTAGTTGTTTGTTTTTAGTGAAGGGGGTGGGGGTAACACATTCTGTTTATTATATGCCCATGAGAAGTATATATGTTTTCATTAATGGAAGAATGTCCCACAGCACAAATACACTAAAGTCGTATGAATTCTTGTGTTTTGGGAAGGACTATTTGATTCCTGCAGTGTCTCAGCAGGATTAGAATTCATCACTATTTAGCTAAAAGGAGTTTCTACGTGAAAATAACTGTAAATCACACAAACGTACAGGACAAGAGCCTGATTCTCCAGGGCCCTTCACCTTGTGCCTTTACATCTATGCAAAACGAGCACAATGTGAGAGTAAAATTGTTGACCTATATTGGTAGCATTTTAATGTTGTCTGGGTGCAAAGACCCTATCCTGCAATGAGGAGTTGGGTGGGAAGATCCTAGTGCTTCTTCACTGGACATTGATGTCAGAAGCTCCACAGAGTCTGTTCATGTGACTTTTATTGGAGGAGCACACAGCATGAGTTATCTGGCTCACAAAGTCTAAGAGGCCAGCCAGCTTAGGAACCAACCGGCACTTCAGTACCAACCAGTGGTATAATGGAGGAGTTGACTAAAGCATTAGTCCTGAGGGTGGACTCTAAGGAGGGGTTGGGGCTTGGGGAATTTTGCCCAGCCACTGCCACCTGTTCAGCCCAGCTGTTGCGCCACTGATACTGCTTTGTATGCCACTGCCACCTAGGTGCTCAAGTGTCCAGTTACACCACTGGTACTAATAGTGGCAGATACATATTCTCTGTGTTGCTACTTGACCCTTATTGACTAAATACTCTTTGAATATTTCTTTTCTCTTCCTTAATCAGAGCTAGATTAAGGTGCATTGGGGCCCTGGGCAAACACAACATTGGAGGCCCCCTGAGCTTAATGCGCGGGGCGGGGGCTTCCCTTCCTGGTGCTGGCTGAGGAGGCTGGGTGAACCCTGCCTGGCTGAGGGTAGGGGGTACATGCCCACCTCTTTTCCCTGCTTCCCAGCCCCCCTCTCCTGCCACGGCTGAATGTACACATACATACACATGCACACATGTAGACATGCACACAGCCACAGGCATGCACTTTGATTTCATTCACTCTGCACGTGAACAGACAGACCCCAACATGCTGTCCCTGCCCTGAACACAGAGACACACACACACACACACACACA
Organism: Caiman crocodilus; assembly: GCA_030014935.1. NCBI lineage: Eukaryota > Metazoa > Chordata > Crocodylia > Alligatoridae > Caiman > Caiman crocodilus. The sequence goes on along the minus strand of JAGPOW010001918.1, from coordinate 38,616,593 downwards.
CACAGAGGCACACGCACAGAGGCACACAGACACATACACACACATAGCCACATGCACAGACATGCAGACAGACATGCAGTCAGACACTCAGACACACAGAGACAGAGACGCACAGAGACACACGCACAGCCAGACACTCACTTTCCCCTCACAGGACCGCCCCCATTCTCAATTACTGTGAGGCAACCCCCACCTACCCCCTCACCCCTGCCTCAAGCCTCTCCACCTAGCTCCCCACTTGGTTCCTATGAGACTTACCTGCAGAGAGCTGCTGCCTGGCTGTGTCCCATGTAGCCACACAGATGCACAAGGCTGGGCCAGAAGCACTGTGATGTGCCTCTGTGGGCAGGTGGTGGTGCTGGGAGGCATGGCTACAGGAGGGTTAAGATGAATTGGGAGGGCTATAGCCCCCAAAGTGCCACCAGCACAGCTGCCTCCCGACTCGCAGAGGCACAGCACAGTGCTCCCGGATGCGACCCTGGGTCCCTCCACCCAGGCATGGTGTGGCACTCCCACCCCCCACCCATTGGTGGAGCAGGCGTGCTTCTGGTTTATAGGGAAATGAATGTAAAAGCCAAAGTTTTAAACTTGGTGTTGTTTTTGTCTCCCTCCTGGCTTAAAACCATGGCTTTTGCTTTCCTGCTGGTGAGGATCCTGGGGCCTCCTGATTTGGTATTGGGCCCTAAGCCCAGGCCCAGGCCCAGCTGGCCCATGCGTTAATCTGCCTGTGTTCTCGATCCTGAGATTATGGCACTAGCTCCTACAGTATGTCATAAATGAGTACACATGAATCCCAATTAGATTATATCATTATGAGCTAAAGATGTATTTAGACTTTAATTTAGTGCCCAAGTAAATATTGATGCTGCCATTGACTTTATTGGGTTCTGAGGAATGCCAGTGCATCAGAGCAGTCTCCACGCTCATCATATATATATGACCGCCCATGTTAATAACAGAAATCAGAAACAATCTGAACAAGTATTACAAAATATAAGGGTGCTATACATGAGCATGGAGACTGCTCTGATGCACTTGCATTCCTCAGAACCCAATCAAGTCAATATCTAAATATCTATATCTATATATATCCCCAAATTATACAAATCAAATTCTTTGGTGTAATTAGTATGCCGCATCTTTGTCTCCTGACAGACATTACACGTATGATGTGATTAACCAATTAATAATGTCTTAAGTAGTAACCTAGCCAATGTTTATTCAATTAATATCACAATGAAACAAAGAAGAAGCCACAAAGTAGTATCACTAAATATTTGTGTATCCGATGCCTTGGGTGCATCCTATACCTCCAGGTGCAGGAGCCAGCACTCTCCACATACTTGGCCTTTGGTGATGACAGCTTGGCCTCAACATGAACTCACACTTCTGTGTCACTCTTCTATTCTCACCTGCCACATCTTGATGTTATTAAATATGCAGAAGGTTCCTGGTGTTCTAGTAGCTACACACGTGAGCTCATGGGTTGTCTTCACAGGGCTCCTGCCTCCACATTAACCTGTCCAGTCACCAACCAGATGTTCTAAGTAATAAACAAAAATAACAGTAGAAAGAAAAAGATCAGTCCTTTTACACCAGGTGATTGGTCAGTGGGCACTGGAATGCCCTTGGTGGAGGTCGATTCCTCAGAATTTGGCTTCCTGCCATTCCTGTCAAGCTCTGCTACCAGCTCATACCCATTCCCCTAATGAGTTCCAGATGGTGCTACTGCATCCATTAGTCTTCTAAATACCATTGAAACAATATCTCAGTCTAGCCCATACAGGACTGCCTCAGACATTCAGCAATCCCTTGAAATTAAGAAAGAAAACAGGAGCAGAAGACATAAGGCATTTGAACCCTAAGGTTTCTTAACTCACATATAAAGTCTCTTCACATGCTTCAGGCTCTTCCCACAGCTTCAGATTTGTTGTCCTTCCTGTTGATCCTGTCCATGGTGAATCCTTGCTCTGGCTGCTGGGCACCTGCTGCTGTGCACTCCTCTGAGTGCTCAGGCTTCCACTGTTCTTCCTCTCTGGTATAAGAAGCTCTTGGAGGACAATGGCCTTGCATTCCCTCTGCAACCCTGTTCCTGCTGTCTGCTTCCTCCTGGTTGTACTGGATTTTTCTCTGGCTAGCGCCAGACTTCTAGTTATACCAGAAGCTGCAGAGAAGTCTCCTATGTGCAGTGAGCATATACTTCCTTTGCCATTTCTCCGCCACTGCCTGCATTCAAGCACCACCTGAAGGTAAGGAACATGATCAGCCCTTACTGGGCCATCTGCTTCTTCTCTGGTGCCCCAAGACTGTCCCCTGGGATCCCCCCAGCATTATTTGGGATGTCATGAGCTAAGCTCCTACAATGTGGAATAACTTTGTGGCTGGTTACCACCCTGCTTTAAAGTGATCAGCACCAATCAGCCGACTGCTGCTCCCAGCCTTGGCAAGAGGACGCACTGGAGACAAGGGCTCCAATGTGCTCCCAAGCCTGACAGCACCAGTCAGATAACTGCCACTCCCAGTTGGGCACATTGAGCAACTGGCTTGCTACTTGCCTGTGCAAAGGGGTAAGCCAGAACATAATCCTGGGCTCTCCCTGCAATGGCAATATGGTGCAATTGGGATTTGATCCCTAAGCCCTCAATCACATCTCCTGCCATGCCATGTATGTGTAGCATGGCAGGAAGTACAATTGTTGAGATCATGGATCAGATCCTGTCACCTTTTAAGTAAAAATCTGCCAGGAGCCTTTATGTGGAATATGTATTTATAGAATCACATGCTCAAGTAACTAAAGCTGTGGCAATTTAACAGTAGCTAATGTCCTGCCACATGGCACTCTAGCTCAATTATATAACCAGTCCAATGCTTCACCAAAACTATGAAATCCAAAGTGGGTCCATAATTTTTGTATTGAATTATTTAACTTGCATTAAAAGTTATGGCTGAAAAATCAAATTTCTAGGTCAACGATATTCTCCTAACCTACTCTGAATTCTCAAGAGGGTTGCACAGTTCAGATAAACATGCAAGCCAGAATTTTCAAACCTGGATCCTCATAATTAGACTGCTGAGTAAATGTTTTGATAATTAAATAAAAGTGACTTGGTCTGTTTTTTCAGGATTATGAGTACCCATAACAGAGGTTAGTACTTTTATTTAGGTGCCTAAATATTAATTTAGAGGGCATACTCATTATTAAACATTTTACCTCAAAATGACTCTCTAAGCTTCAGACATCAAACTTTCTTATGGTTTATGTTTTGAATAGCTTTGATTCCAGCAGAAATGCCTAGGTTTATAGAGAAAGAAAAGGCCAAAAATGAGTTCTGCAGAGAATATTTAAGAGAGAATTTCTGCAACAGTAGCCTCGTCCCTTTATACACAAAGCAATGACTGATCCTGGAGCTGCCCCAGATCTACCCAGAAACACTTTACAAAGATCTAACCCAGACTGAGTAAAATCTATGCCTGCTTTTGTAGCTGATTCTCTGTTTGAGCTTTCTTCAACTAGCTCTGTCAAGTGAAGGCCTAGAGCGTGTAGAATAGCACATCTGTACTTCCCAGATGAAACGTACTTCTTAAGAAAGCACTTCTATAGTTAAGACTAATATTTTAAAAGGTGCCCAAGAAGAAATTGCTAGAAGGATCCACAGTCAGAAGTAAATAGTACAGCAAAAACTAAGTTATCCAGCACCTTACAGGCCAGCATGTTCTGTTAACTGGCCTGCCGGATTATAAGGGCTTATAAGGGAAAAGTGAAACTGGAAGTGCCCACCGTGGGGGCTTCCAGTTTTGCGGAGCCCCCACAGCCCAAGAGAAAGCAGCCTGTGCTGCTAAGCCCCCATGGCCCAAGTCCCCATGGCAAAAACACTTGTTTGGGCTGCTCAGTTAACTGGTATATTTTGTTATCCAGCACCCTCCATTCCCCATGGGTGACAGATAACAAAGCTTTTACTGTAGTAGGTAAATAGGAGGAGGAAAATAATATTCCTATATCAAACTATATCCCCTTACGATTATCATGCTTTAGAATTTGTCTTAAAAACACTGCATATCCTAAGGACCAAAAGACATAATTGAATGGAAAATAAAAATAAAGAGTTATTTTCTAAATGCATTAAGTTCCATGAGTCTACTCTATTTCTGTGTTCTGCTTCAGCTTCTTCATCTGCCTGTTCTCTTTAGAAGAGGAAAACCTGTAAAAATATAGGTGGGGGAGTAGCCCCTGTGGGCGAGGGGCCGTAGCCCATGAGGGAGAGCCATAGCCCCCGTGGGGAGATGTAACCCCCAGCAGGGGAGGGGGTGCTGTAGCCCCTGCAGGGGGAAGCAAAATATATATTCATGAATTCATGACACATGTATTGACAATTCACTTTATTATTATGATAGCAACACTGGTAGTTTTCCAAATTGCTTCAATGCTGTAGATATATCAATAAAATATTGCGCAACTGATCACTGTCTCTCCGTCTCATTATCTTTCTCTCTTTCTAGTGGTCTTTTGTTTTAATTGTGGAGGAACGTGTATTTTGGGGTATTTTACAGAGTGACTTTGGGATTTTTTTATTAGGGATTTTTTAGTTTTCCAACAGGGAACACCAGAATTCCTGCTAGGGAGGCCAGTGGCAGGACCCTGCCTGCTCAGAGCTAGCACCTTGGACCCAGCTGGCTGTGGCTGACCTCCTGGCCAGTTGGACATGTTTTGACAGTTCAAAGCAGGCCACCACACCCAGAACATCTGGGTGATAGCTGCCCAGATGGCTGGGCACCCATAGTGCCACACAAAGGCCAACTCTGCAGCCACAACTCTGCAGCCACAACCCTGATTATATATTTGAGCTCTGGCAGCTGGCCCAGAGGGGCAGATGCCTCATCCGAGTCTGGCAGGTGTGCAGCAGATCACAACCAGGCAGCAGCCCCCACTACCAGACTGCTGCAGTGGGTAAAGGGTGCAGGGAACTCTCAGGGCTGCTTCAGCAGTCCAGCTGGTACAAGGGATAGTGTCTCCAGGTATCAATTGCCTGGGACCCAGAAGCTCTGGAGAGTGAGTAGCCCTGAACTACTTGTCAGGGCACCTTTTTGTACTGCTGGGGACAGCACAGGTACTAGCCCCAGACTCTAGTTCCCCCTGGCTGCAGATCTGGGAGGAGCCAGGCAGGGTTATTTTGCCCCAAGTTGCACAATTTGCTGCACAACAAAGTGCTTGTTCAAGCACATGTGCTGAGGCAAAAAGCCCTGGTTCAAATTTGTACCACTTCTATTTGAGCTGCTGCAAGGACACATGTTTGCATGTGTGGACATGTCGCATTAGGTTACACATTTAGTCTTAGGTGTCCACTTTCCACCTTGCAGAGTGCTCTCTTATTGGCCCAACATCATACAAACTGGTCCACATTTTCTTGCAAGGCAAAATGTCAATAGTCAAATGAGATAGGTACCTGGGACAGGAAACAAAAGAGCTGTAGGCAATTTCAGCATCGTCATCTTGGCCTGGCCCAACAGGAAATTTGGCCACGTAGATCATGCTTCCTTTGGTCAGTTGGTACAGGATAGGAAATTGCACACATTTTTGCAGAAGAGAGAGAAATGGAACCTGGTAAAGGAGCTCTGCAAAAAATGTTGTTAGAAGATAGATATCTTACCTTCTTCTCACAAGGTCTGACTAAGAATAAGAAGCTTTGAATATCTTTGATTTGCTGTAACAGGTTAACCAGATAAAAACAAATTTAAAAACTTTTAAATTTTAAAACTTTTAAAAACTTTTAAAAAGCCTAATTCTATTACATACATCTATTTTACCATTGCATCTATATAGTGGTACAAATACATCTATTTTATTCATTACCTTCACTGATATTACTCCTGAATATACTGGTGTTAGTAGGTTTTGAACCAAAATCAAAGTCCTTGCATTACTCTATTATGGGGACCTCATATGTTGCTATAGCCACTAAGAAAAAATGAATGTGTTTGTTAAATAATCACTTTATGGTTTTAAATGCAAAGAGTGTATCAGGGCACTAAATATCCTGTCATCCTAATGCATTATTGTAAGTTAATTAAGATGCTTTCAAATATATTTATTTATTTTTGGTAATGCTATTCATTTGCTTTCTGCCCACTTCTCATGTTTCAATTAGTTTTGTTAATAGACGTGTTATAATGAAAATCAAGTTAAGACCAAGGGTTACTATAATTTATAATGCTGTTACTGAACCAACCCTTGAGTCCCATTTGACTTCATAATATTTCTGTTGACTTGATTTGTGTAAACAGATGGCTAATTCAACTACTGCTTCATGTGTATACGGTGCTAATTAAATGAATGGCCTCAGTAGAGATATCCAGGAATATATCAATAAAACATTTTTAGTTAAACTGCCATTTTTTGAGGACCATAACATTTTGATAAAGAGAATTAATGTTGATAGTATTTTGAAAGGATCAAAGGTATTTTGCATTTAAGTAGTTTGAAAGGTAGGAAGAAATACCGCAACTGTATCAATCCCTATGATAGGTTGTTGTTTACACTCAATCTAGCATCTCTGTATATTCAGGATAAAACAGGTCTTTCTTAGTGATCCATATGCATGCAGTTGTTTGCATTGCTTGCACATTTGCACAAGAGTATATTTGATGGTTCAAAGCTAATTTATCTGTGATTCTTGTGCTTCTTTAATGTGGAAGCTAGACATCTATAAATTTTGAATATCCCAGTTTGCTACCTACCTGAATCTTTTGGCATCCCAATACCTATATCTGAGCCTGAGAGAGAAAAGTAGACAAGTTAAAGAGGTGTAAAATTGTGAAGGACCATTACAGAAAAGATAAAAATCCTGATTGTATCATAGTGAGACACTAGAACCCCATGGAATGAATGAGGAGGAAAAGCTGATCTTGTCTAAAAGGGTCAGAAAAGATATTTTAGGCATTGGTGCTTTGAAATAAATAGAGTGGAGCAATGTGCACTTCAGAGAGAGAACAGAGAGGAGAAATATATACTATTCAAAGTGAGAGATGATGGAAAGTGTTGGCTGTCTTGGAAGGAAAAAAATGATGAGATAAGGATTTGAGAGGAAGAGGCTGCAAGTTATGGAGATAATATGGGTGTGATTGGCAAGGAAAAGGGAGAAGGCAAACATGACTCCTAATTCATAATCATGAGAGTAAAAGGAAACAGGGAAAACATAAAAAGAACAACTAAAATTTATCTTTGACTTTAAGCACAAGTATTTCTGTAATCTGTGTTTTATTTATGCTTATGAGTACAGACCATGATGTCACCAGTGATAATTTCCCTTCTCTTATTTTTTTTCCTGACATAATCAGCGAAAGCCCCAAACATGCATTTTACTTTACATGTAAAATACTCTGTATTATACAGGTATATGTACACACATATTGGTCAGACCTAGCTAGATGTTCCTCTAACTGAGGAACAGAGTTTGTTACATTTCTGTCAAGAAGTAATGCTATATATTCCTCTCAAGAGCTGACACACTTTTCTGATTTCCTGGAATGGAAAGTATTGAGGGCCTTAGAATAAACAGAGTATTTCATGACTTACCAAGAGTTGTGTGTTTATCACAGTGCTGCCAATGTATAGAAAGATTGCAAACAGTTTATAATTCTATGTTTCTTACATAGCAAACACCCAGTTCTAAGAGATTTGAAAATGGAGCTGTTTAATGAAACAATACATTCCAAACTTTATTATGACAATTTAGCAAGCTGTTCTAGTAGCATGTCAATTTGTAATACAATCTAGTGGTAGCCAACTGGCCTAATATCATAATTATAATTTATAATTTGAAAATTGTATTATCTGGTTTAGCGTGCTAACAACAGCACATGCAGGCATAACTTGTGACATAAAAAAAAGAATTACAGGTAGCTACTTTTCTTCATAGTCATTGCTTTCATAAATGGTCATGATTTGTTCTACATCCAGGCAGCAGTGCAAAAGCTGCAAAGCATACCTTCCCTAAAAGCTCTGCTAAACTTAATTGGAGATCAGATCCTGGCAGACAACATAACATTTCTCAGGCCTCTTTGTAAACATAAACACAAAATAGTATAGTAACAATCTTCAAAAACGTTTAGGACAAAAACGTTTAGGTATCCTGGCTTAGAGTTTGGAAAGAAGATTTCTTGTCTCTTTCAGATACTTGAACAAGTGGTTGGAATTTTGCAAATCAACAATTATGAGGATAGTAATGTATGACTAATAGCTGTTAAATGAGTCAAACGGCATCTCTGTCACACTTGCACACATATGCATGCAAGGAAATGCTTTGAGATTTCTCTGTCCAAAACCTCCCACAGAAGTCTTTAATAAGTTTCTAAGCACTTTACCAGTACTCAGCAACATCTACATATAATATGACCAGATCTAGTTATTCTGCTACCATAATTGTTGCTCTTCCCAAAGATGGTTAATCACTGTTATTCCTTTCCCACCCATTTCATAACCCCTTTACTTACCTCATCTTTGTAAAAGTCAAACTTGAAAGTGTTATTCAAATATATTCTGGACTCTAGAGGTACTCAACCTACTTTTCACCTAAGAAAAATGTGAAATAAATTAGCTTGGTCCTTCATGATACCTATTGATCTTTCAGACAATGTTACAATACAATACAATTTCATTTATAGGGCACCTCATAATACAGACATCAATAAGATGACTTAGAGTGAATTTTAAAAACATTACCATAACATATTCATTGACTAAACTAGAAAAAGAGCTTTATTTTTAGAAGCACTTAACAGAGAAAGATGCTGATGATATTAAAGAAGGGAATTCAAAATGATGGAAGAATAATGTGATAACACCAAGTCACTGCTAAAAACCTGGAGTTAGGGGCCAAGTGGTAACATCAGCTGAGAGCTGAAATGTGAAGTGTGCATGGTGACCTTGATTCTCTGGTATCTGGAAATTTGCATGGTCTTTTTTAGCAGTGAAAGGTACATACAAAAAGCTACCCCTAATATAAATGGAGAAAAAAATTCATTTCATAGCAGAGGAAGAAGATGCAAGGCAATGGTAAGTTATAGCTATGTAGAGCAAACCAATAGTGAGATAAGATATAATTTAAGAATAAACACTTTTTGCCCAAAAATAAGGTAAGTGGAACAGAAAGCGATTGATGTAAGGCAATCTAGTTGCTTCATTTTACATTCATTGAACACGGCATTTCAAAAGAGCAGAAAAAGCTAGAAAGCCTAATGATACATGTGCACTACACCAAGGACCAACAACTTTTTTGAAGGCTTGGGCTGGAAAAAAATCAGTGCATCTGACATGACTTGGACGGCTCTAGTGGCATGTCAGCAGCAAGGGGCTTTCCCTGCATTGTTGCCAGAGCTACACCAGGGTGCAGGGCTCGGGGCAAATCAACCTGTGTGGGTCCCCATCCCCGCTCTGATCCCATGCTCCCTGGACCCAAAGAAGCTGCCGCTGCCATCAGCAGCATTGGCAGTTGGGGGAGAGGGGATAGCAAGCTTCTGGACGTAGAGCCGCTGCTCCGCCCAGCTCTTCAGGGTCCCTCAAAGCACGGGACCCAGAGGGGTTGCCCTGATTTGGCCCCCACTAGGGATGGCCTTGCTTGGAGGACATGGTCATCAGTAGCTATTGAGCATGGGACTAAGGGATACTGTCTCTGAATTAAAACTTCCTTGACCTTAAAGCTGGATGCTATAAGTGACAGAGGAACAGTAAATAGGAATTATTATGCTCTGTCAAAATAGAGGAAAATATGCTATTGGTGGCTGTAATGTGCTTTTTCTTTTTTACAGATCCCAAATTCAAAAAAGGATACAGAAAAATCTGGATCATTCTCATCTGGGTGGTTCGCAAGCTGTGTAATTCTCAGGTGGCTGCAAAACCAATTCAGCTGTTTCCTCCAGCTTATACTTCAAAGGACTTCATCTCTCCACTCAACTTAAGCCCATCCGTGTTCCCACACAGTTGACTGGAGAAGAGACTGTCCTTTGAAATAAGACATTGAAATCAAGGACATGCAGAATCAAGCTAGAGTTCTGTGCAGCTGTTCACCGAGGCTGTGTATACTCCCTACTGGCTGACAATGATGTTTCTCCATAAAAACTAATTGGACCAGACCTCACAAACTATCTTGGTTCTACCATACTGACATTTATTAGATTCACCTAGTAAAAGTTTTACAGTTCCAAAATAAAAAAAAAACCCAAAACAAAAACAGCAAAAAGTCAACTCTGTACCAAATTTCCAAGGGCAATATAGTATGGTTTGTTATACTGTACTAACACAAATCAAAGACTGAATTTAAGATAACCTCCCCTCCCCCCAGTAATTAGATTATAGGCATGGAGAATTATGTTTGTTATAATTTTCCATGCCTATAATTTAATTATAAGAGGGTCATCTTAAATTTGCTTCCCCTTCCCCCAACCACTGCAGAGGGAAAGCAGCAGCAGGTGGAGATGGAAGAGAATGAAGTGTTGGGTGCAGAAGAGGGCCTGACCTCTACGCCTGTCTGCCCCTCATCAGTCCCCTTGCTACGTGCTCCTCTCTGGTGCCTGTTCCCCTTCCATCTCCCCTGCCCCAGCCACTTACTCCCCCTTCACTTTCCTGCTGCTGGCTCTGGATCCAGCTCTGGGTCCAGCCAGGCAGAAGTGGCAGCAGGTCTGGCTCCAGCTTCAGCCCCTGGCCTGCTCAGAGCCAGAGACAGAGCAGCCTCCCCTGCATTATCCTTCTCACACCAGGTGGTATCCCCCATGTTCACCACCCATGCTGCTGTGGCTAACTATAATTGCTACAGTTAAACATTTCAAAACTACTTTCAGATGGGATCAAGAGTAGGCACCTGAAAAAGGCAAGGACAGTGAAGAACTGACCTGGGTGTCTTCTTTATTGGGGTGCCGGTTCCTAACGACCATTACTTCTCCCTCACAAATTAGGAGAGACCAAGTTGTGGCAGGCAGGAATTAGGGGGAAGTTTACCAGGAACCAGGCACCAGGGAAGGACACTCACTTACAGTTTGAATATTTGATTTGAGCAAAAATATGTGGAGACACTGTTTGTGGCTTGGGCATAACTGGAGTGTGCCACCAACAGCAGTCAATTGGCTAAAATGCTAGTCAGGAAGTGGGAAAGCTAGATTCCAGGCTGACCTCACCTAAAAAAGGATTCAAACCCTTCCTTTCTAGGCCAGTGCTATAGCCTTCAGGCCATAGAATAAGCAAGTCTGAATTGCTCATTCATCCAGTTTGTTGAGACTGAGTCTTTGGGCAGCCAACAATAAAATAATCATGAGGCCACAAGTAGACTAAGGAAGAGGAATTTTGGCTATGTGGCTCAGTAAGCAGGTATGGTCCTCAGATGGAGTAAGTCATAAGTTTGGTCTCAGCTTCGTGCCTCCCAAGGCATTTTATATTAATCAGTTATAGAATAAAATTATTAATAACCATTGGAAGTAGAATCCAGAGCCTGTGGCGCTTTCACTCCTAAGACAGTGGGCACCTCACAGGGCCACAGAGCCAGGCTCCTGCTAATTTGCTTGCTATCCTTTGTGCCCTATCAACTTTGATTCTCTATCAGTGCCTCAGCTCATCAAGTGAGGTGGAAGATTTGTCCTAGACTAGCTTAACTTAATAGTTAATGGGCTGCCTTAGGCAAATAGAAGACCTAAATTCAAATCGCTCCTAGATTAAGTCAGTTTGGCTTTGTGAGCACAGAGGCAATATGTAAGTACCTCCTCTTATTGTATCAAACAGACACTACTTATGTTTTTTTGTCCCGCTTATACAGAAGCTATGCATTTTCCCAAAAGTAACTGGTCACAGCCCAGACTAGCAAAGTTAGGTCCTTGTCACACAGTAACTTTGGGCAGCTCCTGGAACAATTAACACCTGGATTGAATACACATTAACACCTGGAACAAGCTTTAAGCACAATGTAGGCAGCTCAAAGTTATGCCACACTAAGGTAGGTTTATCTCTGATTCATGTTACCCAGCTCATGTGTAGCTGATTCATGTTAGTTAACTCATTCGTGTTACCCAGGTAAGGTGTAGCCACTTCAGGCTAAATCTTGGTGTAAATAACATACGCATCACCACTTCCCAGCTGGCACAAATTAGGCCCAATGCCCCCCTCCACCCTCCCCAGCACCCCAGATCCCTGCTCATTACACCCCACCCGCATTCCCTCCTTACTTGTGGCTACTTGCACTGTTTGCTCTGGAGAAGCAGGGAAGAACTAATCCATCTGCCCAACTAGTGCCTCTCTCTGGGTGGGCTCTGTCTAAAGAAGAGAAGCAGCCTTGCAGAAGCAATGGCAGGGTGCTGGACAGGCAGGTTAACCCTTCCCTGCTTGCTTCCCAAGGACAGACAGTGTGGGTAGCCACAAGTAAGCAGAGGGATAGAGGGAAGCCCTTGGGGGCAGGGGTAGGGGCAGAAGCAGGGACAGGGGGCAAAGCCCAGAATGGGAGTAGGGATTCTTACTTTTCAGTCCTCTAGGCCTCTGCTGACCTGAACATTTGGCTACTTCAAGCTCAACCTAGTGCCAACACAGATCAACAATTGTGTGGCTCACAGTATAACAAGTAACAACACCCTTAGGCACCAAGAGGGCTGCATTAGATTACTTCTGAGCATACGCTGTAGAGTGAAACTAGTTACATGGTGTAGAATAGTGAGTTAGTACCACCTAATGACCTTAGTGACAGAACAGGATCTGATCTTCTGTTGTGTGGGCAGTCAGCTATCGGTCCAGAAGTATACATACCCACCTTCAGTTTTCCAAGGATTATACTTATTAGGGCTTCATTATCAACTGTCATGTCAGTTAACTTGGTGTAATGGCTCAGTTCAGCTTTCTCTTTTTAAGTGAAGGTGCGCTAAACAGCTCTATCAGTGTATTTAACTCCCCAAAAGCAGGCATAAAGAGTATTTCCACAGCTGCACTTTTATCAGACTTTGTAATTATTTATTTCTAGAGATGAGAAGTTATTTTCCCCAGATCTTTACTGCAGTAATGGAAGCAACCAGCTTTTTGATGCTTGACATCAGTTTAATACACCATCCTCCTTTTTTCTACCAGCTTCCATGTACAATTCCTACTGGTAAATATTGACAATGAATTAAAAGGGCAGGGATACATATGTGACTAAAGTCCTAAAAACTTAATTACGGTTTTGAAAGGTTCTCCAATATTTGTGAATCTTGCAGTGAAACGCAGATAGGCTTTAAATAATCCTGACCAAATTGCTGGTTCTTGGAATGTGGATTACAGCTTTCAATAGAAACCATGCAAAACAACAGTGCTTTCTCTAGAGGGTTTCAAATCTCAATTGATTGAAACAACCCCATGTGCAGATTTTGCATTTCTTCAAGCCTCCAACTCAAACAAAACTTCCAAAAGTGAAAACTAATCCTAGCAAATTAAGGAAAAAGTAAGAGTTTGAGAAATATGCCTGTAAATGATAGGTTTACACATTTCAGGCACCTTTGCTTCTAAGTGTTTTTGCTTCTTAGTTTACATAGTTCTGTCTATAGTAAAACCAATGTGACCCTGCTCCAAATGCTTGACTGTGGGAGGCATTCTTGCATATTACATTACCAAGATGTCCAGCAATGATGCACAGCACCATTTCATGGGGACATGAATGTGATGACATTGTGTTAACCAGACACTTCACAAATTCACTGGACTTTTACTCCTAGGGAAGAGGCAAATATAGATGCTGTGGAAGTTCTGAAGTTGCATTAGTTTATCTGAGGTTGGCTTGGGGAGGAGTTCCTAGCAGAGAGCCCCAGTAATTAGGTGCTGGGATCAGCTTTGCTGCCTAGCCAGTGACAAGATCTTAAAAAAAATGTTTAATCTCAAAATAAATGCTTTATTATTCAGGAGGGTTGCAGTTGCAACTCCTTACCTTAACTCAATGATTTGATTCAGACCCTCTGACTACAAAAATTGATTTGTACTCAGCAGTGTAACTCCAAGACAAGTTAAGAGCCAAAATGATACAGAATAATTTCTGCAATCAGTAAATACAATGCAGAGACCTCCTAATTAAAAAAAAACACACACTAAGTATAAAATTCACCAAAGAATATGCCCAAAGAAATTGTAACCAAACAATTTCAAATCAATATGATAAACCCTGATAATAGAGATAGTTGATGTAGCATACTCACATTTTGCATAATCAGTGTTTTCTTCTATCTAAACCACAAGAAAGTAAAGCAAACTATGGCACTCAGCTGCAAGAGCAAAAGGTCAATAGTATATTATATTGTATTAATGAATAGACACACACCTGGTAGAGTGATGGGTCTGGGTTGCAGAGAAGCACTGATAAGAAATAGTGTCTTCCTTGACTGCTACAGGAGTAAAGGAAAATAGTGCAGAATTCATGGGGCTCCTCTGATTTGAACTTGCCAAACCTACCATGAACTAAATCCCCACTAGCTGTCTTACATATAGCAACTGCCCAAGTCCTAACTGACACAATCGCACTCGGGGGTGACTAGTGATTATGGCTCCGTTCCACTTCACCAAGACAGCTGCATAGTGCCCCCCACTGTATCAATGTGCAGGTGTTGTGCACCTTCAATTCTATACAAGCTTCTCTCACTGAGGAAAAATGGGTACTCTGCTTACCTCCAGTAGATAACAGCAACTCAGGGCTTTGTTACACAGTGATTGTGGATGGTTCCTGGAACTCTTAAGGCTTGGACTGTCCGCACATTAACACCTGAAACTATTTTAAACACTCATGATACAACTCAGTTATGCCATTCTAGGGCAGGATTATCTCTGATTCATGTTACTCAGTTTGTGTTATACTAAGATGCAGCCACTCTAGACTACAAATTAGTGTAAATAAACACCCTGCTTGCCCCTCCTCAAGTAAGGGAGGGCGGGGGGCAGGGGCAGGGAGGAGAACCCTGAGGGGCAGGGGGTAGCCAAGAATAGGAATGGGGGGATTCTTACCTTTTAATCCTCCAGCGCCCTGTTGCAGCTGACACTAACACTGACCAACATTTGTATGGCTCACAGTGTAAGGTGTAATAAGACCCCCATTGCTGGCACAGCCAGCTTGAAATGATGCTGGCACCTTGAAAATGGGCAGAAGGGAAAAGAAGCATGGATAGATCTTAAAGTCCATCCAGAAAAAAAGAAGGACTAAGGCAGTACATGAAGATACTGGTCAGCACAGGCTAGAGGAGGCTCAGGGGACTTTTAAGGATGAAAACACTAGTGAAGCATTTCCTTTTTCTTCTAATACTGCTTCAGCAAATATCACTTTTCTTCCTTTATTAACCACAAACTCAAAAACGGTATCTTTCACATCTATACTATCAGCAATTTGGCTTCCACATGAAATTATGCAACAAAAAGTCTTAATTACATTTTGATCTTGAAGCATTTGATCTTGCAATGTTGCCTTTATAAAAATATATCATTCTGACTATACCCTGCACAAAAAATATAGTTCTAGATTTTGTGAACCAGCAGTTTGGTCCCTGCCCGTCCCTTTACGGCCCACTCATTAGCAACTGTAACTAAGCATCTTAGACTTCTGAAACTCAGTCCCAACATTCAAGTATTGAATCAGTTGAGCTTTCACTTAGGGTGACAGGCTTTATGGGTAGGGGAGTGGATGGGATATACCTTGATTATAGCCAGACTTTTGAATCCCACATGACATTTTCATCAGCAAGCTAAGAAAATACAGACTAGACCAGTGGTAGCAGATGAGAGGTGTGGGGCCAGAAGTTTGATAATAGGAAAATGGTACTGTCTTTTATCTGCCACCAAATTTCTGCACCTGTGGAAAAACCTGCAGGCCGGATGATATGGCATTTGAAACTGGAACTGGCTCCCAGGCCAGGAGTTAAGCACCCCTGCACTAGACAAAAGCACTGAAAGGTAGATACAACACTGGTTGGATCATTGTGCTCAACAAGTTGTCATCAACAGCTCCATGTCAAGTGGGAGGTGGTATCAAGTGGTGTTTCCCAGGAATTTGTCTGGGGTCCAGCGTTGTTTAACATCTTCATTAATGATTTGAATGATGGAACTGAGTACATGCTTAGCAAATTGGCAGATGACACCAAGCTGCCACCTTAGAGGATAGGCTAGGATCCAGCATGACCCAGATACATTGAAGAAATGATCCAAAATCTATCTTATGAACTTTAATAAAGACAACTGCAAAGTCCAGTATTTGGTACAAAATAATTGCACGCACAAGTGCAGACTGGGGGTGATTGGTTAGGCTGGAGTACTACAGAGAAGGATCATAAGGTGAGTATGAGCCAACAATGTGCTTATGACACAAAACTATTAATGCCAACAGCATACTGGGTTGTATTAACAGAATCCAGGGAAATGATTCTTCTGCTAAATTCAGAGGCCTTATCTGGAGAACAGGCTTTTCCTGGAATACAATCCCCAATTTGGGGTCACACACTTCAAGAGAGATATGGACATATTGGAAGACATCCAGCAGAGAGCAAGGAATATTATTAGAGGCTTGAGAAATAAGACTTATGTGAAAAGGCTGAAAACTAGCAGTATTTAGTTCAGAGAAGATAAAACTGAGGGGGGATTTGATAACAATCTTCAAATTCCTGAAAGGAGATTATAAAGAGGAATGAGATAGCCTGTTCTCTATAGCTCATGGGACAGGTTTAGGATCAATGCCCTCAAAAAGTAGCAGACGTAATTTAGCTCAGAGATTAGGAGGAATGTTATGCCTATGAAGGTGGTTAAGCATTGAAACAGGCTATCTAGAGAAGTTGTAGAAACCTGCTTCCACACCCTCCTTGGATAATTTCAAGAGCAGGTTGGACATATACTTGGCTGGGATGGTTTAATGGGGAATGATCCTCCCTTGAGCAAGGAGATGGACTTGATGGCCTCACGTAGTCCTTTCTAGCCATACGTTTCTGAGAGCCTAATGGTTTTAAAAACAGGCTGGCATACTACATTCAGTGCTCTGCACATAAAAAAATCCTACCACCTCATGAAGTATAGTGGTAGAGGAGTTAAGGTATCTTGCTATATCTATGTAAATTCAAGGACTATTCTGGGTTCATTCCAAGGGCCACCCAAGTTCACTCTGTTGTGTGCAAGTATCTGATCTTTCAGCCTGGGGAGTCAAAGGTGGCCAGGGAGTGAAATGTCTTGTATGCTGCTAGCTAAGAAATAGGTACCTCTTCAGTTAACCAAACTAACTAAATAAACTAATAGGGTTGGATGGATCTTCCTTCAGTGCAACAACTCAAACCATCATAGACTGTATACAGGCATTCAGGGAGGTTAGAAGGAAGTTATATCACATTACAAATGGCCACCCAATCTTAGTTCAGCCAGGTGTGGACCCTACACTAGTTGGGTGGATCTCCATGTGAACTATACAGAAGGTCAGGACAATTAGGTAAGTCTAAAAATGCCAACCCAACCCAATTTAATCATACTTACAAGATAGTTTAAAAGCGCAGACAGAAGAACAGCTCCCTGTTGTAACTAATGGCACTTTGCAGGAAGTGCCATGAGTTACAATGTTACCCTAGACCCAACAGACATTCCCTGTTGGGTGCTGAGGTTTGGGGAATTGAGCTGCTGTTTAGAGCAGCCGAGAGCCTGCAGCCTCTCTCCCTTAGGAACACCCATTCCTCCCTCCTAGCCCCAGTGCAGTTTTCAGACTGGGACGGGGAGAAAGGATCAGATGGAGAGCATTCTAGGGGTTGCCTAGCTGGCTCTGGAGATGGGGTGGATGGATTGGAGCACCCCACCTTGGACGTGCTCCAATCCATGCACTCCATCTTCCAGAACCAGCTGAAAACAACCCAGAACAAACTCCCTCTGTCCCCTTCTCCCCATCCCATTCTGAAGACAGCACCAGGATATGTTTAGCCCCCAGCACCTTCCCCCATCCCCAGATGGATACCTGCCCTTAAGACCACCAAACCCTCCAGCTCACATGCCAATCTTGATGCTGGCTTTCTCAGCATTCATGAATGCTGGGAGATGAAGTAAGATGGAGCAGGGGGAGGGGCAAAAGGAATGAAGGGGTAGGTTTGCTGTGGAGGGGGATGATTGTTTGTCTGAGTGTAGGAGGATTTGGGGGGGATAAAATTAGCGCCAGTCAAAGGGGATAGGAAAGAGAGTCCCCCTTCTTCCCCGCTCCCATCCCCTCAAATCCCTCTGCAAACCTCACAAGCACCCCTGATCCCACCAAATCCTCCCAGACACCAACAATCACCCTGCTGACCTTGCCTGCCCCCTCAACAATCCCCCTGTCTGTATGCTGCCTTAGAGAACATGATTCAAAGAACCTGCATGGTATAAAAAAATGCTCTCTTGCTTAGGTCCCATATTCTCTTTCGAAGTTCACTGTTATACCTTTGACCTATCAAAATCACCAAGATTCCCATTTCTTTAAATTGTTTAAGAAGAGCTTCTGTCATTTCCATGCCAGCTCCAGTAGAATCTATCGTGTTAAAAAATCCAATGAAATGCTCTTAAATAAGTACACTGTCTTTTCTCCATTCAGTTGCTCCTTCATTCTTCATCAGTCTGCTCTTGTTTGCTACTGTCTTCAGTGCAGTCAAGTATAGTCAAATAATGCTTGACAGCTATTCAGGAAAAAAAATAATTTGCTTCATAATCCCATGAATCTGAATAATTTCATTGTTAATATTATTGCCCAGGGAATAATGATGAATTTCCTTTGAGACAATTTGTTAGAGATGTTCTTTTATCATAAGGTCATCTTTCCCAAAAAACTCCACACATTTTTTAAAAGATCCCATTGTTTGGGTTGGAAGTGTTTTTATTCCAGGCGACCTGATTAAATAAAAATGCATTTTCAAATCAATTAACATTGTTATTTGCACTACCAGAGAATTTGCTGCTGCTTTACTTCATCAGTCAAACAGTCTTGCTTCAGTACAAAGTCTCTCTAATATGACAGTTCACACGATCTGCTGATTTCTCATGTTTCACTAGGAAATGCAATATGCTTTTTCAGTCCCAAACATCATTCCAGGCTAGAGCAAAATCTCTAGAATTAAACAATTTGCAGTTAAAAAAATAAACAGAACCAGGTGAAGCAAAATAGAAAAGCTAGTTTCACTTTATGCCTTCTCTGTTTGAATGCTGGCATGAAAAATAAAAAGCTAAAAATACGATTCCATTACTATTCAAAGAAAAATCCTTTACAGTTTGCACTGGCTCAGCATTCGTGAACAAAAGGCAAGCTATATCATTGATTACTGGCCTTTTAGCAGTACCTTTCAGAACACAGCGATAAGAGTTTTTTCTTTTCTGTATGTTTTGCATATTCCTTGTTCAATCACATCAAGTTATTATTGCTCAAAGACATATCCACATCCATTTATTCAGCTCCCTCACTGGTAACATCTTGTTGTTTTCTTTCACATCTAACAGAAGAAGCAAAACTTTTTAATGATGATTATTTTCAAATATAAGAACACTGATGTTTTGGAGGGATGAACATCCAGGATTATTCACAATGTTGATACATCGGGTGGAAGCAAAACAATGAAAAAATACTTGACTTCATTTTGCCTTGCTAGTCTCTCTTTTAGCATTGCAGCTCCCAAAAGAGGTTTCCATTTTTGTAAGAGGTTATCAATATCTCTTTAAAGCAGGGCTATCCAACTTTTAAGTGGCCAAGGCCATACACTCTGGAGTCCACTCTAGCAGGAGTGCAACATAGGAGTCCAACATAATACATAGCCCCATAAATATCCCATGGTCCTGGACTCAGTCTAACATGGCATGTGGCTCTGAAACCAGCATGCAGGGTCTGGACACAGCCCAACCTCAAGCACCAGCTCTGTCTGGTGCATTGTTTGGGAGGGGGCTCCCCATGGGGATTAATAACTGATAAGAAGTAAGTCTGCTAAATCTGTGCTCTATGTAGACAATTTTGATTCTTAAGTAATGTTGCCACCTTTTTTTTTACTCTGATTGCCTTTGTATATGTTAGAATATGTTAGAACTGAGTCAGACCACTGGTCCAGGTAGCCACTTCCAGTTGCTGACAGTAGCAAGGGTGGATGGTTGAGATGAAAAGCATTGACCTACCATGATCTAACTCCCATTCATTACCCTCCCTGGTGTCCACCAGTATTGATTTAGAGATGCTAGAGAAAAGATTTCCAACACTTCTGTTCAACAGCTGTCTAAATATCTAACATCCATGAACTTGCCTAGTCCCTTTTTTAACCTATGTTGCCTGCCTCTACCACCTCCTATGCCAATGAAGTTAACTATGCACTGAATTAAAAAGTGCTTGTTAATTTTAAACCTGCCTTCTACTAATTTTAGTAGATGCCCCTAGTTATAATATTCTCAGACATAGTGAACAACAATTCCCTATTTATTTGTGCTCAGTCTTCATAATTTTATAGAGCTTTATCATATCTCCTCTCAGCCTTCTTCTTTCCCAACTGAAAAGTCCTATTCTTTTTAGTCTCATCTGGTTTGGTAACTGTTGCATTCTCCTGATCATTTTTGGTTGCCCTTCTATTTACCTTTTCTAATTCCACTACATCCTTTTTGAAACATAGAGACCAGAATTACACACAATATTCAAGATGTGGGAGCACCATAAATTTGCATAGTAGCATGTGATGTCTATTTTGTTTTCAATTCCCTTCTTAATAATGGGCAACATTTTATAGGGTTGGTTTTTTTTTAAATTACTGCTGCACCCTGAGCTGATGTTTTTAGAGAAATATACAGTTATTCCAAGGTCTTTTTCCTGAATCATAAAAGCTCATTCAGAACCAAGCATTTTGTATATATAGTTGAGGTTATTTTCCCCTACATGCATTACCTTGCCCTTGTTTACATTGAAGTTCATCTGCCATTTTTTGCCCAGTTGCTTAGCTTGGTGAGAGCTGTTTGAAGCTCCTCACTTGGTGCAGCTACATGTGCAATTAATTTGATTGAATAAACTCTGGCACAGTTTTTGCTGGAGGTTATTACTCCTAGGCATTGTGTTTATATGTGTGCTTGGGACTGCAGCATATTGACCTTGGTTGGAGCAGCCCTGGCTGGCAGTGGGCCCTGGGGGTCAGCCTGCTAGTCCAGGGCTGCTCCAACCCAGCTCAACATGTTGCAGAGGGGCTGTCTGGGGCCCAAGGGTGTTCCATTATGGGGCTATCTGGCAGGCAGCCCTCACACTGAAACACCCTTGTACCCCAGACAACCCTGTAAGTGTCCATATGTGTATTGCAGCAAACTCAATAACACTGCCACAGGATAGTACCTGTGCTTACAAGTACTAACCTATGGCAGCGATGTTCCCTCTAAGGAGTAGAAGTCCGTGAGCACGCTGCTTCAGTCCACGAGTGCACCGCTTCAGTCTGTGATCATGCTGCTTCAGTCCATGAGTGCATCACTTTGGTCCTACATCCCCCTTTCAGTGCAGCACAGTCCACTAGTAAGTGTCCCAAAGTAAGTGTCCAGGTGGGAGCAGGCAGGATTCGACGAGCAGGGTCCAGTGCACTGAAGTGCTGTGGCCCAGCCATCAATAGATAGAATTGAAAGGGAGGCACTGGGGCAGGCAGTGGCTTCTCCCTGAGGCGAGGAGAGGTAAGGCAGGGGCATGGGTGGGAATGGGGATGGGGGATGGGGTCTGGGGGCTGGAGGCTGGGGGCTTGCATGGGCTCTGGGGAACTGCTCCACTCCCCAGCATTGCCTTGGGAAGCAAGGAGGCACATGGTGTCAGGGCTGGGGAGTGGAGCAGTTCCCTGGAGCCAGCAGAGCCTCACATGGGGCAGGCAGTGGCTCCTCCCTGAGGTGAGGCAACGCAGGGATGGAGGCTGGGGCTGGGGGCTGGTGCAGGCTCTGCAAGCTCCAGGGAACTGCTCTGCTCCCCAGCCCTGATGTCATGTGCCTCCTCGCTCCCTAAGGCGATGCGGGGGAGCGGAGCAGTTCCATGGGGCCTGCACCAGCCATCAGCCCCCATGCCCACCCCCGCTCCTGCCTCACCTCAAGGAGGAGCTTACCTTCGGTAAATGTCCCATGCCACAGCCCAGCTCCTATCCCAGTGGGTGCACAACCTAAAAAAGCTGGTGCGCGGAAAGACTTTTACTTGTGCGCAGCTATACATGTGCACAGCTTAGAGAGAACACTGTATGGCAGTGTTTATTAGTTTACTAAGGCTTAATAGAGCCATACATGCAGACACTGAGACTTTACTGCAGAGCTAATAGGGCTAATAGGGCTCATGTACATGAGCCCTCTGTCAGTTTGGGATTTGACTGCCTGGAATAATTTGGTGTCATCTGCAAACTTGGAAATTTCACTGTGCACTCCCATTTCCAGCTCATTACTGAAAATATTGAATATAATTGGACTCAGCATAGACTGCTGTGAGACTCCACTTTTGACCACCTTCCATCTTGAAAAGTGAACGCTTTGCCCTACCCTTTGCTTCCTACCTTTTAACCAGCTCTCAGTCCACAAAGGAACCTTCCCTCCAATCCCATGACAACACAATTTTTTTTTTAAGTTTGTGGTGATGGACCTTTTTGAAAGTTGAAATGTATCATCTCAACTGGTAGATTATTAACTGGTAGATGCTCCAAAAATTCTTTTTTTGATTTCCCTATTTCACTTTTATATTTGACCTGCTGGAGTTAAGGAAATTTCCTGTTCTTCACATTTGGGCACACCTTCCCTTTTTTTTTGACAGATGCATTTTTGCCTTGAATGGCCTCTTTAATTCTGCTATTAAAGCATGCAGGGGGCTGACTGGACTGCTTGGTAACCTTTTTGTTTTGTGATATACACTTTTCTTTTTCCCTAAATATGATATATATAAACAGCTTCCAAGTTGCTTGCAGGAATTTTACCTCTTTTACTGCTCCTTTTAACTTCTTTCTACTTTCCTCATGTTTGTGTAGTTTCCCTTCCTAAAGTTGTATATCAGCACAGTGGACAGTTTTGGATTACTCCCTCTTGCTAGAATGTTGAATGTGATCCAATTGGCAGGCAGCCCCTGCACTCCTTTGGACTCTTGAGTGGCTCTCCTTTGGACTCTCTCAAACTTAGACATGTCCCCACTTCAGGAGTTTATGTGGATAAACTGGAGAGAGTCCAAAGGAGAGCTGCCTGCATGATCAAAGGCCAAGAGAGAAGGCTCTGGAGGAACCTGAGGCCAGCCTGTAAGTACATAGGGGGTGTACACCAGGATCTGGAAGAGCAGTTGCTCACCAGGACTCCCCAAGGGGTAACAGGGTCTAATGGCCACAAACTTCTAGAAGGGTGATTTAGACTGGACATTAGGAAAAACTTCTTTACATTTTGACTGTCCAGGGTCTGGAACAGACTCTCCCCCCCACCCTACCCCAAGATGTGGTACAAACACCAAATCTGGATTTATTCAAAAAATCTGGATTCTTATCTTACTGGGATCATTTGACCTTAGCAGACTTCCTGCCTGTGGCTGGGGGGCTGGACTCAATGATCTAGCAAGGTCCCTTCCAGCCCCTAATGTCTATGAACTCTATGATTATGTTAGGGCAGCTATTACAGTGGCTCACCAACAGATATATGGCATATGCCTCCTGAACCAGGTTCTGTGGACTACTCAGGATTAGGTCTAAAATAGCTTCTCCTCTTATGGGTTCCAAGATGAGTTGTTCTAGAAAGCAGACATTTAATACATCCAGAAATGTTAATCCCCACATCTCAATCTGATGAGGTGTTTATCCAGTCTATGGGCACCAATACATGTTCCCAATGCCTGCTCCAAGGTGTACTAATTAGCATGTGTTGAAACAGACTCAATTACTTGAGTCTGTTAGAGTGTGCTAATCAGCATGCTCCAGCAGCCTTGGTGTCTCATGTATTCAGTGTCTCCATGCTTCAAAATGATGGCAGAGACACTGTAACTAAAGCTTGTGGAATTAACTTTACTTAAAGCACCTCTGCTGCCATTTTAAAGTGTGGGACGCTGAATACTCAAGATGCTGCAGGCATCTCAGGAGCCACCCTAATTTAAGGGAGGACTATACCTCAGTTGCTCGGGGCTGTAGGGGGCGGTCAGGAAGGGCAAGGCGGAGATGGAACTGGGACTAGCTACCCAGATCGAGGACAACAAGAAGTCCTTTTTAAAATACATACAGAGTAAAAAGAAAGTAGTGGGTAATGTGGGGCCTCTGCAAGACACACTAAAATATCTGGTCATCGCACCAGACAATAAAGCTAACCTATTTAACAATTTCTTTGCCTCCATTTTTCTGAGCAGGGACCAGGTCATACCCTACCCCCCAGAACCCGCATAGACCCCAGGGGAGCATCCATGCCTAGGGTCAGTGAGGGCCTAGTAAGGTAACATCTGGAGGGACTGGATGTATTTAAATCAGCTGGTCCTGACGATCTCCACTCCAGTGCTGAGGAAATTAGGAGAAGTCATTGTGGGACCCCTGGCACAGCTTTACGAGCACTCATGTTGCTCTGGTGTGGTGCCAGAAGACTGGAAAAGGGCCATTGTGGTTCCCATATTCAAAAAAGGGAGGAAGAAGGAGCCAGGAAACTATAGGCCAGTTAGTCTTACCATTATCCTGGGTAAGCTTTTTGGGAGAATTATCCTGGTGTATGTCTGTGAGGGGCCAGCAGGGGAGATTATGCTTAGGGGCAGCCAACATGGGTTCATTAGAGGCAGGTCCTGTCAGACCAACCTGGTGGCCTCCCATGACCAGGTCACAAAAGCTTTAGATCCAGGGGTAACAATGTACGTAGTCTTTCTGGACTTTAGGAAGGCCTTCAACACTGTCTCTCACCCCAGTCTCATTAAAAAACTAGGGGATTATGTTGTCGACACCTACACAGTCATTAACTGGCTGGAGGGCCGCACCCAGAGAGTGGTGGTGGATGGGTCTTATTTGACCTGGAGGGATGTGGGCAGTGGGGTTCCACAGGGCTTGGTCCTCGGACCCACACTGTTTAGCATCTTCATCAGTGACTTGGATAAGTGGGTAGAAAGCACCCTGTTCAAATTCACAGATGACACTAAGATGTGGGGAGAAGTGGGCATGCTAGAAGGGAAGAATAGGCTGCAATTGGACTCGAACAGGTTACAGGGATGGACAGGATGGGTTTCAACACTGACGAGTGCAAGGTAATGCACCTGGGGGGGAGGAACAAGCAGCATACAGCATACCTACAGGCTGGGGAACTCCCTTCTTGTCCGTGCGGAGGCAGAAAAGGTTCTTGGACTCATTATTGATGCCAAAATGAACATGGCCCAAAAGTGTGGGGACGTGGTCAGGAAGTCCAACAGTACCTTGTCATGCATCCACAGATGCTTCTCAAGTGGGTCCAAGGAGGTCATCCCCGACCCCCCCATACAACACTGGTCAGGCCGCAGTTGGAGTACTGCATCCAGTTCTGGGCACCGCACTTCAGGAGGGATGTGGACCACATGGAGAGGGTCCAGAGGAGGGCCACTCACATGATCAGAGGGCAACAGGGCAGGCCCTATGAGGAGAGGCTAAGGGACCTGAACCTGTTCAGCCTCCACAAGAGAAGGCTGAGGGGGGATCTAGTAGCCATTTACAAACTAGTCAGAGGGGACCAGCAGACATTGGGGGAGTCCCTGTTCCCCCGAGCACTACTAGGAGTGACTAGAAATAATGGTCACAAGCTGGCAGAGGGTATATTCAGACTAGACGTCAGGAGGCACTACTTCACAGTCAGGGTGGCTAGGATCTGGAACCAACTTCCAAGAGAAGTGGTGCTGGCTTCTACCCTGGAGGTCTTCAAGAGGAGGCTGGATGAACACCTTGCCGGGGTCGTTTGACCCCAGTTCTCTTTCCCACCATGGGGGTCGGACTTGATGATCTTCTCAGGTCCCAGCTATGAAACAATGAAACTATGAAAGTGACACCCTCTATAAGGACAGCTGAAGTCTCCCATTATTGTTACTTGTCCCATTTTGGTAGGTTCCCTCATCTCCATGAGCATTTTGTAACTACTTTCAGCTTCCAAATCAGGTTATCAGTAATACAATCCTGGTACTATGTTCATTTCATGCAAGTACAGAATTTCTACCCACAGGGATTCTGTGGTAGTTTTCCTTTCAGATAAGATTTTTATGCTGCTACTTATATGTTATGCTTTAACATACAGTGCCACTCCTACACCTCCATGTCCTACTCTGCCATTCCTATGTAGTTTGTAACACAATATAACAGTATGCTATTGACTATCATCCTTCCACTAGGCCTCTGTTATGCCTATTATGTCAAATCACCATTTAATACCCAGCATTCTAGTTCACCATCTTATATTTTAGGCTTCTAATATTTATGTAGAAGTACTTTCAAATTTAGCTTCGCTCAGCTGTCTGTTAGTGCTTGTGCTATTTGACTTGGACCATAAATGTTCTGATTTATCCTCATTGTTTTCTATAGTAATGCTTGCTATTTCCCTACTATCCTCTTCAAGACAGAATTAAAATGGTGTCCCTCTGTGGAGTTGTGTCAGCTGAACCTGTGTGCTTTTCTGCACCTCTCAATTTTCCCCCAGGTTTTAGTTTAAAAACTATTCTATCACCTTTTTAATTTTTAGTGTCTTTTTAGTGCCTTTTTAAATTTTGGTTCCTTTCTGGTTCAGTCCATCTATTCTGTACAGTTTCTTTTTGTCCCAGAAAGAATAATAGATCAAATTGGGGAAACAACTCTCTATAGACCAAGCTGCTGAACATAAATATTGGCCTTCATCCTTCTACAGACACACATGCATGCACACACACACACACACACACACACACACACACACACACACACGTGTGTGTGTGTGTACATCTATATATAATTTGACATTGAAATTACGCCACAGTTTACCTTGGATAATAGTTTACACCCACTTTGCTTCAGAAAAGATAACCACAGGAATTGCAGAGCATTAGGAGAATTTGCATAGTATGCTACAATTAAAACCTGATGGATGAAATAAGAATGGAACTTCAAAGCAGTCACTTTCAGATACTAAGACAAGTATTTTCCTAGGCTGACTGGAAAAAATCATTTGTTCATCTACTTTTCTGCATAGATATCAAGAAAAAAGCTTTGTAATGCTTAACATTTAATAATGATAGGAAAACCCAAAAGATAGCCCCTAATCTTTCTCCCACTGAAGACAATGAGAATTTTTTCTTTGAATTCAAAGTGAATAAAGTCATGCCCCTAATTTATTTAAGGGATTTTAAAAAGAAGTTGTATGAATATAGATGAGAACGCTACCTGAAACTGTCATAATTTATGCTGGTATAAATCTGAAGAAACAAGCTTTATACTGATGTAAATGATAGAAACTAATTTGCTTATTTCCAGCTTTTTTTGCCACTCGCTGGTTGTTATAGATCTGCAAGTCAAATATACAAACTCTGGTAAATGAGCCTCTCAAGCCTCTCTTTAAAAATATAGGCTCAACCTTCCATTTCCTCATTAAGCTCATGTTGGGTTTACAGTTGCCTAGACTCAAAAGGGGAACATGCCTCTCAAGGTTGTGACCCTTTGCAGTGGACTGAGAGAGGGCTTTTATTTATTTAATGGGGGGGAGTTGTTTTGGTTTTTGTTTGTTTTTAAGAGAAAAAGAAGGGTAATTCCCCAGCTGTGCACATGATCATTTGAATACCACATATGTGGCATCAGTAAAGGCAGAAAACCTAAGGACAGACTGACTGCAGAATATGAGGGAGTCTTACTGAGGAATAAAATACAATATTCAGAACTAGAAGGGGAGATGAGGAATATAACCATTTAAGGGAAAAATTCTCACTAGAAAATTCTCATTTGTCAGCATGAAGAGACAGTCAGAGAAAGCAACTCTGAAAATCAAGTTGGGGCAAAGGAATCAATGGAAGCATCCTGTTTAGAGCTGCTGAGGATCTGGCCTTCAAAACTTCGACAGCACAGTTTTGCTTACTAGACATCCTTTTGCCTTCTCTCACAGCAACATTTTATAGAACTCATTAGTGACAGGAAGGCCCAAAGACAGTCTGAATGACATGAAGGTTGCTGCCCATATTACTGCACAACACTAATTTGATGAATGCTCACTTCGTAAAGGACTGCTAGTGGACTGCTGCAAAACAGCACCAGCTTTCTAGAGGAAAATACTGTAATTAGGGTTAACTACTACTCCATTTGCCTTTACTACTTAGGTCTACAGCATATCATCAGCTAGATGTGCATTGCACTACATTCCCATTGCTTTAGCCTTGTTATTACGTAGCACCAATTTCATGAAATAAGTTAATGATATTAAAATGTTTTCCTTTACTCTTTATGTCATCTTCTTCTCCTGTAAGTTGAACATCTTTCATTGGTAAACTCAAAGTCAGAAGCCATTTTCAATCCTGAAACTATTGTCTAGAATTGGAAATTACAATGCTATCATCTCTGCAATCGTGAAAATTTATAGTTTGCATCAGTTGCATTACTATACATCAGCATTCCCGATCTTCCCCAACTAGATCGGTTTTGTAATGTTTTTCAAAGTCTTTTTTCACAAGTAATCTTAGTGTTTCTACCTGCCCTTTAATCATTTCTGGTTCATGTCAATCTGTTTCAAAGAACAATACAGTTATAATATAAAACTCTTGGGAACACCGAGATTATATAAACTACAGCATAATACTTACCATATTAAATTCAATTTTTCAATTTTGCTATCCTCTGTCTGTTTTACTTGGCTTTAAACTAAACAAACCCCCATTGCCAAATTCAGCAATTGGAACTGACCACCTACAGCACCAGATTAAGGAAATGAAAAAATGATGTGTATTTGCTCTAAAGCTAAAACCCTGTTCTCGCTAGCATGGGAACTTCATAGGTTATAAACCACTGTTGTAAATTAAATAAAATGGAAAAATAATGAGCTCTGATGGACTGAAATTTAATTTATTTAAAAACTGTTTTCAATCACATAAACTATAAGAAAGGACATTCTCCTGCTAACAGAATTTTCAGGGGGGGTTAAATATTAAAAGGAAAAAAATTATCCATAACCCTGTCAAATTTATAAAAAAGATAATGCACGCAGAATGAGAAGGTAGTCATTTTCAGTTTATTACTAGCCCATTTCCCCTTTTTTCAATTTTCATACTGTTTGTGGATACTATTGCCTTGACAGTGTGATGTAATTTGGGCCTCTATTGAGCAAAAACCCTGGATTGCTGCTTTTGGAAGCCTCCCGAGGTTTCAGCAACTCAGCATCTATGAAGCACATGCACAATGCAGAAGCCACGATTTTCAGTGGCACTTAGATTCTGACCTTTGACAACATTCCTTTAACTACTGTAGAATGAAGCAGGAATGCAAGTCCTTCCACATGCTCAGTTGCAGAAGGTGACCTACACTGATGATATTATTCTAACTCAAGTGAGCGTGCCCAATGAAAACATAAACATCAACACATGAGGGAGGAAAGGTTTTCAAAGACAGACTAACAATGCTCCTGCTGCCCATTCTTACGAAAGAAAACACACACATATTTCTTATGCCTGACATTTCATCAGCTATTTGTAGTACATACACAATTCCCAGCTGCATCTCTTGTAGAGCTGTGCCAGGTAGAATTTAGGTATAAACAAATGTACAAATTGCAGCAAGTTAAAAGATGTGCAGTAACTGTTCTTGTGCCTGCCCTTATACCATGGCACATGAAAGCTACCCCTCTTTCATTCAGGGCTTAGCTAGCTGGTTAACTTTTCATTTACCTTACAGTAAAAGCAGGCACATTGACAGTCATTGCACAGCAGATGACATATAGTCATTGCCTGACCCATTTTAACTTCTGTAATTTGTTCTTTTGCTCACATATAACAAATATGCATAACAATATTAGACAATCATATGCTATACGCTGTAGGATAGGGTCATATAATGAATATATATATATATTCATTTAAAATCTTACTTATTTCCTATGCAATCCAATGAAAAAAAATCTGACTGACTTCAGTGACGGTAAAAATAATAGCTTTATTAAGGATAGGGTTAACATTCTGAGGAGTCATCTTTTTGGCTTTAAACCTCATAATCAATTTGAAATATAATGTACTCTCAAGCACTGAATCTTAAACACATGGGAGGCAATTTAATGCAAGGGGTTACATGATAACTCTTGCTTTAAATTAAGTGCAGTGAAAAGTATTTGTACTTTACAGCTTTATTTTCTAGTTTTGTCTTGTGCAGTTTATATTACTAGATCCCTGTATATGAAATCACAAAGGACAGTTTAAATTTCACATTGGTTGATAGAGAGGGAGTTGCATATGAAATGAAAAACAATGTATTGGATGTTTATACTATTCTGAGTGTTAGGGATGGGCAGATCATTTCAAAATAAATGAAATTTTATGTGAACTTCAGCCAAAGGCTTTGAATCAACCCAAACTGTTTCAGTGTTTGAATAAGTAATTCCTTGACTGATCAAAGTTCATTGTGTTTCCATTAGGACTCCTGCCTCCAATGAAATCTTGCACATTTCGTTTGTGGTGTTTTAGCATATCTGGAAGTCTCTTCCAAGCCTATTGCTGGCTTCATAACTAATGGTCTACAAGCAGATTTAGGGGAAAGAAAGCTGCTTTGAAAGGCAGGGATTTTGGAAGTATTAGTCCTACAGGAGCGTTCAGCAAATCCTAAAAAAGCTGTGAAAAGATCAACAGAAGATTATATAAGTAGGGACATAGAGAGTGTGATAATGTAGAAGCTCTACAGTCTGTAAGGTCTCTTAGCTGATTAGGACAGTCTATAAAGGAAAAATAGGCCTTCTTTCCCAGCTGACTAAAGGGGTGAATAGCTAGTGTCCCAGGTAATGTGGCTTTTCTCTGATTGCTTAGTAGATAAACAGCAAGATTTTTTAAAGGTGTCTAAAGGACTGAGCTATGTAGCCTTACTTCCAATCCTTGGCTCCTACAGGAAGAGTGGGCAGTCAGAGGATATAGAATAGCATCAAAAGAGGAAAATGAAGAGAAGTCACTGAACAGAGCAAAGGCAATTCCTTTCACATTCTGGCTACAGAATGAGATTAGATGTAGGAATATTACTGGAGGAACTCAGGGAAAGCAGAAGAATCTGATTCAAATAGAAAGAGAGGGAGTAAAGTGGCAAAGGTTCAACGAAACACAGGTATTTAAGGCCTTTGCTGAACTAAAGTAAGAAACATTTTGAAGCCTGACAGCGGTAATTCGCTGCTGAGTAGAAGTTATTTTGGGGGATCTTCTTATTATGAAGGGAAAAATGTAGAATCTGAAAATTTTAAAGGCTAACTCATTCCAAAACCCAGTTTTATCCAACATGTGAGTAAATGCTCAATGCTCTTCATTAAATCCATCCTGTCTGTGATCTAGCAAAGCACACAACCATATGACTAATGTTAAAACATGTAGTGGTCCCATTGGCTGCAAAAGGACCCCTGGCCCACTTAAATTTGTGCACATGGTTAACTAGTTCAACTCAATCAGCCTGTCCAGCAAAAGGAACAGAACCACCAAAAATTGGTAAGCCCCTGGAAGTAGAGAATGCTCATGTCTATAAAATGATCTTGTAGAAGAATTTGTCTGAGATTAGTTCATTCTTTTTCAAATTAACACATTTTTCTGAATAAGAGAGCTGACTACTGAATCTAAAAATGGGAATATTAAATTTAGAACAATGTACAATGTAATTAATCGAATTATTTTGTGGTATCAAGAACTATTTTAATTTAAAAAATCAAACTAAAAGCAACTGTTTAAAGTTCCAATACAAAACTTTATTTTATAAACGACAAAACATTATTACTCATGTATATTATTTCTGAATCATATCCTCCTAATTCAAATTAGTATCTGTCTGCCTGCTACATTTCTTGAATGCCATTTTAGCAACAATAAAGAAAACAATCCACATTTCCTGTAAATACTTTGCTGCACATTAGACAATTATCAGTTCATTTACTTAAATACCAGGCCTGTGTTACAATAGTTAATGAGGCTTGTGCTGTGCAGCAAATTAGATTTCATAAACTAAGTAGTCATGTTTAGTCAGGAGACAGAGACCTCTATTGAAAATTCAGTTGGCAACCTGGACCTAAATTGACCAGGTCTATGGATTAGTGTCAGTTCTGAACTGATACCCTAACCATGTCAAGAGGCATTGGCTACTGGCACGATCTAGAATCATTGCTGTTGTCTGTGCAAAAAAACTCAATTCTATTGCAACTGAAATGAAAGAGAAGGATAAAAAGGTATTTTTAAAATGTCAAAATGATTAAAAGCTGAAATCCTATTTTTTCATGCGACTTAGGTGCCCAGGTCTAATGAAAAGTCAATGACTCTCAAGGGTCATACTGTTACAAATATTTAGCTGTAGTTCTAGAATCCATTAAATTTGGGAAGACAAAACAAACATACATATGGCATCCTTCTACATCTTGGGGGGCCTAAATATACTTATAAATCATTCTTTCCACTTCAACAAGTTTCAAATCTGACTACTGAGAAACAAGAATCAGTCATGTATAATACTGGCATATGAACTGAAAACTAAATAGAAGCAAAACACCTCCCTTGTCCTTACTTAAATCATAAAGTACTTGTGATCCTTTCTGAGGCTATAAATAGGCATCACATCTGAGGCAGGCCTGATTGTCCTGGGGTTTGACCCAGATCAAAACAGGCATGGCACAGTCATTTACATATGTCTCCCTTTCAAGCTGCATGGTTGGTCCTTCTTCAGAGAGAAGCACTGATTGGCTTGTCCCAGGAAAAACACATGGATCACTCCTGGGCAAGGCCCCTTCCCTGACTGTCCTGCTATACCTTGATGTTACATTAAAAGAGGGGTTTAGTGTGATCTTGTCTAGGCTCCTGTCCAAGTTTACTCATGGTACCACTGAGGCTGACATGGAGATCCACCTCCCTTATACCCCATCCACTTGTCAACCACTGCAGATGATGACTTATGATACTTGACTGCTGACACAAACTTCAGGCATTTATCCAGTTCCCCTCATTGCTCTTGCACTGTATTTTCATCTCCCAAATTATCTGTCAAGGAGGTTTGATAGCAGCTTAGTGCTACATCAAGGGAGTCCATCAAGGGCTTGGTGAGCATCTGTTCACTGGGGCACTCTTGGGAAAAACTAGGAGTAATGGTCACAAACTCCTGGAAGACCATTTCAGGCTCAACGTTAGGAAAAAAACATCTTTACAATTAGAGTGTCCAGATTGTGGAATAAGGTCCCTCCAGAGGTGTCGCAGTTGCCTACCCTGGACATCTTCAAGAAGAGACTGCACAGTCACCTTGCTGGGGTCACGTGACCCCAGCTCTGTTTCCTGCCAGGTGAAGGCGGCTGGACCTGATGATTTTCCAAGGTCCCTTCTGGCCTCACAATCTATAAATCTAGTCCCTGGGACAGAACTAAGAGGCCTTCTTGGCGCCTTTTATTCTACTATGTCCTCTTCCCTTCTTTTTCTTTCCTATTTTTCTTCTTTAGAACAGAATACAATAATAAAACAACAACAACAACAACAAACCCTTTCTACAATGGCTCCCTCTTTATTTAATGCCTGGCTTAGCCACTCTTTCACTCCCACTTCAGGGAGCAGAGCCCTAGATCTCTCCCTGCCCTATTCTAGCTTGACCCCAGACAGGGTCTTCTCTTCTCTGGCAGTTCCCTTTCTGGTGCCCTGTCCCTACAACTGGGCTCTAAAGCAGGTCATTGCCTGAAGCAGGATTTCCTCTCCTCCTTCTCTCTGGCACCTTTGGTGCCTTTTACATTTCCAGTGGCAGTTTGCTGGGCTGATGTGATCAGCCACGTGCTGCCTCCTTAAAAGGTGGTGTGGCTGTGCCACACACTGCTCCAGCCCAGGCTCCCTCCTCAGTCAGTTTGGGGGTATTTTCTATGACCCTGGTCCCTTCTGGACTGGGTAAGAAAAGGGGTTAAGGGGGTAGGGTTTGTTCAGGCTACCTGCACTGCCACACTAACATTGTGACTGCCCCACTGTTGAAGACTTATAGACCCATGGCTGGGGCTGGGGAGGCTTATTATGTTGTGACATGTAGTTGCCATGTCACAGCACCATGAAAGGATACATGTGGCTTTTCAGGAGGGAAACCATTGCCATCTACTGTCCTCACCACATCCTTGTGGTGCTCCCACTGCTTGGTCTGTGCCAGCTTATTCATCACAGTTACCTCTGCTTATTTTACAACTAACCTTCCCTGAAGGTCATTCCACTGTCTACCACATGTAGATGGACTGGGTAACAGTACAGCTCTTGGTCTCCTTGCCATTGACTTAAGTTCCTGTTCTGTCAAGAGCTGTGTGAATGCCGATGTGTAGTAGTTTCTCTGTGCTAAAAGAAATCAAGCACAGGCATCTTCCATGAAAACAGCTTTTAAGCACATTCCCCAAGCCCTTTAGTCTCTAGCTAATGGTGACAGAAGCAGGATTGTGTAGCCTGGAAGCTCCTAGACATGACCTGGCATGAGGGAGGCAGTTACAAAAAGGCTGCATAGCACTTGGATGAGACAGGAGTGCAATTCAACAGTTGTAATTCTGACTGAGCAGTCCTTTTGAGGATCTGCTCTGCTCATGCCACATAGGGAGGGGGCTAGAAAAGGTGCCCTAAACATAGCTTGTCTAATACAGTATTCTGTATTTATTCCTGACTGGATAACCACATCCAATGAGATCACCTTTACTGCAGTTGAAAATACTAATGAAGACAGACACACCATCATTTTTAGAACCCTCCTGGACAACCCAAATAGTGAATACCCAGAGCACCCCCACTGCAATTGTGGCCCAAGAATTCAGGCAGCACAACATCATTGGAGCTGCACTGAGTGAGGCTCGTGAGCAGGAAACGAACAGCTCAAAGAACATGGAAGCAGCGATACCTTCTTTGCAAAGAGTAAACAGGAAGGAGAATGCCAACTCCATGGACTTGATTTTGCCACAAGAATGAAGTCATAAACTAATTCAACAAGTTTACTATTAGAATTAATGAGTGCCTCATGACTCTCCACCTTAAACTGGCAGAGAGTCAATACAACACTGTCATCAGCACGTATTCTTCGATTCTTGGTACCATCATAGTATCATAGTATCTAGGGTCAGAAAGGGCCTAAAGCAGGCCACCTAGTCTGACCCCCCGCCAATGGCAGGAACGAGTGCCAGGGTCACAGAACCCCAGCCAAGTCCTATCCAATCTATTCTTGAAGTTGCCCAAGGTAGGAGCAAGAACAACTTCCCTGGGAAGCTGGTTACACATCCTAGCCACCCTAACTGTGAAGTAGTGTTTCCTGATGTCCAACCTAAACCTGCTCTCTAGTAACTTGTGATCATTGGTCCTAGTTACCCCTGCTGGTGCCTGGGGAAAAAGAGCCTGCCCTATTTCCTGCTGATCACCCCTCAGCAGTTTATAGGCAGCCACCAGGTCCCCGTCAGCCTCCGTTTACTGAGGCTGAACAGGTTCAGGTCCCTCAGACGCTCCTCATAAGGCCTATCCTGCTGCCCGCATATCAGTCTAGTGGCCCTCCTCT
>JAGPOW010001918.1:38565733-38580907 GCA_030014935.1 Caiman crocodilus | reverse complement strand
CTCCGTTTACTGAGGCTGAACAGGTTCAGGTCCCTCAGACGCTCCTCATAAGGCCTATCCTGCTGCCCGCATATCAGTCTAGTGGCCCTCCTCTGGACCTTCTCAAGGCCATCCACATCCCTCTTGAAGTGCGGCGCCCAGAACTGGACACAGTACTCCACCTGCGGCCTGACCAACACCACATAAAGGGGGAGAATCACTGCCTTGGACCGGCTTGAAATGCATCGTTGGATGCATGATAGGGTTCGGTTGGCCTTCCCAACCACCATCTGACATTGGCGGCTCAAGTTCATCTTGGTGTCAACAATGACGCCAAGATCCCATTCCACTTCCGTGCTAGCAAGAGGGGAGCTTCCCAGCCGGTATTTGTGCTGGGGGTTGCTACTCCCCAGATGCATCACCCTGCACTTGTCCACATTGAATCCCATCCTGTTCTTGTCCACCCACTCTTGCAGTCAGCCCAAATCCTGCTGCAGCCTCTCCCTCTCCTCTGGTGTCCCCACCTCAACACACAGTTTGGTATCATCGGCAAAGTTGGATAGCTTGCTTTCCACCCCCTCGTCCAAGTCGGCGACAAAGATGTTGAACAGCGCAGGCCCAAGGACCGAGCCCTGGGGAACCCTGCTGCTCACGTCTCTGCAGGTCGAGTACGACCCAACCACCACCACTCTCTGGGAGAGCCCCGTCAGCCAGTTTCTGACCCACTCAACCGTGTAGGGGTCAATGCCACAGCTCCCCACATCTTTTTAATGAGGATGGGGTGGGAGATCGTGTCAAACGCCTTCCTGAAGTCTAAAAAGACTACGTCGACAGAGACACCCGCATCCATGGATTTGGTCACCTGGTCGTAGAAGGCGACCAATTTGGTCTGACAGGACCTGCCCTTAACAAACCCGTGCTGGTTGCCCTTCAGCATGATAAAACCAAGGGCAAATTCTATAGTCAACCTTGACCAAGTCCATTTTGGTGTCCTGGAGTGAGCCATATTTATTCTTCTCAGTAACTTTAATGCCAGAGTTGGAAGGGACTCAAACCTCTAGAATGGAACCATCAGCAAGGAAGGGATAGAAAAGGTCAATTCCAATGGCATCCTCCTCTTGACCAAATGCATGACCATGGACTCACCATTACCAACACCCCTGTTCCATCAGAAAAGCAGGCAAAAGATATCATGGCAAAACCCACAAGCTAAGTATTGGCACCCAATTGACTATGTCATTGTCTGTGCCTGGCATTACAAATATGTCCACCTCACCCAAGCTATGTTAAGAGCTGATGATTGCTAGACTCATGATTAACTTGTCCACTCAGTTATGTCACTCAAACTAGCCCTCAAATGATAATTTCAGCAGAAGCAATGCCAAAGGAAGATAAATGTTAAATGACTCGAGAACCAAAGCAACCCTCAAAAGATGGTGAATTTCAATCAACAAAAATGGGAGAATGTCAGCAGCATTAGCGTGCCCTCAGTGCCACTGTCATCAGAACCTGTAAAGAAACACTTTGATTTTCTACCAGAAAACATCAATACTGGTTTGATGAGAAGGGTCAGGAGATCAAGAATTGATCAATTACAAGTGCAAGGCCTTTTGTGCTTGGCAAAATGACACCCCAAGCAAAAGAAATTGAATCTCCAACAAGCCAAGGCAGAGGTCCAAAGGAAGACCCACAATATGAAGAACACATGGTGAGAAGACAAAGCTAAGGAGATTCAATACCTTGCTGACATCTATATGTTTGAATTCTTCGGAGCCATCAACACCATCTGTTCCCCAAGCATTCAGGGACCAACTCCTTGAGACCTAAGGATGGAAGAGATCTGATCAAAGAAAGGTGAACCAGGAAAGCTGATTGGAAGGAGCATTTTTAAGACTGTCTCAATCAAGACTGCTCTTGATGGGAATGTTCTCAACTTCATCATGCAACACCCAGTTAGAGATGATCTCAGAATTCTCCAACCCTTGATGAGGTAAGGAAAGCCATCAAGCAGACGAAGAACAACAAGGCAACTGGAGAAGATAAAATCCCCACTGAAATCTTCAAACAGGGTGAAGAGAAGCACACATCAGAGCTTCACGCCCTCATCTTAAGGTTCTCAAATGATAAGGAAATCCCAGACAACCTCAGGGATGACTTGATTGTGATGATGATGAAATGAGCGTAGCCCACTCATATGCTGGAAGCATGAGGGCCAGAAAGCCAGAAACAGGCAGAATGGTCAATGTCAATAAGACCTTGGTCACTTGAAGGAGGATTGTAAGGGCATTCATAGATGATGTGGTTAGCCATCTGAGTTTGGGCACCACAGCTTCATCCAGTGTCATTGGAGAGGTCCCAAGAGTGCATGCTCATCTTAAACCATCCAACACCTATTCTGAAATGGTTAAGAGCAGTCCAGACCCTGTGGGGTAGCTGCCAACCTGAAGTGCCATAATTCTTCAGTTGCATATTTCTTACTCCACTGATGGGAGGTCCATGCTGTAGGTAACATGTCACCTGCTGGTGTGATGAGCTTATTGGCCTGAGTAGAGAATAGGTTCCAAGACTTCAGGCCATAGGTGGTTTTCTGGCTTGCAGCTATTAGGCAGTAGTGCAAAGAATAGTCCTCGTCTTGGGCTTGTGGGCCTACAGCCAGGGTCACAGCTTGTCTCCTGATGTTGGGGTGGGAATGCCTAAGAGGACTGCTAAGCAGTCAAGTGGAGATGGCATAACACATTTGGTGACGGTCCTTATGATGCGGTGAAGGCTGGAATCCACTAATTTTGTGTGTGTGTTCCAGCCCCACACTGGTGCACAGTACTCAGCAGGAGCATACACAAGTGCCAAAGTGGAAGTGTAAAGTGTTGGAAACTTGGACCCCAGGTGGGGCCAGCATGGCAATGGATAAGAACTTCTCTGCTATTAACTTTACCCTGGACTCCTTCCAGATGCTGGCAGTAGTTAAGGTTCTGGTCTAACTTGACTCCTAGATAAGTGATGGTGTGACAATATTCATGTCCTGTCAAAAATCCCAACTTTTATTTCTTTCTTCACTTGGTTGTTATTCAGGTGGAAGGCTGTTGCACCCTGTTTTAGTGAGGCTGAAATAGAAATGCCATTTATAGAAGTAGCCAGCAAGGGTGCTCATGTCTGATGTTCAAGCGGATTCAGTGGCTTCCAGCTGCTTGCTTGATTTGCTGAGAACCAGGTCATCAACAAAGCCATACATCCTGGACTGGGTGTTAGGCAAGTTGATAATATACACACTGAATGGAGAAAGTCCTGAACCTTGTGGGATGCCATTCTTGAGACTTCTAGGGTGGCTTTCCTGTCCATTGATGGTCTTGAGAGTGAAACTGCCATTCTGAAGCATAAACATAATAAAACTGATGATCGTTTTGTCAATTATCATTTGGATGAGCTGGTAGTAAAGGCTATGGAGCCACACAGTAGAGCTGCATTTTCAGACAAACAGATAAGACAATCATGGAAGACAATCATCCTCAACTGCAAGGGATTGCTAAAGAAAAGAGACTTGACACCCCCCTCGATAGATTTGAGGCACCCCTCATAAAATGTCAGCTCTTAGCTTTTACGCTTTGTTTTTCTTTTTTTTTTTTGATTACAGGAAAATACAAGAGCAATTCTTCAGTTGCAAAGAACTCAAAAAGATCACAATAGGTCATCATGTTTGTAAAACTATAGTTTCCAATTTGAAATCTCTGGGTTTATCTTGTGAATCATGTTTGCACACCTATATTTTCCTCTTCATTTTCCTGAGGCCAATAAGCTCATCACACCAGCAGGTGACACCTACAGCATGGACCTCCCAGAAAAAGCATGAGTGTACAGACAGAAGTTCAGGATATTCCTCAACAAAAATGGCTCCTCTGGGAGAAAAAATAATCTGGGAATAGCCAAGATTAAATGTCTCCTCGAAGGGTTTTTCCTGAGAAAAGAAATGTGTATACATGTTCTTTTCTGAGAGATTCCACAGCAGAATCCTCCAACATGCCAGGTGATTTGTCCCTGACTCCCAAGAGAGAATCTGCATTATTCACTGGACATAATGCTACAGCCGAGCAGGAAGCAAGACACACCCCCTTCAAAATCCCAACATTGTGCTGCAGGAAGACACAAGATGACTTTCAGCAGTCTTGGTCAGTCAATCAGGGCTACCCTGTGCACTGATGCCAGTCTGTCTCCAGACAAATTTAGGTTAGGTAGTTAGGTACAGACATTACACTTATCGTGCAGTAAGCACTCAGAAAATGCTCTACAGCTGTAATTGAACAGATGTTCTTGGCACATGGAACACTTTAAAAATGTTGGATACCCTCTAAATTAACCCTAGATGTATGTGGTATCAGAATAAAGTGATTTAGTTGAGAGCACTTTATTGAGCATCTGTACCAGATTCCACCAAGAGTCAAGGTAGGTCACATTCCATCAGCATCTCAGGGTTCACTCAGGGGCTTTGTTCCTTCAGCTGCAGCCAGGATCTGGAGGAACTAGGGACATGGGGGAACAGAGACCCTTGGTCACACAGACCCAGGTCAGCCCCCTCCAAATCCCAAGCCAACAAGCTGGGGGGCCCACATGGCAGAGGTGTTCGGTTCCTCTCTGTCCCCAGTTCCCAGAACGGAAACCCTGAGCTGCAGCTCCTGGCTACAGTTGTCAGGAAGCTTGGGTGAGGGAGTGGGGAAACACAGCACTCCTGCAACATGAACCTGGCCCAGCTGTACTCCCCCGAAACCTGAGTCAGCAAGCTGGGGTGGCCCATGCAGAAGGGGATTTCATTTCCCCACTCTGCACCCCAATTCATGACATCATGAAAAGCAGTGCAGCCCTGAACTCCAGCTCCTGGCTGAATCTGGGAGCTCTTTTGTGTGGGCCTCGCCTTGCCCACACCAAGAATTGAGCCAGCAAGCTGAGGAGAGGTGGGGGGGTGGGCATAGGGCAAAGGGACTCCTTTTTCCTCCCTCTTACCCTCCCTCCCTGCTACTACTGCCAGCTGCCAGCTGGTGGGGAGGGGCAGAACTGGGGAAAGGAGCCACTCTGGAAGTTTCTCGAGAAGCATGCAGGAGTGCTCCTATCCTGCTGGCCTAAGCCAGTGCAGGATACTTCTGTGGTCCCCATCCCTGCTCCAAGAATGAACACCACTTCCATTTGTTGTCACACTAATATAGGATGCTTTGAGTAAAGTGTGATACTTAGAGCACTTCCTCCTTGGGTTTTTTGAATGTGTGTACTTAGCCTTAGGGAATCTGCAGAGTTTGCTGTGTGCATAGCCCTCCTCCACCGCCTCTGCTGCATATCATCATCCCTACAAGCTCTCTGTTCTTCAAGGGTTCAGCATTTAAATGTCTGTTCAGGCATCTGATGGTAAGTTTTCTACCAAGAGAACAAACCCAGGAGAATTCTCATAGAACATCTGAACATGTGTGTACAGTCTAAATTAAAAACTTTTTGTGCTCCATAAAAAAAA
Organism: Caiman crocodilus; assembly: GCA_030014935.1. Taxonomy (NCBI): domain Eukaryota; kingdom Metazoa; phylum Chordata; order Crocodylia; family Alligatoridae; genus Caiman; species Caiman crocodilus. The sequence continues at coordinate 38,575,440 of JAGPOW010001918.1, read as the reverse complement.
AAATGTACTTAAACGTTGAGTCTGATTTGGGTCAGTCACATGTGGTTGAAGAAATGGATTCTCCCTTGGTATTAAAAGTCTAATTTTGCTCAGCTGTAATATTAATTTGGTTGAATACCCCCTGAACATTACTGTGTGCACTAGATTTCTAAATAGAAATTATCTCATCGTACAGCAGATTGTTAAGAGGATATGCTGCAACTTAAGAAGAACAAAAATCTCTTTTCTCACCCAGAACCCAATAGGTTATTTAACAATTAAACATTATTCACCTGGTAAATCTTTTCCTGTGATACAGTTGTGGTAATTAGTGGTAGGATGGTTAGAAATCTCGAAGAACTAGAACACCTCTGTAAAATTAACTCTGAGATGACACAGATATTAGCAATGTGGACATGTAGAAAATATTCAGATTTACAGGGCAGATAAAAATGCAATCATAGTCTAGGAGAATTCCTGGCCCAAACTAGATGCTAAAAAGGCCTGTGTGAAGTGGCTAGTGTTCGCTTCAGATTTGGATTCAACTGATTTGAGGAACAGTGATTCAATTCAGTGATTTGAATCACTGTCCCTAATCAATTCAGCTGAATCTGGCAGCCCTCTGCCTCCCCCAGTCCTTTTCCCCATTCCCTACTTACCAGTTCCGAGTCCGGCTCCAGTTCCCTGCTGCAGTGGGCAGGGACTGCCCAAATCATCAAAGCTCTCTGAATCTTTTCTGAATCAATTCAGACCTTTTTATTGGTCCCCTAATTAGGTTTGGATTTGGAGATTTGGCCAGTGAATTGGGCCAAATCTCCTCTGAATTGAATCAGCATCCAAAGCTTCACACAACCCTAATGCTAGTCACATTTTGTCCAAACTAACCAAACATATTTTTTCTGTTTCATCATACTTAACAGTACATCAATGTTCTAGATGCTGCACAAGCACATAGCATTCTTGCTCTGAAGAGTTTAAAAGCTAAATAGACATGACAAAGATGAAGAGAAAGGAAGCAGTATTATCCTGATTGTAGATGTGTAAACCTGGTACACAGAATGATTAACAGCAAAATCTAGCTCAGCTGAAGCCATCAAAATATCTAAAAATTAGGTACCTGGCCTCACCAACATTATTCAAAAAGGGAGTTATTTCTTGGGGATGTGGGTAGTTAAAATACAGTCTAATGTACAATTCAAAAACAGTCATGAGCAAGGGCCCAAAACCTTGCCTAGTTATTAGGGAATTCTCCTGAGAGAGAGGAGAAAGAGGTTTGAAACCCTTAAGTTGAGAACTCATTTCTGGAGCAACTCCTTTAACTACCAAGCTATCAGCTCCCCCTTTTCCCATCCCCTCTCAATCATTAGTATCCTTTAGTAGTAGGAACACAAGCAGAGTGTACAGCACTCTCTTCCATTAAATATAGGTTGCAATGGAGTATATGCTAGAGCACGGATGGGTAAAATGGGTAAATATGGCCCATGGGCTGGATTCAGTCCACCAGGCCATTCTATCTGGCCCTCAGGATCCCTAAAAAAATTAGAAAATATTTATCTGCTCCTGGCTGCCTGTCAAAGATGACGGGCAGCCAGGGGCAGTAGGGCCCAGGGGAAGCTGGCAGCAGGAGACAGGAGCCCAGCTCTGTCCCTTCTTCAGCCAATTCCCTGCCTTCTGGCCCCCACACTGCTACAGCACCATATGGCTCCCAGCATTGCCGGACTGAGAGCACAGCGCCATGCTGGTACCCCAGTGTGTGTATGTGCGTGTTCATTTTCATACAGTGAGTCCTGCACACACCCCCTACCATGCATGTACACCCACACACCCCTCACACTGCCATACACACAGACCCCCACACCCTCTCACACACCCCAGCCACCCTCCCTCCACACACAATCCCCCACAAACTCCATACCCACCCACACCCCACATATCCATACACATTCCCCCACATGCTCCCTCACACCCACAGCCCCCACACCTATCCACCTTTACAGACACACCCAAAGTTCAAATTTCAAGGTTAGATGAAAACGTTGGCAGAACTACATGGCTAGGAAAGCAGACTAATTGCAGGCTTTACCTGCTAAGGGAAAAAATAGAAGATATCCCAGAAGAATATCTTCTCACAACTAGATTTTAGTGTAGACAATTCCCATTGAAACCAATAGCAAATCTAGGTACGTAGATATTTTCAGGATCATAGAATCATAGAAAAATAGGGTTGGAAGGAACCTCAGAAGGCCTTGTAGTCCAACCCCCTATTCAAGACAGGATCGTGTCTGTCTAAGCCATTTCTACCAAGTGTTTGTCTAGCCTACTCTTAAAAGCTTCTAATTATAGACTCCATGCATCTCTAATTTGATTTCAGTACTTACTCACCCTCACAGGACCAGTACAGAAGTCATTTGTGCCTGTAGAAATATATAATTGAATACCAAGTTCAGACCACAAAAACCTGGTTCAGATTACAGAACAAAATTTTCTCTAGATGCCACTGTGCCTTAGTTTCCCATCCAATACAACACAGATAGGTTTCAAATGGAAGAATTTCACTCCAGGGTCCATACTGATAAAAATATTCCACAAAAACTATTCACTCTTTGGTTTTATATTGAGACCTCTCAAAGTTCAGCTGGCCCTTTTCTCCAGGCTTCAGAATCATTCTTAAATCAATCAGGGTTTCACAGTCATAACTTTGCTATACCTCTCAGCAAGACCTCCCAGTTATGCTTTTTCCCTGCATGTTCCTCCTCAGCTATCTGTACAGTGGGAGTTCTGCAAGTCTGGGCCTCTTGGCTGGCCACTACAGAGGCCTGGTCTCCTAGATGTTTTCCCAATTCTATTTCCTAGACTAGAATTGAGTGAGCCAAGAACATACTGTATATCATAACATAGGCGTCACAAAATCCCATGTCACCTGACCTTTGAATGGTGTTTCATGTAGTCATAGAAAAACAGGGATGGAAGGAACCTCCAGAGGTCACCTAGTCCAATCCCCTTCTTCAGGTAGGATCATCCCTAACCAAACAATTCCATACAACTATAATTTAAACTCTACCTAAAAATACCCTCAACTCTAGCACAACATAGGCCTAACACCCTAACCTAGCACAAATAAAGCAGGGGAACCATGGCAGCCAATGTCCTGCTTCTATAAAATATTATCAGTATACGTGCAAGAGGTACCAGGTAGAGGTCCACTCCTTGCTAAAGAAGAAGGAACCTCCCCCCCATAGTCTATGCCAAACTTATGGTGGGGTAAAATTCCTTTGACATCAACTATGGTGATTGGTCTCACCCTGACAGAGGGACAAGACCTTCTATCCAGAAACCTCCAGCTTTGCTCCCAGGAATATTGACACACCCCAGTCTAAGTCCCCATTCTTAGTTGTAGCCAACACCCAATGTCTATGGAAGGCTTAAAAACAATGACATATATCACAGAAAGAGGATAGGGGAGGAGGATGGTAGAAAAAAGATATCGCTACACCTAGATCAGCCCTGACCAGTAGTTGTCCAACCTCTTCTTGAACACCTCCAGTGATGGAGAGTCCACAACTTCCCTAGGTAGTCTATTCCACTGCCTCAATATTCTAATAGTGAAGACTTTTTTTTTCAGATATCCAATCTAAACTTCCTATGCTGCAACTTCCAGCCATTCGTCCATGTCCTCCTCTCTGCAGCAAGAGAAAACAGGTTCTTTCCATCCTCTATGTTAGGCTTTCAGGTTTTTGCAGACTGCTATCATGTCCCCTCTCAAGGAGCTTTTCTGCAAGCTGTACATGCCTAGCTTCTTCAGACTCTTCTCTCATGGCTTGCTTTCCAAGCCCCTTATCATCTTTGTTGCCCACCTCTGGACCATCTCTAATTTCTCCACATCATTTTTAAAATGTGGAGCCCAGAACTGCACACAATACTCCAGATGACACCTAACCAATGCCAAGTAGAGACACACTATCAACTTCTATGTCTTGCACCTAATGCTTCTACTGATACAGCCCAAAACTGCATTTATCTTTGTACAGACACATGACACTGCAGACTTATATTGAGTATGTGTTCTACCAAAATTCCCAAGTCTTTTTTCATAGAGCTGCTATTCTCAGCCAGGTGTCACCCATTTTGTATTTGTGTTTTTTATTATTCCATCCAAAATATAGCACCTTGCATTTGTCCACAATGAACTTCCTCCTGTCAGCTCTAACAAAACTTTTCAATTTGTCAAGATGCTTCCAAATTGCATTAGCAACTTCCAACATGTTCACAGTCCTTCCCAGTTTCATGTCATCCACAAACTTGCTCAAGAAGCTTTCTATGTCACCATCCAAATCTTTAATAAACACACTGAACAGGACGGGCTGAGGACAGAACCTTGTGGGACTCCACTCACAGCCTCCTGTAATTATCATATGGACCCATTAATAATTACACTTTGCTTGTGGTTACTGAACCAGCAATCTATCTAGCATGTAGTAGTTTTATCCATCCCAATTCACTCAGACCCAACAAAAGCTCTCTAACAGTTCCCATCCAGCCATTAAAATTTGTAAACTCCAAATAATGTTTGGAGTAAGTGTGCTAAATTGCTGAAATGACTGTATGTCACTTCATAAATTTTCGTTCATTTGCTACTCTGACTCAATAAAAGTGCTTGTTTATTATATAGCTGGTCCAGTAAAACAAAAACAAATCTTGCTTCTTGCCTAATCCCTGAATGATCATGGCTACCATTACACTACTACAATTTGCTCATAATAAGCATTTGTTGGCTGCCAGAAAAAGTTCATAATTGAATCTATTATCACACAATTTATAGGACTATAACCTTATGTGCTGTTTACATGCCACTCATTCCAAAAAAGTTATGTTTAGCTTTCATCAAAGAAATATGAAGAGTTACTTAACATATGTGAGGAAACCCTGTTTACAACATGTGTGATGCTCAAAATATGGTGACAACTTATGCCAACTCAAACTCATTATAGAAGATCTTCCTATCTAGGGTGACAGGCCCTGATTTTTGATGCTGAACAGACTATCTCCAACTAGGTGTCAAGCTTTCCCTGAAGTCAGAAAGAAATCAGGCCTTGAACTCTCAAAAGCCCTGCTTGGTGGGAAGGTTCCTTTTATAAGCTGCAAACAAAAGGAGGAAGTCACCAAAAATGTACTTGGAGTTCTGTTCTGTTCTGTTCTTTTTTTCTGGGGGTAGGAATGTTTTGATTCAGCTCTCTCTTCAAAATTTTGGGGGCGTGTTAAATTTCTTTTAAGGACAAATGCTTTTGAAGTAACATACAAGTATGACTATAAAGTGAGTGGGCAGGGATACTCTAGAATGAAAGGACACACCACATGTAAACTCAAGCTATTATTACAGGATGAAATCTTTAACCTTTTATAGTCAATGAGATATTTGCCAATGACTTTGATGTGGCACAGATTTCACTTATTATCTTTCTGTGCAAAAGTCTTTTATTTGCACCCTTTTAACAGGTATGCATTTCCCTTATTATCATTTCCTGGGAAGAATATGAATGCTTACTAAGTTATCAGAGAAAAATTCTAAATCTTCCCAACAATGCTTATTCATAGACGGAAGGACTGTGCAAAGCTTTGGTCCCTGATTCAATTCAGTGGAGATTCAGCCTGATTCAGTGGCCAAATCTCCAAATATGAATCAAATCAGGGGACTCTCTAATCTCTCTGAAATAAATCAGAACCCTCTGAATAGATTTGGAGAGATTCAGAAAGACTCAATGATAGATGCAATTTTAATGTATTTTCTATATAACTCAAGGTGCCAGGTGGGTCATGAATGCTGCAATGATGGGCCAGATGGAGTATCCCACAGAAGTGTGGTGGGGCTCCCCAGTGCGCTCGGCAGCAGACCCGGACGTGGACCAGAAGCACTTCTGATCCACTTCTGGGTCCAGCAGGGAGTGTGCTGGGGGCCTCCCCTGTGCCACCCTGGCTCAGTGACTTGTGCCTTCTGGGTCTAGGGGGGCACCTGGGGATCCCCAGCATGCTCAGTGCAAGACTCAGAAGTGGACTAGAAGTACTTCCAGTCCACATCCTGGTTCGCCACCAAGCACATATCCCTCCCCCTACACACACACACACTCCTGTGGGATGCTCCATCCACCCCAGCATCACAGCATTCATGAGCAACATCTGGTACCTTGAGGTATATAGAAAAAAACATTTAAAGCTGTGTCTATGGCCAAATCTTTCATTCCCTGTAAAACAGGGACCCAGGCAGGAGCCCTGTTACTTAGACACAGTCAGGCAAGATTGACTCAATGATGAATTCTGTCAGGTGGTGGACATTACACACCCAGGAAAAGTTTGAGTGATTAGCCCATGAAAACTGGGGGATAAAAGATAGTGGCAGAGGATTCATTTTTGTCTCTGGGCACCAGAAAACAAAGAAGAAAACAACAGGGAGTCCAGAAGGTAGAGGAGAGATCATACTTGTAATCTTGGAGGACACCAAAAGAGACAGAGTTCAAGAGAGGTGGCAGGTCGGTCAGAAAAATGCAAATACTTATGTGCAAACTCTGCTGCACAGGTGAGTATGGGAGCATTACTGGACGCTGGGAGACAGATGCCTTAAGCCAAGGGATAGAAGAGAATCACCTTGGAGAAGACCCTGTGGCTTGGGCAACTGCGGGAGCACTGTGAGGTGGTGGGAGGTGGTGGACAGGAGTTCAGAGAGGGAGAGAGAGTTAGCACCACTCAGGGGAGAGACGGGGACTGAGAGTAGCTCCTCAAGCTTCCTACCCTGGGAGGACAATTAATACCTGAGAGCAGAGAGACTGTCTGTGAAGAAACAGCAGGGAGCCCCTCTCAGCACAAGCCATCAACAACAAAAAGAGAAATGTGGATAGCATACATAACTAATGAGGCAAACAGCAGTATAATTTAAGTACAAAGTTGCAAAGATGTATCCAGCCAGGAGAGTCCTTCTCAATAATGGGTTGTTCTCGCAAATGAAAGAATTGATGAGATTGCTAGAACTGTATCACATTTAGTTTGGAAATAAATTAACCCAGCAAGACTTTAACATCTGGGTGGCATTTATCTTTCTCAGACACTACAAAACACTGATCTCCTTTTCTTTTCTTCACATCTAAGTTGTGGTGGGTGAGTACAGAGGGGAGATGAAGATAAAAGTGCAGAACCCTCTCACACCCTGAATCAGAATTGAATCTTTGATTAGGATTCAGCCTAATCAAATTGGGGACAATGATCCAAATCAATTAACTGAATCACTGTCCCCCAATTCAGGCCAAATCTGAATCAAATATGGCCCATTTCATACACCCCTAAAGAGAGGAACTGTGGTGTATCAGCCTTTTCAATCATTGCTACAAAAATCAGAGAAGGCCATCAAAGAACCCTTTAGATCAAATCACTAGGAACAATGGTAATAAGCTGATGGAGAATAGGTTTAGGTTAGAGATCAGAAAACAATATTTTACAGGTAGGGTGGCCAAAATCTGGAACCAGCTTCCCAGGGAAGTGGTCCTTGCCCCTACTTTGGGCAAATTCAAGAGGAGGTTGGATGATCACCTGTCAGGGGTCTTGAGAACCTAGCATTCATTCCTGCTTGTGGCAGGGGTCAGGCTAGATGATCTGTTCAGGTCCCTCATGACCTATGAAACTATGAAAATAGTACACTGTGGGAGTGTCTAGCCCCAAACCCAAATATCACATCCTGAAGCCTTCTCTAATCACAAGTATCCTGCTCTAGGAGAAATGATTGAAGAGAAAAGGGAAACCAGCTGCTGCACTGAACAAGACCCAGTGAGCGGATGTGCAGCTCAAAGGACATGGAGGTGACTATACTGTCTTCTGGGTAAACAGAAAGGAAAATGCCAGCTTCACGGAGTTGCTTCTACCATCAAGAATAAATTAATAAACCAACTCAACAATTTCACTATTGGAATTAATAAGTGCCTCATGACTTTCCATCTTAAACTGGCAGAGAGCCAATATACTACTGTCAGTCATCAGTGCATATGCCCCAACTCATGACACTGCTGATAAAACCCAGCCTTAACCAAAGTCCTTTCTGATGTTCCAGAGAGAGATGGACTTATTCTGCATGAGGATTTCAACACCAAGTTGGAAGGGATTCAAACCTCTGGAATGTAGTTTTGGCAAGTAAGTAGGAAAGGTCAACTCTCATGCCATCCTTCTCTTGACCAAGTGTGTGCAACCTGAATCCACCATCACTGACATCCTGTTCTGCCAGAAAAAAGCTACAAGACATTGTAGCGAAACCTGTAATCTAAGCATTGGCACTTGATTTACTACATCACAGTTTGTGCCCAGGATCACAAAGATGTCCAGATCAGGCAAGCTATGCTAGGATTGCTAGACTGATCACTGACTCATCCCTCAGTTATGTCACTCAAACTGGCTCCTAAACATGGTCTGCAGCAGAAGCAATGTCAACAAAAGATCAACGTTGAAAGATTCAAGGACCCAATCAAATGAGACCTCTTCCACCAGTGTCTCAATGAAAACCTGGTGAATTCCAATCCACAAAAATGGGAGAATGGTAGCAGCACTTGGGGCACCTTCAAGTTCACTGTCATCAGTGCCTTAAAAGAGATATTTGGATTCTCTACCATGAAATATAGAGACCAGTTTGATAAGAATGACTGGGATATCCAAGAGTTGATCGACCACAAGTGCAAGGCCTTTTGTGCTTGGCAGAATTATATCAACTCCAAAGAAACTGAATCTCAAACAAGCGAGGGAAGAAGTCCAACAAGGGAGTTGCAATATGAAGAACAGATGGTGGGAAGACAAAGTGAAGGATATGCAACATCTCACTGACATCCATGATATGCACAGTTTGTTCAATGCCACCAAAGCCTTCTATTGTCTGAGTATTCAGGGACCAACCTCTTTAGACCTAAGAATGGAGAAGACCTTTTCAAGGAAAGGGAATCCACCAATGCCCATTGGAAGGAGCATTTTGAGGACCGTCTCAAGCAAAACTATATTATTGATGAGAGTGGTTTCAACTCCATCCTGCAACACCCAAACATAGGTGATCTGGGAATCCCTACAACTCTTGATGAGTTGAGGAAAGCCATGAAGCAGAAGAATAACAAGTCATCTGGAGCTGATGGAATTCCCATGGAAATCTTTAAGCAGGGAGAAGAGGAATACACATTACAGCTCCGTGCCCTCATCTTAAGGATTTGAAATGATGAGGAAATCCCAGATGACATCAGGAATGTTATAATGGTGAAAATCTTTAAGAAAGGAGACAAGTCCAACTGTAAAAAAATTACAGAGACATCACATTGCTGTCTGCCATGGGAAAGATCATTGCCAGAACCCTCTGAACTGTCTTTTTCCACTTGCTGAAGAGCTCCTCCTGGAATTGCAGTGTGGTTTCGGGCATCAGGAGGCACAAATGACACAATCTTCACAGCTTATCATCCTGGGAACAATGTCAACCTCTCTATATAGGCAGACAAGGTTTTTTGAGTGAATTTGATATCTTTTATTAGATCAACCCAAATAGTTGGAGAAAAGTTATTAAGCAAGCTTTTGAGTTCAAAAACCCTTCGTCAGGCTAAGGAAGTTTCAGCAGTTGGTGTGTGCTCTTCCTGGATGGAATGAAAAGTAAACAAGCCAGGGGCTGGGCTGGGCTGGGCTGGGGAGTCAGTTGCCAGGCAGATTATAATGTATCAAAAATCCAATGT